>CAJQUW010006577.1:507500-989146 GCA_907163375.1 Prostheceraeus crozeri | reverse complement strand
TAAACATATCACAATGACTTCACTTTGTTTTCCGAAACACTAAAGTTACGAGGGATTTAGTATCTTTCACATGGATGCACTCTTGTAAACCATTGGTAATTTTGATAGCAATGGAGGGTATAGTTTGTTTGACGACGGGATGATAGAAAATAGATTCAAACATCTTCTCGACTATTCCATATGAAGCGTCTTTATCATGAATGAAATCGCGTAAAATGTATTCTTTTTTCTCACCAACAGAAATAGGTAGAATCAAATCACTTTGAATGTAAAGGTGCTGTTCATGTTTATCAAGTGTCATTGGTGTTTCTACACCAATCGTATGCGCAGCAGCAAACACTGTTTGTAGCATTGAAAAACCAAAGAGTTTTTTCAAATTTTTACTCAATTGACATTGAATGTCATCACCCAGTCTCAGAACAACGCGTTGATTTTCAATTGAAAACGAAATGTGGTGTGTCTTTACATCATATTTACTTTTCATCACATGCTTCAACTTCTGTTGTATATAAGGATTTACTACATGAATGAAGCTTTCAACTGTATGATATAGACGCGGCATTATATTGATAGCAACTTTAGATTCTTCATAAGACTGGTAAATTTTCTTGATGCGATCGCCATAGATGTCCACCCACCATTCATCATTAACTGAATCAGCTTTAGTGTGATATTCATGAGAAGCATACACCACAAACACACCGCTTCCAATAATAGGTGTATAATGTCTTACAAAATGACGCAAGGTTGGAGAGAAATAAACTGTAAGTTTGTCATTATATTTCTGAATAACCAACTTATTTTTGTCCGCCATAATTTTCTCTCCATACTTCTTACCCACAGTCTCATTCCATCGTTTTACTAACTCAATAAGTGATAAAGGTTGAACACCACGCTTTTTCAAAATGATGCGTTCTTCGCATTCTACAACATCTTCATCAAATATTTTAAATTTATAATGAAATTTGTTGATTCGATTTGAATAAACTTTTTTAACATTTGCAGTAGCAATTGACGTTAGATGTAGTCCATGACCAAAACCAAGATGTGGATAGAATTCACTATCCAACCTCAGCGTAAGACCTTTAGTAAAAGAATGAAAGCGGAGGAACTGTCTCCCACTCCAATGATAGATAGTAAACTCATAAGCTTTCTGATTTTTATTCTTCATGATGGAAGTATTACCACTGTTGAATGCCTTAATAATTTTCTCATTCCCAAATGGCTCATAAGAATCTGATTTTATCTGAATCCATTCATAGTTCCACTTTCCATCTGATGTTAAATTGTATGGGAACTGAAATGCATTATTCATCGTTATTCCATCATGGGTGCGAGGAGTCAATATCATTTCTTCCAAATCATTCACATTCTGAATATTGCTATCATAGCAAATACTAGAAACGCCAACCTCCCATTCACCTTCTAAATGCAGTGGCCGATTTAATTCTACTCGATAGTCTGATGGTTTATTTTTGGGAAATTTATTCATAGAAGCATTACTGGGCAAGTAGATTAGAAACGAGTCCTTATTTTCACTTTCCATATTATTCACATTGGAAAAATATATTAGCATACGTTTGCATTAACTCTTCATTCGGAAATGGAGTGTGATACTTGTCACAGCATCTTTATGAAAAGGAATCAACGCACCAGCATCGTCATAAATTGCAATATCAATTTGTGGGATGTAGTTTGATTTCAGCTTTGTATAATGCACTTTCTTGAAGTATGCTCAGATAAAATACTGCAGCTTTTGGCTGGTATGGTATCATTGCTAGCGATGGAGCTTCAACATCTCCCACACGTACATCTTCACCAATATTGGAATATATCTGAAAATAGTTAATACGACGCGATAGCGACATGTCTGCGCTAGCTTTGGTTACAGTACCACTTTTAAAGATATTTTGATCAAAACCCAAAATGTCCATTAGAGTTTTATCCATAATTAGTTCAATACCTTTTCCACTTATAGTGAGAGACAAAGTACCTTCTTTTTCAGAAAATGAAATATGTTGGTCATTAATCACTTCATTTAAATAATCTACAACCAATTTAACCGAAGTAATAATGCGAGGCATCAACACTCTTGTTTCATGTAAGATACCACCTAAAGGCTCTACACACTTTCTGTATAAAGATACGGTCCATTCTGTATCAAATTGATTTGACCTTTCACATGGCAAATGTTGCATATCAAATTTTCCATGAACAGCTGCAGAAGGATGTCGTAAGAACTGATGAAAATCTTTTGAACAAACTAATACTAGATCATCATCATTTAATTTGCTTATTGCAATATGATTAGATGATTTAATATAAGTCAATGTTGCCACTTGTTTGCCATCAACTCGAAGGAGATAAATAAATTTCTTCAATAATGTTTCAGGAGTCATGTTTGTCTTTCTTGGTTTAATCACAATCTTCTTCACCAACGTCTTCTCATTTCTTGGAATAAGATCTACATAATAAGCTTCCTCTCGATATATTAACTGTTTATGACCACTTATGTGGTAATTAACGTTAAAATTATCATAGCTTGTTAAGGCGCTAGCGAGGTAACCTAAATCATTTCTTAAACTTGGACTTAAACCAACAATCCAATCTTTCTCAACTACATGATGTACATAATTATAATCATCATTGTGCGGAGTAAATTGGGCAATATGTTTACACGCTTTATTCAAGAAATCATATATAAACTTTTTACATGATAAGATATCTTTCTTTGGCCACTGTGGAATGTATACTCGGCAGCCCTTTTCACATTGGTAAGCAGCTGTGCGTCTCATATTAATAGTCATCACCTCATGATCAAAAGTATAGACACAGTTGCTATAAACAAGTTGAGTGACACCCACTTCCCAATTTCCATTTAGCTGTTGTGCATGATCAATGGGAGTAGAAAAGAGTGCGGCTCGATTACTAGTAAATCTCTTTGTAGCCGCATTGCTAAGCAAAATATGATAAAACGACATTTTTATATTGCTAATCTGCAACTTTGCATAACATCATGAAGACTTGGATTTTGGACTCACTACAATATATCAGAGTTGATCGTGATGGAAACGTACATTTCAAAAATTCTCATGGTCATACATCAAGAGGAATTACATTAACATGGCGACAATTTGTCAACCTCAATGATATCATGAGGGATTTGGAATATTTTGAAACATTAAGATTCATCTCCTTGGGTGATCAAGTTTGGCTTCAACATTACAGAAATGAAATTCAAATCTACCATTCTCATTCCGCAAACTGTTTCTCATTTCGCAAATACAATTGGGAGAAGTATAGAAGATACATACATCGCTCCATCATGACATTTATTCGTCGTGAGTTCATCGCCCTACTATGCAAATCTTAATCAGACATGACTACCACGCATCATGAGTTGGAAATTAGATTCCCTACAACGTATTGAAACGGATCATGATCGAAACGTCTATTTCAAAGATTCAACTGGAAATGTGAGAAGAGAGTTTGCTTTATCTTATCGTCATTTTCAATCTCTACATCATATCATGAAGGACTTGAAATACTTCTATATGAAAAGACATTCACGTATTGGAAATCGCATCTGGCTGCGCGTCAACAATCGGCGAATTCAACTCTATCATTCCCAACTTCATACTAACTTCACATTTCATCAAGGTAGTTGGGAAAAGTATAAAAGGAAGGTACATCGCTCAATTTACTCATTCTTTCATCATGAAGCGCCATCGCTACACCATCGTCAACATTCTCCGTCGCTTCAGACTCTACACCAAAATCGATCTCACAACATTACACCAACAGCTTCCAAACAGCAAGTATTACCCGGGCCGTCCTCAAATGTTAGTGGTGAAGATGAACAATTCACGGAATCTTCAACTCTTCCCAAATGGAACTGTACAGATTCTCGGCGCCCTTTCTCATTCATCGGCGCAGTCAATGCGCTTAGAGCTACAAAGACTACTACGTCGGATATGGAAGAGGGAGAGGTGTGTGATGTCGAATCTGACTGTGGACAATATGGTGATCTCTACTCAATTGAGTGACAGTCTATCATTTTTGAAGATTCGTACCAGCAGTTACAGTTTGTGTTATGAACCCGAACTTTTTCCTGCAGCTCTCATTAGTTGTTGGTTACCTGTGCATGTGGCAATCTTTCATAATAGTAAAGTGATCATTACTGGACTAAAATCTCATGTACAAGCAAATATGATCCTAGACTATCTCATTGAGTATGTACGTACCCAGCGGATTGTAAAATAAAAAACAATTTTTCCAACATGATGTTTTTATTTCAAATCATGATAGAACTTACAAATCATTTTTTCATTAGAGGATGGATTACATGAAAAGTTTTGAATAATAGATGCAAATCGAGATATATGTAAACGTTTTAAGATGAAGTACAGTACAAAAGCACCACACGTTGATGAAAGTGGATGTTGTAGTATGCGTTCATTTCGCTGATATTGACGCGTATGTTTTCTCAACCACTGCTGTGTTGGTATATTTGGAGGTTGAGCAAGAGAGTCAAATAGCTCACCACGTCGGTCTTCTCCAATAAAGATCGCTTTCCAATGCTCACCGCCTAAATTCTGCGAATGAGTGTTTAGCACAATAAAGATGGGATAGTGATTTACTGCAGGTGGTAAGGTATCGAGCGAATAGACATTATCGAAAGCTTTCAACGTCGCTTCGTCTGCATTACGCTGCACTTTAGTCTTAATATCGTCAGCAGTCAACCAACTCATTAGCGATTATACTGAAGAATCGCGTCACGATACTTTGTAATTTCAATGTTTGAATCGCAGACTGCATCAATTAATACATTGATCGTCTCAGGTAGTGTGCTTTTGAACGTCAAATCCAAACGAATATTATGAGGCACGTTCGCTTGACGATAGGGTGCACTAATATCGCTGTCAGCAGTCAAATCAAATGCATAAATAGTATATAGTATATCCACTCTTAAACTCTTTCATAGTAAGTCCGTTGGTGTCATCCGTATTGTAAAAGCCAAAGACATCCATAAAATCAACATAACTGCGCATAAATTGATCCGAAGCAAAATCTGGTTTGTAGGGTGGACCAGGATGACTGACACCATTTACACGTAAAGCAATTTCACTTAACTGATTGTGTTTAAAATTGAAAGGATTCTTCTTTATATTACCATTAAATGCATCATTTTTAACCATTGCCACCATGAGGAGCTTCGGTGCTTCCGATGGAAAGAGACCATCTTTCATGAAACTCTTTTGATCTTTAGGAATTGTAAAGGTGAGAAGCTTTGTATGCTGAACGGGGTAAATGGCATTTTGGCGGTTAAGGCCTTCAGCATGCCCTCTAATGACACTTGGATTCGGTACTACTCGACGAATGTAAAGTGCAATATCTTCCACATGAATTCTAAAATTGTCAACTTTAGCAAATGCATTCAGCGCAAATTCAGGCTTATTCAATGTCAGCTTGAGTCGCATGCTGGTATTACAGAGTAAAAACTTTGACTGTCTAAAGAAGTCTAAATTCAGCGGACTATATAGCTGACATACTTTACTATCTTTAATCATAGCAGATCGCTTTACAAAGCCACTGTTTGTTTCAACATCAAATTTTCCTGCTTCATCTCTGTACCATCCCATGGCTTCCATATGACTTTTTTGTGCTGCTGGATGAAACTGTGATACATGATTGAAATATGATTTATAGGGATAATCGCTTTGGCCACCTTCCACCTGCTGCTCTCCAATCGTTAGAGAAACATCGCGAAGTAATGTAGTCAATGGTAAATTGTTCAGTCCAACTTTATGTGCATCGTCAATAGCAGTTCCATCTGCTTGCTGAATTCTAAACCTCAAATCAACCATCGCATAACTCAAATCTATGTAGTCATCACTACCACCAGGAATAACAAATTCAATGGGGCCAGCATTCTCAGCTGTTCGAGGATGATAATCTACAATACTTGAACTAAGAATATCTGTCTGTATGGCTTGTTGATCAAACAAACAAAAACCGGAAGTTTTACACTCCATGATTAGAAGTTATAGAAGCGTCGTCGTTTAGCGCCTGATGAATGATTAGAGCCTCTACGACGTTTGCGTGAATGCCTTTTGACTGAAGATCGCACCTTACCAGCTCCGCGATGTTTCCTTCTTCCTTTATTCATTCGTTTAGGTGATTTCTTTCCTTGAGTAACACCAGCAAAGGTCTGCTTCAATGTTTTTAAACCGCGTTCCTTCCCACGATTCAACAAACTGCTCTTAAAACTTCTACCTCTGGAAAGATCACTAGCAACATCACCAGCAAAGCCAACGGCATTACTTAAAACATTTCGTTTTAAAGATCTACCGACATTGGATATGAGAGGTGCTACAACAGATTTCAGTGCACCAAGTATGCTACCTCCACGTTGGCGGCGAGCGCCGATGTAAATTTGTCCTCCACCACTTACATAGGAGGGTCGTGAATAAAATGAGGCAGTTGGATTCATAGCTCAAACCCTAAACATTGTTAGTTACAACTTTGCATGAATCACTGTCGATCACTTAGATGAAAGATGTCGGCACGACGCATCCAAGAGTTCATACTTGAAGGATAACCAGTCCATTTAACAAGACACCATTCTTCACCTTGTCGTTTTTTACATCGAATGATTTTCTCTACCAAATATGTTTCACTTTCAGTGACTACCTCAATCTCATCGCGGTAAAAGCTACCCTCAATTTCTTCATTATCGTAATCTTTCAACTTGTAGGTGGTCGGAGAGTCTTTTTGATTAATCCTTGATACTGTAAATACCTCCTCTGTCCAATTCGGAAGGTACCCTTTAGCAAAAACACTTTTCACTTTTGAGATACGAACTTTATCGCCAATTTTCACATCACTTTTCACATGAGTGCGTTTACGTTGGAATGATTCGCGCACTTTATCTACATTGTCAGCATTTACATCTACTGGTCTGAGTCCAATAGAACGATGGATAAAGTGATTGTAGGCATGGAGTGTATCTTGTAGAACCTTTGTCCAATTTTGTGTCAAGTTGGCAGTAAAATGTCGCCACAAGCGATTTTTTAATGTGCGATTAAAACGTTCAACGAGTGCAGCTTTATAAGCGCTCTTTACACTAAACAACTCAATGTCATGCCTCTCAAATAATCTTGTCACATGCTGATTTTCAAATTCTTTTCCTTGATCACTCTGAATTCTTTTTGGAATCCGACCTTCTCGAAAAATTGTTTGGAATGCTTTTGCTACTCCTTTCCCTTCTTTAGTTTTTAAAGGTTGAGCCCACGCATAACGCGAGAAAATATCAATGACGGTTAAAATAAAATTATTGCCCGAGTTATGTTTTGAAATGGAGGCAACATCACACAAATCTGCTTGCCACTGTTCATCGATGTCATGAACAATATAATGGCGGGTGCGGTACTTCTTTTTCGCTTGTTTGTGGAGTGTATAGGTAGCCTGACCCTTTAACCATCGTTTCACTTGTGATTGTGGAAGACCACTCGCTTTTGATAATTTCTTGATAGATGCAAATCCTGCCGGATGTTTTACATCATAATAGATTGACTTCAAACGTTCAGTCGATGACGGCTGACTCTTTTTCCTCCTTCTCATCTTTTTGTTTTCTTGCCTTTCTACATTTACAACAACTGCAGCATTTAGCTTTAGCGGTTTTGCGATCGTGTTCACATTGCTTAGGGGTTTCATTATGAGAGCTGGCGCAGCAAGTGCAAGTGACAACGACATTCACCTCTGGCGGCTCATTACATGGCAAGCAACACATCTGCTTCATATTAATAGTCTGAGAACATGTATTTCCTAGGAGGAGCTGTTTTACGTTTTCCTTTTACCAGTTTTAGTGGCGATGTAGATCTACGTCGAGTTCTTCCTCTTGTTTGCTTAGTGAGTGTGGGAGGGGATGTAGCAGGTGACGTCTTAAACCAATTTGTTGGCATTTTCATCGCCTGAGGCATTGGAGTAGTAGCCACTGTTGAATCAAGTTCTTTCAATGTCTCATTATTTAAAGCAAATTTTGGTACATTATGCTTTTTCAATAGTTTAAGAAAGTATGACCAACCAGGTGGAACATAGCCCTGACGGCGCTTTCTACGTGTCGCATACTGAATCAAGTCTTCATAACGTGAAGCATCAATCACTTTATTTTCATCTGTAATGATTTCTCCTCTATCATTTACATTGAGATGGGGTTCAATACTGTTGAAAAGAGATATGGCATGTGCGAGAGATGCTAAAGGTGTAGCAGTCGATACAGAGTCACGCATCTTATTCTTCAAGTTTTTCAATTGCTCAACAGTTTCCGATTGTAATAATACAGCACGATGTGGATCTTTGATGTGAACATTTTGCTGATAATCTATTTCTTTCCTATACATTTGATTTGCAAGAGGTTGCTTTACTTGCTGCATGGCAGTCAATTGTACATATTCATCCTGAGGAATAACAATCATGCGAGAATAAGAACTCATAGTTTGTAGATAATCATGGGAGTTTTCAAAATATCACTTCGAAATCTAAATTCTTCCGGACACTCTTGCGTAAAGTCAATGAATAAGTAACCGTATGGTTTTTCAGTAGCTGCTTGAAAAATTTCAATTAAGGCTTTTGATCCTCTGGGTGCAACTTGTCGCGCTAAAATTTCAAATTGACTTTTATCTCGCGGATTCTTGAAAATAGCATAATGGTGTGTATTCAGGTTTCGTGTACGAGCTTCTTTTCCATCAGGAAACAAATTTTGTGTAATATAGATGATAAAACACCTTTTATGGTGTGCTGCGCGAGTGAACATATGTGCAACATCTTTGGAATTCTTACTTTCTTTTTATAAATCATCCAATACAACAACATCATTAGACTGAAGTTTATCCACTGGAATAATTCCTTCATGTCGAATAAAGTTGCGACTTTGCAATTCCTGAAACAGCGACGGTTGATAAATACCATAACACCAAATCACTCGATTGATAGGTTCCTTAAACAACTCCCTTCTTTTATCCAATAAATTCAGCGTGAAAACAGTTTTACCTGCATGAGATGGACCTGATACAGTCAGAACTTTATCACATTGAAGTCTGAAATCCATTTTATTACTTTGAGACTCAACATTTGCATAATTAACGCTTAGAGCCAAAGATATTTCCCAATAGGTTGCCCACGGCAGGAACTATCATTGGAAGTATTGCTGAAAGGAAACCGCCCTTTTGTGTTAGAGTTTTCCTCTTTCTTTGAAGGGCGACTTTAGGATTGGAGATGAAACGCAATTTCGTAGCATATCGCTTAAGTAACTTTCGTTGTTTTGGCGCTAATTTCTTCGTCCTCAACTTCCTCACATGAGAAATAATTTCACAAATGAATTTATCGTTGGCATGTCGTATAGCATTGTATCGCTGATTTGCTTTCATTCGTCGGAGAGCTTGAATGGCTGAAGAAAACTTTTGACTTTTACGTTTCGTCATTTTACGTTTCGCCATTTTCCGTGTTAGTCTTTGCTAAAACCTATCTTTACCACATTTGCATAGGTACTAACTATTGCGACATAAGTGACACTCGAAATGAGCAATATCACAGTGGTTACATTTGCAAAGTTGAATGCAATTACGTATGAAACAGCGTTGACAAAAAGCATGCTTACATCTCTTGAACATGCGCTTTTCATTTCCATCCTTTCGCTTACATACATCGCAACACATAGTTTCACCGTTACTGATGTCTATAGCAAGTCTTTTTGAAGATATGAATTTGCTAGCCTTTTCTAAATAATAGACGCATGTACAGAAGGAATATACTTCGAGAGTGAGCAGACATAGCTCGAAAACCAGTTGTGCTACAATCAAGTACCACTGCATTTTCAATTTTTCTTTATGGAAAGTTGAATGTGAATATCTGAAATCGCTTCAATCACTAGACTGCTACCATGATGGTTAAATGCGTTAAGACGTTCGGCAATTTTTATCATATGTCTTTTAAAAAATTCTTGGGGGTGATCTACCACTTCCATTGAATAAGAAGCAAAATGGAAAGAGCGACTTTCCACCTCTTCCTTTCGAAAATGACTAAACTTAATTTTCGCAACTAATCGCGCCATGATAATGCTATCAGAGAATGTATTCATTAACTCTAGAAATAGAGTGCTAGCATCATCGACCACTGCTTCGATGTCGGTCTCATCTTTATGAAAATTTATCACATAATCCTGAACAGCTCCTTTTAAACTTTGCCTATGAAAATGTAATGTTCCGCAGTCATTTGAGAAAGACATGAACTCCCTTTATCTAACCCATCCATTGCATGAAAACAACTCTTCTCATAGCAACATTTATTGAATAACTGTAACAAGCATGCATTATAAATCAATGGTTTGAAACAGATAAAATAGATACAGCTGGTAACTATCATACAGCGAGCAATGATAACCATACAGGACTTTGGCAGTGTTGAGGTAAAGAGGAAAGAAGCATTCGTTATGAACGTAGCTACTACAACGAACAGACAAAATAGGAACACACAAATCCTTGAAACGTTTCGTGACTTCATGATAATGTTGATTCACTCTACTATCCCAAGGCGGGAGCAAAATATCATCAATGATTAGATTGGGAAATACTTTCCTCTCCTTACCAGGATTATTACAAAAGATGCGTATAACATTGAAAGCAGCTAACCATCGTTTAAAGTCAATAAGAAGAGCACTGTCACAAGAAAAGCCATAGTCTTGCAAATATTTCAGATTAAGTCCATGAATGTGTTTTCTCGCCCATTGATCAACATTGGGATCGCAGTTGGCATGTTGATGATAGACACTAACAATCTGATATGTCCAATTGTTCATAGCAATAGCACTGAGCTCCTGTACAGGTTCACCCTCACAATCCATAAAAATGATGATAGAAGCCTAAAACGGAAATTACACATCTAAGGAAGCGTTCTATAACATATTGCAAAATGAAGAATTACATCGATGCTTTTCACGACAAAATACACAAATGATATGATGGCAACGAAGAAGTAAAATGTATCTAATAAGACCACGTCTACGACACTCAAAGCACATAAGCGAATTGTCATAGGGTAGAGTTAGGAAAGGGCTAGTAATTCTCCTTCTTTGATTTGCGTTTTGATGTAGCATTCTTCTCCGACTTGCGCTTCGTACCACTGCTGTTAAGGATTTGATCAATTATGTCGTCCACGTTGGGTGGTTTTGGAATATATAGGATGGATTCCATATGCATGGAGAGAGAGGCTATTTTATTATCCTTGTGTCGACCATAATATAGCCCATTCACTTTGAAAAGGATATCCCAAGTACCTTCTCCGAGCTCATCACATCTGATGGCTATTGAATGATCTCCCTCCTTCTTATAGTAAGTACACCAATGTGATACCGGTAGGCAAATGTGATTACCATCCCAAATCTTTCTATAGGGAGTATCCTTGTCATCTCTAGCCTTCCACTCTTGAGCAAGAGGAGTAGGAATGTCCATATTTAATGTCACATACTCCTCAATAATATCAAGTTGGTGGCGAATGTACGGACTCACGGGGATCAGTATGTAGTCCCCATACTGATTGCGCATTATCTTGACATCCGTGGAAGGGAGCATTCCCGTTTGGAGTACTACGCTATGATCGTCATAACGCAAGACTTGTTTAAATTTACGCTGTAGCGGTGTAGGATTATGTACCTTGGTTGTTTCTTCCACTGGCCTCAGTTGTAGATGATCTGACCGTAGCGAACCTTGTAACGTTTGACCGCCATTTTGTCCTACTAGTGCAGCAGATGGAGTAGATGCCTGAAAATGAAAAAAGATTGTATTAAGTTTACGTTCAAGGGAGGAGAGGGAGGAATGTAGCGACTAACCATTTTAGTTGGATAATAGAACAGGGAACTAGAGAGAGAAAATGTGCGTCCGTCACTCGTATGATTCAACGATGGAATGATTCTCACTGTGGAAGGCTCGCTATTTATACAGAAATGCTTGATTATCATTGGATGATGATCCTCATTGGACAATAACATCAAGCTGATTCCAAATCTGAAATCCGTTTTCCCATCCGACCCTTCGTTTTGGTGCTACAGCCCAAAACGTCCCAAATTCTAACTCTGTCGTTTTTCGACAATGTCCCAAAATCTTAAATGGCGTCTCACATCTAAACGAAGACAGATAGGAACAAGCCGATTCTTTCACTGAATTTGTCTCACTCTTAGCTTTCAAACGAGCTATGGCACGACAAAATCCGTCCACTGGAAGCCAAAATCGAAGCAAGCTGTCCAGAGGGGGGGGGAGTCAGCGAAAATTTTTTCTCTCCGATTGAGCTGGAAATATACCATTTCCATGTAGAATTTGACGCTGAATCCGAATCTGGCCTCCGTTTTCCCATCCGATGCTTCGTTTTGGCTGTACAGTAGGCAGCCATCGCAAAAATTCTAACTCTGTCATTTTTTCGAAAAATGTTGAAAATTTTTTCTCGCCGATTGCCTTGAAACTCACCATACAGATAAAGAATTTCACGCTGATTCCAAATCTGAAATCCGTTTTCCCATCCGAGCCTTCGTTTTGGTGCTACAGCCCAAAACGTCCCAAATTCTAACTCTGTCGTTTTTCGACAATGTCCCAAAATCTTAAATGGCGTCTCACATCTAAATGAAGACAGATAGGAACAAGCCGATTCTTTCAGTGAATTTGTCTCACTCTTAGCTTTCAAACGAGCTATGACACGACAAAATCCGTTCACTGGAAGGCAAAATCGAAGCAAGCTGTCCAGAGGGGGGGGGGAGTCAGCGAAAATTTTTCTCTCCGATGGCGTTCAAATTCACCATACCGATGCAGAATTTCACGCTGAATCCGAATCTGGCCTCCGTTTTCCCATCCGATGCTTCGTTTTGGCTGTACAGTAGGCAGCCATCGCAAAAATTCTAACTCTGTCATTTTTTCGAAAAATGTTGAAAATTTTTTCTCTCCGATTGCCTTGAAACTCACCCTACCGATGCAGAATTTCACGCTGATTCCAAATCTGAAATCCGTTTTCCCATCCGATGCTTCGTTTTGAAGCTACAGCCCAAAACGTCCCAAATTCTAACTCTGTCGTTTTTCGACAATGTCCCAAAATCTTAAATGGCGTCTCACATCTAAACGAAGACAGATAGGAACAAGCCGATTCTTTCACTGAATTTGTCTCACTCTTAGCTTTCAAACGAGCTATGGCACGACAAAATCCGTCCACTGGAAGCCAAAATCGAAGCAAGCTGTCCAGAGGGGGGGGGGAGTCAGCGAAAATTTTTCTCTCCGATGGCGTTCAAATTCACCATACCGATGCAGAATTTCACGCTGAATCCGAATCTGGCCTCCGTTTTCTCATCCGATGCTTCGTTTGGGCGCTACACACCAAAACGTGCCAAATTTTAACTCTGCCAAAATTTTGAAGAAACATTTTTTCTCGCCGATTGACTTCAAATTCACCATACCGATGCGGAATTTTACGCTGATCACGAATCTAAAGTCCGTTTCACCATTCCATCACGCCAACCTAGACGGTCGCCCACGTCAACCTAGGCGGTCGGCCACGTCAACCCATACGAGACCAACACATCCGAGTCTCACACTCTGTCGTTTTCGAGGGGGGGGGGGGGGGGGGGGGGGGGGGGGGGGGAGTCAGCGAACATGTTGTGAACGTGGACCAACCTGGCCGGCACACCACGACAGACCACAACCTCTGTCGTTCCAGAGGGGGGGGAGGGGAGGGGGGAGGGGAGGGGGAGGGGGGGGACGTCAGCGATGGCGGCCATCTTGCGCGGTCCAGAAGTGGAGTTTTGCTTACTACTAAGCTTCGGTATGATATGCGATATGACCATATTCTGAGTAAATCTCACAATTCTAATAATAGTAGTAGGGCCTTTATAATTAATTAATTACGTATGTATAATAAATGGGCCTGTAGAAAAAAATGTGCCTGGGTGGATTTCGGTGGAGTTTTTTGATCAATACCGGTACTTTCAGGAATGTCTCTGCAATTTTCAGCTTGGTGCAAATATTTTCTAGGTTTGGCCACTTTTTGAGCTATTTCGACCATACTAGCAGTTGAAGCGGAAGATCCGATTTCACTGGCTGAGTCAATCAGATGAAATAGTGCAATTGTGTCGACATATGTAAAGTCCCACACTACAGGTTTCCATGGCGAAGAGGAGAAGTTGACATTCCATCTGGTCGTTTGCCATGATTGCAACTAAGGCCTATCGGCTCGAGGACTGACTCAAATAAGTGGGCATCCACAGAGCATTTCTGAACTTTCTATGATGACAAATTTGAAGTGCAGTGTAAGGCGGAATTAGTGCTTAAGAGCGGCGGATGTGTTTGTTTGTGACTGGTGTGGTGTCACTAATAGAACATCTCAATCAAGGCATCAGTAGTGTTATCAGCTGCTCGATGCTGAAACATGAATCCTGATAGAGGTTATTCGATTTTTTCAACGCCAGAGCATAGGTCTGCTATTCGCTTTTTGTTCAACTTATTGTTCAAGGAGCGCAAAAAAGATCAGCAGGAAGTCATGAGTTTTTGAACAAGAAGTTATACAGTACACTGGCTTCTTGATTAGCGGTAATTTATTCAAATAACACTAAATGGACGAATAACACTAATTATCACTGTATTTTTAATGGAAAACGCTCTGTACAAAAGTGGCAACGGCGGCCTAAGTAAATTATGTATCCTAAAGCAAGTAATGAATTTCAAAGGACACCTCAGTCGAAAAATGTCCGCTTACTCTTTAAACTACTTTAAAAATGGGCATTGGCTGATATTTATAGGCTTATGATTACTTAAATGTCTTAAATGCTTCTTTTAACAGTCCTACAAGTCGGAATCCATTATGTATGACAATAATTTTTACAAAATTACAATGCCTTATGTCTAGCTCTCACACGTTGAAATTTCTTCATCACCCATTTATATAACACATTTAAATGCGAAAAATGCGACATATTAGGCTAGATCAATTCAATTTCCACTACATGCAGCTTCCAAAAAGCACTTTAAAGCATTACAATGAAAGGTATGAAAGTTGCAAAGGTTATCCAGTAGCCTAACATAATCGCTTTTGCAGCTATTTTGCATTTTGCCTGTAAACAAAAAGGACATTCACATATCTGTTAAGATATTCGGAATCCTGTGTTGCCTCTTTTTCAACATGATTCACTCTGGTTTCAAGCATCTAGTAGTGATAAGCGAATCAACATACGTGCATGCAGACAAACCATATTAAGTTCTTATAATATCAATTAAAAAAGCTTGGGAATACCAAATGTCAATAAGCAGCCTCTTTCTGAGGAGCAACCATCCACCTTTCAACGGCAAATCCATTACGATGCAATTTGTAAACCATTACGAAACGAAATCAAATTCGGAAGTACTTATATTATATCATAAATTTCAATGCTATCTTGTAAGTGGATTACGTAATAACAATCATGCAGTCCTTTTGTTCTTCAGTTGCATTTATCATTGGATAGTTGTGCTTAATCTTGGTGACCATTGGGAACGTGACTGAACGACTGACTGCTGTTTCCGTCGTATCGGATTTTTAAAATTTCGCTTTCTTTGACACTAAAGGGGACTTATGAATATGTATTTATGAAATAGAATGAGATCATCAAATCTTTTACGATTCTCTCGGAGTATCAGCTCTCAGTACTTTCCGATCAGTCATGCTCCTTGAGGATTTGCGAATTTTCCTGCATGTAAGCAAACATTTTGAAAATCTTATTAGTAATTTTGCAGTGAAAGGGTGATATTTAAAGCAAATGTATGTCAATAAAATTGCTAACCTAGAATGAGAAAGAATTCAATTAAGAATTTGCCTCCAAAAGAAATAGCAAAAGAAATAGACATGCATTTTTGGCGGTCCTGCACTAGTAATTATACTGATAATTAATAAAATGTCAAAATTAATGTTATTAATCCTCCATATCCACCGACTTTGACATTGCAAGATGAAATTGAAAATCACATTTGTGGATTAGTCCCGAAAATAATTTTCCAAGAGAGGTCAAATGGGTCTGTCATAGACCAAAATCAACCACTGATTAATGATCAACTGGGTGGTTGCTCAACAGCAACACTTAACAAATAATTTTCTCTATCTAACCGGCGCCGTGGCCTTGTGGTAGAGTGTTCGCTCTGCTTCCGGGAGACCTTGGTTCAAATCCAGTTCGGGTCAAACCTAAGACTATTAAAATAGGTGCACTCTGCATTCTTGCTAAACACAGCACAAAAAGAATGAGAGTGGGATAAATGACAACTTAGCTACATGGAAGAAAGGCTAAGTGCCTAATGTGCTTCCGAGTATAAACAACAGTTACTTATTTTTATTTACTAGATCTATATAGAGTCTGGACTGCGGCCTACACTTGACTTAGCAGCGGCTTTAAGAACGTCTTGATACAATTGCATCACGGATATTGACTTTATTGACTTTTGAAAGCACTAGATTCATCAGTCATCACTGTGCAGAATTTTATATTCGGATGTTGCCGTAGAGACAAAAAGGACAAACTGCAAAGGTCACTAACATGAAGCCTTTGTTTCATGAATTAAGTTTATGGAAAATATTCGCGTCGTATTACACAGAACAAACAAATTCAGACAAAGCAGAATTCTCCTGTCATTCCCGACATGCATTTGGTTTGCTCTTTATTGATCGCATTTTTGAAGAGGATGTCTTCTCATTAAACTGTCTTTTTTAATGCAGCGTTCGTGCGACTTGAACTTTCCTTAAACCCCGATTATATAATTTCACAAGCATCCTATGACAAAAGACATAATTGACTCAATAGTATCTGTAGGCGTAAAGACATCTTGGGAAAATGATCGGAATTGAAAACGTTGCATGTACTCCAATAGAGCAGGTTCCGTACGTTTTATCGGGTGAGGGTGAACAGCGTCTTCAAGGTGGACTTCTATCCATTAATCTTTTATTGAATTATCCGTTGGTATTCATGTAAGGGTGACAAATCTTTTCTCACAACATTCAAACTCTCAATATTCATAAAATAAAACAGACTTCACAAAGCGGACTGGAACATGAACTGATCAGGGTCACGCGTTGTTCACTTATTGCAGAACACTGATAGATCATTGATTACACAACAGTAAAATACCTATGGGGCATCTATGTCTTTCCGCGTACTCGTGGTGGTACCTGCATCTAGTGAATTCAGTCTCGTTTCACAGTCTCGAGATCTAGTTTTCAAAATTTTCAAGCCCATCATATTACGTAGACTATAAACAGATAAGTGTCAATTACTCAAAAAATGTGTCTGGTTGCCGCATATACCCGTGTATTAGGCGCCCCTTTTTACCGCCCTTGGATGTGTAAACCTCCCGTCCCCTCAGTAACCCAAAAATAAGATGCGTATAAATTTGAAAATTTTGATAAAACTGAAGATGTGAATATTACCGCATCTTACCGCTCAATTATTAGCAAGCTGTCTGGCATAAAATCTAGAGAATATGCTATATAAATAATTACATGAAAATGCCAGCGAAGTCTGTAAAGCTACGTTCACACATGAGACCTGAGACCTGAGACTCAGGCAATCATCCAATCAAACGGCAAGATTACAGTTTCCGTCGTCCATTTCAAACGTCAATCAAAATGATGCTGCGACTAACTCCACGTAGTCTGAACAGTCCTGAGACATGCCTGAGACCCACCAACTTCATCCGTTGTCGTTTGTGCGGGGCGACCAGGGGGAGGCTCACCACGTTTGCTGAGAGATAGTGTGAACGGTCCTGAGACAAGCTTCTCTCAAGTTTCTGAGAGAAACCTGTGAGACAAACTCCACGATCCTTGTCTCAAGTGTGAACAACCCTGAGACCTTCAACTGAGACAACGACCATGTCTCAGCAAAAGTTGTGCGCGTTTCAACTTTTCTGAGACTTCCTTGTTATCAACATCCAACTGGATTGTGTATTCGACGCTCATTTATTTTGTACACATATACGTGGAATAATACTTTGTGCTCATGTGTTTGTGTTGGTTGTACAAGTCAATTCAGTCTAAACTAGTGATTCATTTGATGACATTTACGATATTAATTATACTTGTAAATATTGTCATGTTTTGCATCTTTCAGAAATCTGAATTTACGATGAATCAGACAGAAACATAATGAGGCACCGTACAGGCTACTTTAACTTGATTGATGAAATTAGTTTTGAGCTATATCATGGCGGCCATGTTTTTTTACTACCAAAAGCGGGACACTAAATAGTCAGTAGTAGAAAAACCATGAAAAACAGCGGACTTGCATCTACATGTTCATAAAGATACGCAATAGTTAACTTAATGTCAATGCGTTGAATCACGACGCGCATAAAATTTCAACAAGCGGGAATCTTTTAATTAGGATTTCTTCAGTTAGTTCATGCCCACATGCATGCCGAATGAAACCAGTGTTGTCAAATTCAGTTTTTCAAGAAACTCATTTAACCGAGTTTGCCGGAAAATAACCAAGTTAAGTTTAACTCGGTATACTGAGTTTTATAACTCAGTAAAATATTCCAGCAAATCAGTTACAAAGGAAAAATGCACAAGTAGGCCGAAACTCAAGATTGGGCAGAAAGTTGTATTGGGTATACCCTAAATTTGGGCCAAAACCCAAAACCCAAGTTTCAATAATTGAGTAGAATCAAGTAAATGTGCTGCCATAAGAATTCTTCTATAGGCCAAAATTCCAATTGGGTCCATGAGAAATGTGGTATTAGTGTGAAACGACTTTTTTATTGCAATAACTGTAATTAGTAGCCTAAGTACGTGTATCACGTCTTGAAGCTTCCTTTATTTTAACCTACACTGATATACTGACTAATTGAAGATTTTTGATTTAATTATGATTGAACTGCACATTGCTCATAACAAAGCAATTGTTTTCATTTTATCAACCAGAAATAAGCCTACAAACAGACTTGATAAATGGCATCTGCGTAGTCAGTGCATGGTTAAAGATGTTTAGAATACTAAATTGGAATTAATTCATTTTTGGATACATGTCGGCTATTGCAGAAAGCTTAAGGGTGTGAAGATAACTGCGAAGATATCCATGTAAAATACATGAAATATGTAAAATTTAATGTGCAGCAAAATACATGTAAGCTTGCAGCAAATGCAATATGTACGAACTTTCAATGCGCGGCATTGTAAAACCCAAAGTGAAACATCCATTCATATTTGATTTTTAAATTATTCTGTGAATTGAGTGAAACTTTGATTAAAAAACAGAACTTTATGATCTTATCACGCCTCAAATCAAAATATCAATTTTATAACTTTATTTGTGGAGGTCGTATATGCAGCATTAATAGTGCAGCAGACCCAAGTTTTGTATAGAAAAAAACATGTTTTATATCACTTACCCAACGACGACCCAAAACCCAAGGTCCAACCTTGCAAACCATTAGAAGCTGATTATTATTTAGGTATATTTAATTAGGTCTTCAATCGAGAGCTTCTTTTCATCAAAGTTCTAAGGAAGAGGATGAGTCATTTCACCTTCTAGGTACATGGCCCCAAGTAGAAAATTAAAAACATGAGATTGATTAAGTTCATGAGAGAAAGAGAGAAACGTTTATATATTTGCAAAGTAAATGGAAACATAAATCTTAGGCACATACAAAGACAAATATAGAGAGAGCAAATATATATACGACAAAGAGATTTCAAAATTAGAACAATTACTACTGGTGCACGGAAGCAGTCTAATAAAAATTAGGTGTTGTCCAAGTGCAAGATTAAATGTAATGATCAGAAAATGTTGAAACACGAGTGTTAAGTCAGTCAGTCCAAGTGTTATTAACAATTATTGCTGCAGCCGGGAAGAACGAATTCTTTCTCCTGGTAGCTTTACAAGGTGGTAAAACTATACCTCTCCTTAACATGGAGAGGTTGAAAGAGGTTGTTAGAAAGTAATATGACAGAGCTGTTCTGAATTCGCCCGAGAGAGGTAAGTTAGAAGAACTTCTAGACTATGTAAAATTTAGGCTATTTTTGTGGTAGGCTATCTACTATTGATGAACATTTTGAAGGAGGCATAGAGCCTAGGGAAAAGAAATACTAATACTTCATACCATAGACCACCTCGATGGTTTTGCGCTTGATAAATTTGATAAATGTTTGTGAAGAATTTTTTGTTGCGGGGTTTCAGAAGTCGTTGTTTGTTTGATTTTATTTTCAGTGCTTGAAAACAGGCCCATAGGCTCAGTAGGCTTATGAGCATTTCATACTTGTACTGAAATAATTTGACGAAAAGAACCAATCTAAATGAGTAGGCCTTCAAAAGTAATTTGAGATTTAAGTTCAAAGGAAATCAATTAAGTAAAAATTATCAAAATTACTCATTATGTTAAAATAGCAATGCATTAAACAACCAACGTAAACGAGTTGATGACCTGTTTACGTGGAGTATTTTGCGAATACCTATAGGCTTTCAGCGGCTTGCCCACGCCTATTCTTCATGACGATTTATGACAAAATGAATCATGAGTCTCAGCAAGCTCTCACATAGTCTGAACGGAACCTGAGAGTTAGCGCAACAAAAGGGTATAAATAGAAACATTTTTCAATTTATCTGCGACCTGATGTCGATAGTGTGAACAGGTCTGAGACCTAGGTCTCAGCAGATCTCAGGTCATGTCTCAGCGAGTGTCAGCGTCGATAGTTCAGTGAAGGAGAGGCTCGAGAAAACGAGGGGCACCTTTTTTCTTGAGATCTGTCTCTCAAGTGTGAACGGGTTGGTCTCAGTCTCAGGTTTGATTTGAGGTCAACTCTCAGGTTCTTCTCTCATGTGTTTATCATTATCAGGTGACCAAAAATCATGCAGGTCAGTAAGAATATGGCTGACAAATGTACAATGGTATTCTTATCGCAAAATAGAGAGGTCTCACGTCTTAATATTTTATAGTCTTTGGAATGCATGGATCACAAGCCGCATCCTGATTTTCAGACAAGATTTCAGGTCAAAAAAGTAAGACTAGTACACAGGTACATACAGTACATATAAAATACAACAAGTCTGACACAATTTAGCATTTATTAATGAGATCTAGCACATACAGGTGCACTGCAATAGCTTCGCTGCAGAAAATTGATTCCTTCCGCTACGAAGTCAGCTGTAGACGACTAAGCTAATTTTGTTTGAATAGAGCAATTAAATCCCTTTTAGTGAAGATCAAACACTTTTTGGCTGATGTCGCACTTCGGTTGTGCGAATGAAGCTCATGTAGGAAATTCCCAACCAAAAAGTTTTAGAGCATAACCATTCGTACAACATAATCAGCGCAGGAATATATCAATATTTAATAAAAAGAATAGAATACACTATCGCTCTCCCCGATTGGATAAAATCGCTAAAGAACATTTACAAGGACATAAGTGCTTCGTGACACAGTCGCTGCCTTAGTGTCTGAAAAGATATTTGGAAAGTGTCAAAAAGTTAACATCTTTGAAAAAAAGGTCTACATGCATGTCAAGACTGAGACTCAGGAGTCAAGATGCTTTATGTATAATTGGAAGAGCTTCTTTTCTTAATCACTACATTTCCGAATCACAACTGCGGTGGAAAAGCTTTGGAAAAGTATCTAATTTTCTGGATTATTGACCAAAACTTTGTAGTTTAGATATGTGATAATGTCCTTAAGTCTTCATAAGCTTCTTTAACAAAGAAATAACAAAGCAGAATATGAAATGGTAGCAATGAAATGAATAGAATATAAAATGATATTGTTGAGTCATCAAGGTAATTAGATGCTTTTATTCAAATATATCTCATCCAGGCTACATCGATAACCCATGAGCATTAGGCTTAACAACAGCTATGCGAGATCCAAGTTTGATTGTAGAATCAAAGGTTTGAAAAATAATTCACTAAGGCAATTATTGATTAATGAAATTCATGGAAGCAAGCTTTAGAATGTATAGTTGCGGCATGTAGTGCAATGAAAAATAGTCAAAATCTCGACATTGAATTAACTAAAACATGACCAATTCCTCGGATAAGGGTCGAAGTGAGGGTCACATTACCCAACCGCATCTATCCACGGGACGGGGTCGAGTAATACCACAATCATCACCTATGTGCAATGGTAAATTTCACGAAAAAGTGGAACTCCAAGTCGAATTTTCAAACTTAGAAGCAGACAAGTCCGCTTATAAAATGTTTTCGTATATGCGCTATAATTCTTAAATTCGCTTTACTTTGGTTCGATTATTGATGTCATTGTGATTTTAAGACATTTTTTATGAAAAATGTAAAAGTTGTAGTTGACTACTACATGCCAAAATTATTATTGGAATCTAATCAAATTTAGTAGATGAAATAGAGGAACCATGGACATATAGAACGTGGTCAGTAATTGTCATTTCAAATATCAACCTTGGCCACAGGGTGCTTCAAAAACTTATTACTCGTCCGTAACGAGTGAACAAAAAGGTACTACTATAGCGGCTAGACTAATGATCGGATTTTAATGAAACTATGTTTTCTCATTAACTGTTTAAATGTTATTTCACTTTAGTATAGATGCTTGGGAAGTTTTGCTTCATAGAGCAATCTCAGGTCAAAGTGTGTAGCGAGCGAACGTTCGCTCGTTACATTTATGCCTTAATCCCTTATTCACTTCGTTTTAAGAGACAAAAATGGGTCTCGAAGTCTTGCCTATTGATCGCAATTGTTGTGCGCACTAAAGATTTCCGTTGATTGTGTCGCCGGTGCCCTATGGTTGCTAAAGAGATGCCTTGGAGTCGGACGAATAGGAAGTAGGCCTGATGTCTGTTGTCTGCCTTAGCTAACCATTAATACTATTCCAGTTGAGTTGAGATTGCACGAATTGGTATTTTATGCGAAATACGCTGAATCCGATCCGATATGCCATCATGGCATCTGAACGAGGTTAACGGTACAGAAAACAAAAACTGATCAGTCAAGTTGATGAAAGCAGTTCACAAAGTGACTAAGGAATTAGAGACGAGTAGTGAGAAGAGAGCTCGCAACCTCGATTGGTATTACATCCAAATCTGACGACACACCTTTTTGCAGCGGAAGACGACTTCCAGACGAAGTGAGTTTCTTTTTACCGACGTGATGACATTTGCGGATTGCGTGATGTCGCTATTGTGCGGTCTAAGAGACAAAATACGTTGCAAAAGCGTCCATTTGCATCACACACTGCGTGAGGCCTACGGCATTTTTACTGTAGAAAATCCTCAAATTGAAATTTCTTATTCCAAATTTGCTGAATTGAGACCGGTCGATGTTTTCCTGTCTAGAGATGCACCTGAATGTATCTGCTTGTGTAAGATACACGAACATTTCATTTCGTTAATAACGAGTCTGTCGAGATCTGATGCAGTTGTTGGACTGTTGCTGCATTCGCATGACAACTAGTAGTTGGAAAGAAACTTCCTTTTGATCAAGCTGAATGAATACAGTTTCCTTGTCAATAGTGCATCTAAAAAAAGCTGTTTTTCTACAATTCAATCACAGTTCATTAAAAGAATAATCGCGGTATTATTTTCTATTACTACTGTCATTACATGCCTTTTTGAGTTTTTTGAAAGTTATTTACAGCTGTTTTTAACTCTTGTTTCAGATCTTGAGTTACTGAAAAGTTTTGTTCACTTACAGATATGCGAGAAATAGTTTTTTCTTTTTGTTACTTGAACTTTAATTCCATCAATTTTATGTGGGAGAATACTATGCCTTAATCGAATCTCAAAGCCTCACTTTTTGTGGTTGTCAATTTATAATTACTTTTACCAATGATGACGTTTGGCGTATCTTTTCTATGGTTCAACCAAAGTTTATTAAGTTTGCTTGCTATTCTGTCGATTTCCACACAGTAGCATTTTATTTCTTTAATTCTTGTAATACCATTAGTTTTAGTAAGCTATGCACATACGTAAGAACGTAAACATGTCACGTAAACCATCGTGATACAGCTTGAGCGTCCGTTCATTATTATTTATTATACGTCGTACATGCTTGTGTGCAAATCAATAGACAATTTATGATAATCACTAACAGTCTAGCTTGAATTTTAGAAATTTCGGTACTATATTAAGAAATTTACATTCAGTGTCAAAATGATAATTATATTTTGCCTTATTACACGATTTATTCAACGCAAATGTTTTCGACTTCCCTGAGCAATCAAGGATGCATCTCGACTCAAAGCTTGTTACAGACTTTCCTCTACTCAAAATCTTATTCATTATTTTCGTCATTAGTACTCACTATTAGCACGTCGCTTGACCTTCTCAGTAATGTATTCTCTTTTGAATTGAAAATCATGCGCCATACGAGTGCACTAAATTTTATGTCGAAATGACAATTGCACTAAGTAATACTAACTATTAAGCTTTTAAAACTATTGTACTAACTATTTAAAACATTCAGTGTTTTGTATATAATTAGTGTTCAATTAGACTGAGATGAATTGACTTATTGTAGTTTCAGATCGATTACAAAACATGGATTGCGAACGTTGATACAATTTTCAAGATGAAACGTATTTTCATCTTCCTCAACCCAAGAGAACCGAAACGTCCAGTTGATCATACACTGTCACATTTGTAGGAACGCTATGTGAAAGTTATGTGTTTATCTATGCTTGTCCCTTTTTTCTGATATGCGTCAGACTGTGTTTTCATATGTCTTCGTTAATTTACCGACACATTTTTCGCATTATCATTTTTCATACACCAAAGTTTGCCTGAAAATTCTGCCGACAAATTATTAAATCGACTTCCATTTTGTCGAGTGAATTCTTAGCTGATGAGAATGAGTAGAATAGGAATTCAAAACTCTGAACCCATCTTTCTGTTGTTTATTTTAGTCAAACTGTTTGCACGACGATGTTCTGTGATCTTGAAATGTGTGCCTTAAAGAGAGATGTTCGTGTAGTAGCCTACCGGTTTGATGCCGAGTTAACTCGGAACAGATTATCTTGCCGGCGCTCGCAAAAACGAAAATGCTTAACCCGTCGACTTTAATCTATTTCAATATTACTTTTCTTTGTTCATCTGCCATGTATTTTCTTTACATCTTCCTTGCACTGACCATCGTGTTCTGTATACTGTGCTCACGCTCAAGAAATTGAAAATTTCGGGATAATACTATGTTGTTATTTCTCGTTTATGTTATTATGCATGCACCACCCATATTTACTATGCATTCATAAAATGCAGATATGATACGAATACCATGCCAATATTCATGTTATTCAATAACGCTGAGCAACAATGTAATGAATGCGTTAAGTAAGATAAGGTGCGTATCTAATTGAGGTCAATTTTCACATTTACTTTATTTGACTGCACTGAAGATGTATTTTCAAACTGTCTCCAAAATGACAAACAATTCATGTTCAAAGGGTTGACAGATTATCAATTATTTACAAATACAAGAAGCAACGTTTATGTATTGAGAACATGACGATATTTCGACAGCATGTATTTTCCTCCTCATCATGCAATCTTAATTCGCAATGTTTGATGTGTGAATGGTGACAGGCAGAAATATAAATCATTCAAGGTTGAAATGCAGGTGAATTGTGATGGTATTGTTGAATAAACATGATATCAAGGAATAAAGTCAAAGTGCATACTCAAACTCATTCAATATAGACAGGATTTCAAAGATATCAAAGAAAACAGGGATTTTTGTTGACTTTTGATTTATAAACTATTGTGGCAGTATGATCAATTAGGAACTGAAAAACTACGTTTTAGATTACAAATGCTTTACTGGTTTGACTATTGCTTAAATTTCCAGGTGTTTTGGAAATGCTTCAAAGCAAAGCAACATTACGGTTTCTTTGTATTTTTTGCTTTCATTGTGTTCTATTATTTCAGCATTTTATATCACTTCTTTTCAATTGAGCAACTTAAAAAATATGTCGGCTATCTAAACAGCTGTGATGTATGAAACATGCAAAATAAATCACCTACAATGTCGATAACATGCTAATCGCATGTTTTCCATGCTGCATGCTTATATCTTATCACGTATCTTATTATATATCTATATGCTTATTAATGAGTCAATTTCTTGAAAGTATTTTGAAGCTTCACATTCGTCTCTCTAGCAAACCAAGGGCAGATAGTAGAATTAGAGTTGTTTGAAATGCTGGGTTGTTCTTCTATGCTTTTCATGTGAGGAGTCCAACTTGATGATGTTGCAAACACAAAACTCCGATTCCAATCTGGAAGGCCATTTCGACCACCATTAGTCTTATTCAACGGAATCACAGAATGGCATATGACATGCAGACACTATGTGACATCAATTCATGTTCAATTATCGAAGGACATGCTGTACCGTGACACCATGAAATTCACTTTGCAATGTGGAACAATGACTTATCAACTTTTTTTAAAAAACAATTCCTCTAAATGTGATTAACACATTTTGTTTCAAGTTTCATAGACAATTCTGTCGCAACAAAAGATGTGTATTCCGAATTGGAGAAAATTGTCGTTCATAGTCTAGATCAGACCTAAAAACTAGGACACACTCGGTACACCCCTACTAAAAAATGTAACAACAAAATTTCACTTAAGTCTGCAGACGCCTCCTTTTCAGATCTATCATCTTCTCATTGATCTCCATCGTCTTCTCATTGAGCTGACGCTTCTTCGTCTCTAAACACTTTAGCTCCTTCTCTAGTTTCTTCTGTTCCTCATTGTCCTTATTTAACTTTGCTTCCTTATCTTTCCGCAATTCATGAGCGTGGACAGATCGTCGATAGGCTGATCGACAGAAGTGTAGCATGCTAGCAGACACGTTAAAATTGTCTACACCTTCAGCTTCCTTAATCCCATCGTATGCATGGCGAAGTAAGACAACCGATTGCTCCAGTAGATTGTCATGGAGGAGCTTTTTGTTTACGCTGACACCTCCCTCAACCAATGCATTGCCGTGAAAATGGCAACTTTTTTCACGCTGTTGAATATGTGAGTGTATTCACCTGCATTCATGTGTGTCGAAAAGAATTTTGCACGACTGAACTAAAATAAGAACAACTATGACAAGGTTAGGAAGTACAATTCTTCAAAAGTAAGTAGGCCTACAATAAGTGCAAAAGTAAGTGCCAGACACTGAAGTAAGTACAAAGTAAGTACAATAAGTACCCACTCGCCACCCTGTCTAACCCTTACTCCATGGTCTAACCAAAGTGACCCATTGAACGTAAAAAGAAAAACCTGAGACTCTTCTGATGCGTTGACATGATGGACGATAAGCTGCAGGTTTCTGTGACAAGATCAGTTGCCGTATCGTGTTGTGCAAATTACATTCAAGTATTACTTACATGGCAAGTACAACTTACGGAAGTGTCACTTGAAACTCACTTGTCAAGTCGTATCGAACAACAAACACCAACGTGAGTCGAACTTTAAGAGTGGAATTCCCTAAATGGAAATAGCAAGCACCGTAGTCACTGGTAACTGTGTGTGACTTCAACAGTGTTCGACCAATCGGATACTTATGTCTACATACATCTCATGCAAGAGCGATATTGATTAAATACGTAGAGTATGGCGTAAAACTTAGTTGTTCGTCACGTTTGGAAGTCTTATGATTCTGTACATGATGTCTGCTTCAACTGCGAAACAACCGCCCATGAATGACCAACAGTGTTTATTTATAGTTGAAAGCTTTGAACGTCGCAAGGATATTTTCTACAATAAGAGCAATCGAGCTAATGCATCGAAGTTGAAAAGAACTGCATGGACAGAAATAGCGGAGGAATTTAATAACAAATTTCCTCTGAATCATCGTGACTGGCTAGGAGTGAAGAAGAAATGGGAAAATATGGTCTCAATTGCAAAGAAATGGTGATCAAATGTTCGAAGATCCCGTAAACAAACTGGCAGCGGTCCACCTATTCCTGATCCTCTTTCGTACATCAAAGCCATCTCAGATATGTTGGGAGGTAGTGAGGCTTTCACAGGAGTTGGGGCTCCTATCGAGAGCGCGGCTGAACCAGTGACAGACGATCAAATAGTCGAACCAACAGATTCATCAATTCACATCGATGAATTTCCGACAAAATCTTCATCCACTAAGTGTGATACTAGTTTTGTTGAAATCTCGGATTAACGTCAAAAGCGAGTCCTGAATCGAAAGAGAGATGAAAATACTGTAGAAAACCTGCATAAGAATGTTCTCAATCTAGAGAAGGAAAAGCTGGGACTGGAGATCAAGAAGTTGCGATTGGAAATAAGCTACTTGGAAACCAAACGTCTGCGCTCAACTCAACAGGAAGTAAACCCCGATGTTACAAGTTTTATTAATATGGATACTGATACGGTCGTGTTCTATGATTCAACCAATGAGCGCAGAAGTATGTGATTTTCATACTTTCTATTAGTTTTGTAGTTCGTTTTAATAAAACAAATGTTAATATTTGTTAGCATTAATATTTGTTTTGTTTTGAACTAAATAATATTATGTGATCACATCAAAATCTCTTAACACACCATGAAAAGATTAAACAGAAACATTATTGATTGATTGTTTATTCACATTCGATTTATTAGGCCTATGGTCCTTATTAAACAACATAGACATTGATAAGCATTTTCTATCTTTTAAAGAATTATATTACAATAATTATCGTTGTTCAAAGAATAACTGAACCACGCGATCTCTAGAATGTTTTCCATCTCTAAAATGAGATAGCGTTTCTGACTGATTCACAAAGGATGAATCACTTTCGGGTAAAAACTCTTCAGGTGGGGAATCATCAAATGAGTCGGGCTGGCGTCGATCTTTTGCAATATTATGCAAAATAAATGCAGCAGTTATTGCTATTTTGGCACGTTCAGGAGTTGTTCTATACCCTTCTGAAAGACTTCGGAAACGCCGCTTACACTGGCCAAAGGCTTGCTCTATAACAACTCTTCCTCTCCTTTGGTGATAGTTAAAACTTCTCTGACCTGCCGTCTCGGGACGAAGGAAAGGTACCAATAATCACGTTTTGCCATTACCATAACCACTATCTCCAAGATGTATAAAATTATTTCGTCCCGATTCCGTATCAAAATAAAGTTGACTCTGTTTCAGTATAAAAGAATCATGTGTGCTACCAGGCCAAAATAAATACAAATGAATAAACTTGTAATTTTGGTCACACACTGCTTGAATATTGAAAGACGTAAATCCTTTGCGGTTCATAAATGAATGTTCCTGGCTGTCTGAAACGAATGTGCGAACATGTGTACAGTCCAAAGCCCCAGCTATTCCAGAAATTCTTGTCAAATGCTTGAAGGCACTTTGAGTACGTTGTAAATCGATACCGAACGGTAGGACAATAAATGAATTCAAATCATTTGCGATAACTATCAAAACTTTCCATATCACAGCACATACCGTTGATTGAGAACATCCAAAAATATCACCGATGACTTGCTGTAACGAATTGCTAGCCATAAGTCTCAGAGTCAGGAGAATTTTGATTTCTGTTGGGATCGGATGACAGTATGTTTTGGATTCGCAAAATTTGCCGAAGCCTTCACAAAGAAACTTCACTGACTGTTTATCAAATCTAAATCGTTGATAGAATTCATGATCGTTGTAGAGGTCAAAGGGATTATTACGATCTCGGAAAACTCGTTCTCTTGAGATCGACCGCCGCATATCATACAACAGAATTTGTCTTGGCATTGTTATTGTTCAAAGCGTCAGAAGAAATGAGTGAACTGTAAAAGTCTATCACCACTTTATGTATCATAATGTCTTGTTAGGGAGGTCGAGACTCACCTTACGAAGTAGTACTTACGAGATAGTAATACTTACACTTCGGCCGTAATACACGATAAGACTAACCATAAATACCTACAAGTAATACTTACAGGCAAGTAATACTTGCCTGTTAGATGGAGTACAAGATACGGCAACTGGTATTTTAAATAGAACAAATTAACCAATCAGATGACACTGTCATTGCAGCAGGCTGCAAAGAAATAATTTAACTTCGGTGTGATCGCTGAACTGCCGCTGCATCACTGACGTCAAGTTCTGTGTCAGAAGAAATTACGATAAACGTCATAACGAGGTCATTTTCGTCATCTGTTGAACAGCACATGAACTGCCAGTGTAAAGCAGACCTAAACGAGACAGTAAAATTTTCTCAGATCGATATTGAGGGGTGACATGGACACGCATTGTCATCATTGTGACGTTAAGCAATAGCTCACATTATAAATTGTGAATTGCAAAGACATTAATTGCAAGACATTTGATTGCTATGATTTCCGACTGACCAACTGAATGCATTTGAATGTAACTCATGTCTTTTGTTATTGCAGGTATATTAACTGATGCTGTAACTGAAATAGAGTTTCTCGTTCTCTCATCCACTACTAGCTCTATTACCAAGTTGCGCGTGTCTTTCTGACTTGCTGTCTGTCTTGGTGGCCCAGGCTTTTCGAAGCACACCTCTAACACTTGGACCCGGTCAGTGGACTTTTCGCTCCTAGGAATTAGCACAACTAGCTCATTGGTTGTTCAAACATTAGAACATTCACTGCTTCTGAATAAGTGTACATATTAGGCTGGCTTGAGGTTAATAATATAACAGTTAGTGCGACCGCAAACCTACGCAGTGACATGAACTTTTCTTTCTATCGTGAACAAAGCATCTCTTGCTAAGTTAAATCATAACCTGCGTGTTTTTGAGAGCTTGTTTGCCACCTGGATTTGTGTTGACTGAATGACTATCTCAGATACAGGATATATTCTGTTATTTTTCGAAACCTTTTCAAGGAGTGTCAGTTGTTCCGCAGGGCACTTCTTGCTCCCTACATCTTCGCCGCATTTTTTGGTGATTATCTATTCACTGGGAATTATGGTAGTGAGTAGTAAGTAAATCTACACCACTGGACCGCGCAAGATGGCCGCCGTCGCTGACGTCCCTTCCTCCTGTCAGACGAGTCGGCCGTGGTCCGCCGCCGTGTTGCTTCGAGTCTGACGTCCCCCCTCTCCTCCTGTCAGACGAGTTGGTCGTGGTCCGCCACCGTGTTGCTTCGAGTCTGACGTCCCCCCCCCTCTGGCCCGACGACGTAGCGAGAGGTGGTTTGTGATGCGCTCTCCAGGTTGGCGTGGTGTGCCGGCCAGGTTGGGAGGGTGGAATGTCGGTGTCGGAGCTCACCTGAAAAAATCCTAAGTGTCAGAGTGACTTTGTATGGACAAAATTTTGAAATTTTCCAAAGTGTCGCATTTCGACCTGGGACCCTGACCAAAACATTTTTCATCAAATTTCTCCGAACGGTAGGGGGGGCTCAGTGAAAAGTGATGAAAAAAGTTTTGGTAAGGGTCCCAGATTGAAATTCGGAAGTTTAAAATTTTTCAAAATTTTCACCACACTGGAGCTCCCACACTTAGGAATTTTTTCACTTGTGGCATGTTACATGGCCATGTGCTGACCCACCGACTTCCCGTGGTCACATGAGAATGGTTCAGGTGTCATATGATAGAGAATGATGAGACGAATCGTTTGCAACAAACCGCATGTCGCTACGATGAATACTTTCGGAGATAAAGCCATTTTAAGTTTTCTTCCGAGCATATATAAACCCCCGGCAACGTAAGTCTGATCACTTCATCGAAAGACGAGGTAAGCGACGGTCGTCGCTCTGAGCTCCCGATATCGGGTGTTTCAAAGGACTCTATCTTTTGAAGTAGGCAAGCTATCTTCTTACTTCAAAGTTTGTGTGATAGAGTTTGATAGTGTCTTTACTACTGATAAAATTTTTTAAAAGTAGTATGAGTAGTAAAATGCGGAATTTTTTTAAAAATTCTTAATTTTCAGTTTTTTCAAAGTTTTAACATGTAGTCTAAGGTTTTCAAGTATGCTGAGTTCAAATCTGCTGAGTTCAAATCTGCTATCAGATTTGAAATTTAACTAAGTCTAAGGCAGCTTTGAGGGGCTAGATCCCAGCTACTGATCACTACCTTTGACTCGGCGTTGCTGTTACCACTTCGGGGCAGTGACAATGATGTCTTCAGCTGTAAATAGCGGGTATCGGGGAAGATCTCTCACTTCCCTAGTGATCAGTACAAGGCCTTCGGGCTGTCGACGGGATCGAGTGCCACTCACTACACTCAAATCTATCATTCCTCACTAAGTGTAATGCTTTAGGAATATGGCTGTACTACATGATTCCAAACTTATACAAATTTCATTATCTTACAGTTAGCCATGGCAAACGATAAGAACAGAAAATTTCACATCAAGATGTGCACATGTGGGCGAATAAATCGCAGTGCGGACGCCAAGGCGCATGTAAAGAAGGCGGGCAGTGACCACATGATTATCCTGAATAGGGTTGCGTGTGTGAAGTGTAGAGTGTTGAAGGGAGTTGAGGATGAGGCACAGTTTTACCGAGTGCATGCAGATTGTAGTGGAGGTTTGGTGAATGACCTGAGATTCACACAGTTGATTGTTGAAGAGAGGGAGCGAATGTTGGCGATAGAGCGAGACGGCAAGGTAGAGAATGTTGTTGAAAATGATGAGTTGGCGAAAGCAGTTGCTTCGTTGGAGGTTGAGATTGAGCGAAAGAGAGTGCTTGAGAGTGATGATGAGGATGATGTGGATTTAGATAGGGAGCGTGTGAGGAAGTTGAGCTCTTCTTCCTCGGAGGTGTCGAACATCGTTGTTGAAAACCCCCCGCAGAGATCATCTTCCCCAAAAGTGAAGAGTGGTGGGATTCGTGTGCAGTCGGCGAGGTGGTTGAAGGATGAAGAGAAGAAGCATGTATCGCAGCAGATGGCGCATGATTTGTTGATAAATAAGTATGAGAGTTTGAAGAAGGTGAAGGACGAAGTCGTGAATGAGTTGGATGAGTTGGAAAAGAAGGAACTGAAGTCGAAGGAGATAGCGGATGAGAATATTCGAATGAGGAGTAGTGTGACTGATTTGAAGAAAAAGACGCGAGAGTTGGAAGAGAAGAATGATGACTGTGAGAAGAGGGCGAGTGCTGCAGAGAGAAGAATGAGAGATGCAGAAGCGAAGTTTGAGGAGATGATGAAGGAGATGAGTGTGTTGAGAGCGAGGAATGTTGAGTTGGAGAGGAATGTGGCTCGGCGGGGTGATGAGAGACAGGCGTTTGAGAAGTTGGAGCGCATGAGGAATGAATGGAATCGCTTGAATGAGGACAGAATGTTTGAGTTCCACATCCCTATTCGGGATAATCATTTGGACTGCCAGGTCATAGTGAACAAAGTCTTAGATGAGTCTATAACTTGTTATAACGGCCATCCACAGAAGAAATGTCTCCACGCCACACTCCGGATGCGTGGCCACTTAACCGCCTTTTCTGTTAGGAAGCGCGCGAGACTGCCTAAGGATGGCTAACTTGGTATAATAAGATAGTATATCATTTTCATTGCAGATCTTTTCCCTGCCTTCACCACCCCATCACGTCACTCCCGAGAACGAACCAACGGCTCTCTTAAGGGCCACCTAGGGGCAAGACATGATAGAACCTCCTCGCGGTTTGCCCTGGGCAGTCTTCAGACTGGCGAATACTATCATTAAGTTGAATCTGCTATCAGTCAACTTGAACGTTGCGTCGCGTTAGAGGGGTATATAGACCACTACCTCTCATTTCATTTCATTTCATTTCAATCATGCAGACGCCGAACACTCAAGTCAGCTCTCCTCGCGGACCGCAGTTAAGACCGCGAAATTTATTTAATGAATTTCTTAGAATAAAGGAGCAAGACAGAGTCCACAACAATCTTGCTCGGATTGGCAATGCGATGACAGCAAGTGTTGCCAATCCAATGGAATGGCGCTACATTCCACCCTCCACTTACATACCAACTAGCGTGGAAGTCGACACTGCTACCATGGAGAGAGTCAAAGACTCTCTCAGCAGAATCGGTAAGCTGTAAGATGACTGATGGCGGCCCCCGAGAACGAACCACCGGCCCTGATAAGGGCCACCATGGGGCAAGATTTGATAGAACCTCCTCGCGGTTTGCCCTGGGCAGTCTTCAGACTGGAGAATACTGTCATTAAGTTGAATCTGCTATCAGTCAACTTGAACGTTATGCAGTCGATTGCTATCCCTGAAGCATTCTGATTTGCTGTTGAGCAATTCATTGTTGAAAACCCTGTATAAGCCAGAAGATTGTAGCGCTTCTCATTCAATTTTAAGTCACGATGGAAGCAACGTCTCCTACCAACACCATTCCCGACTTCATCATCCTCGACGAGTGGGATGAAGACAACACCATTCCCAACTTCATCATCCTCGACGAGTGGGATGAAGAGGATGAGAAGAAGGGGAAGATGAAGAAGATCATTTGGACGGATGAGGTGTGGACTCCTAATACCACCCGCATCCGAAAGGTGCCAGATGCACCAGCACGGCTGAGGCGGTACAGGGTTTATGACAACCTAACTGTCATACCTATTGACTTTTCAAATCAATAGTCAACTTGTCGCCGAGAACGAACCACCGGCCCTCATAAGGGCCACCATGGGGCAAGACATGATAGAACCTCCACGCGGTTTGCCCTGGGCAGTCTTCAGACTGGCGAATACTATCATTAAGTTGAATCTTCTATCAGTCAACTTGAACGTTGCAAATGAAGTTCAGTGTAATACTTCCTTTCGACGGGCGTTCCTGTAAAGGGCGGCGGTGAAACCCGTAGCTATGTATACCGCAAGGGAATTCGGCAATGGTCAATCTTGTTAAACCTCTCTGCGTCATGTTTGCAAGTGATTGCCTCTGTCTCAACGTAGTATGCATTCGCGCCAGGGCGACATTTAGCCAACTGTCGAAGGTTGCCTTATAAACTTTCCATTGCATACGTTATGAGAACCATGAGTTCTACCTGTCTCTATCAATGAGACGAATTGATGAATGGAATGAAATGGGAGGACACTCACGCGCCACACGCAACATAACACACTTCTCTCTTCCGTAGTCTAACAAGCTCTTTACACATGGATCGCAGTCGATTGCTATCCCTGTATCAGAAGTGTAAGCTATCTAAATATTATTTAACACTGTTACATCTACCATCATCGCCCATATGAAATGTTTTAAGATTTACAAGTTAGACTAAGCGTGCTACTATTTCCAAATGAAAAAGTATACATGGTTAAATCATCCACTTAAGCCCATCCGTAGTCTAACAAGCTCTTTACACATGGATCGCAGTCGATTGCTATCCCTGTATCAGAAGTGAAAGTTATCTTAATTTTATTTAACACTATTTCATCTACCATCATCACCCATATAAAATGTTATAAAATTTACAAGTTAAACTAAGCGTGCTACTATTTCCAAATGAAAAAGTATACATGGTTAAATCATCCACTGAAGCCCCATTCAAGTAAGTCAGTACGAAAGCAAAGATAATACGAAATAAAAATTTATTACGGCATGTATTTCAAAAGGTCTTCATCGTCAATATCGTCCCAGAGTCTGGCTTCACATAGATCACAAAAACAGTTCACTTGCTTCAATCGTTCTTCTACCGCGAGCTTCACTTTGTCGATGTACTCCCACTCCGCCATAGTTCGTGGCTGGGAGTTAGGGGTGTACCATTCCCATAATTGATGGAGGAATTTGGTGCTGGTGATCTCCATCACATCATCAGTATCGTACTGCAGATACTTCCACCTCATGCCTGTTAAGTCGGGACACTCCTTCTCACATACACTCTCCTCTTCGTCATCCGCTGGTAATGACAACTTTCTGATATTGTCTAGTCGGTATATTTTCTCCACCTTCCCCTTCGTTGGAGCGTTTGGTGCAACGAGCGCCTTTGGTGATGAGCATGGAGAAGAGAACTCCAATTTTATGTTCGGTGTTGTCGGAGGGCTTGTCATGTTGACTGTGAATGATAACTTTGAAATGTTTTCTAATTCTTAAGTATAAACAAGCAACCAATCAGAATGAACAGCCAATGAATGATGAATATGAAAGTATATATGTAAAGTGACATCCGTGTCATTTCACTCTGTCTTTGAGACATGTAAGTAAACTGTTCTCTAGTGAAGTCTCTATCTTGTTGAAGAATCAATCTTAAACATAATTTCCTTGAAATGGTAAGTTGAAGATTTCCTCTCTTATCTCCCTCAAAGGTGTGGCTAATAGCATCTTCCTCAATTTCAGGCATCTACTTCATCACCAAAGCCCTCCCTTCTCTAGGAAAGTTTAGAGCTATTGAGTGAAGGTAGGTTGTAACAATACACTGAGACTTTAACAGAGATGATAGAATGATTTCTCTTTCAGGTGATGTTAGTTCCAGCTCAGGACTCTCGCGACAAGGCAACGAGTGGGAATGTGCTGACTGCGGACATATTTTTACAAGGAAGCACAGTCTCCTTCGACACATCAAACAACGTGTGTGTCAACGCAAAGTGGCATCAATCTCCGGAGGTGAAGTTGATTCTGACGATGACATCTCCTTTCCTTGTGATTTGTGCCCTCTTTCTTTCGATAGCCCCTTTCAGCGATCTTCACACAGACTTCAACACACGCATGCAAATGATCACTACACCAACTGTACCTCTACAATCTCCCTCATTAACGTTTCCCATAGTCATTTAGTACGCGACTACTGCATGGAGTCCAATACTCAAATAGTAGATTTTCCTGAGAGGCTCCTTCAAAATTCTAACATTATCGAAGCGCTCTTCAACAATTTAGACAATTTTAGAATGAAGGCGCTCATCTACCTCAAACTAAAATATATTAAAATAGATTTTCAAACGGGGCAAGTGACGGAGAGAATACAGTTTCATGTTCCTTCCTCTTCCGCAACCGAAGTTGTAGACTGCAAGTCTTGGCTAAATTTCTATATTCAATGTTTAAAATCAAATGTAGATAAGTTCAATCAGCGCGACAGCGCTCTCATTTTTGATGGCGTGGACTCAGCCATGTTCAAAATTTCCCTATTAGAAAGTCATGCAGCTCGAGGCACATTTAAACTACCAAAAACGTTGTATAATAAGAAAGCTGTCATCAATGTCGATTGTAAATCACAGTGTTTCAAATATGCCGTCCTATCCATTCTCCACTATAATGATATCAACGCGCATCGAGATCGCACCTATAGCTATAGACAGTGGGAGGATGAACTAGACTTTGTAGGTTGTGATAGTGACAACATGAAAATTAAAGATGTAGAAACGTTCGAGAAACATAATAAGATTAAAATTGTCGTTCACGTGTGGGAGAAGGGGTTGAAGGGTGCCCGCTATAATTCACGTTCAACTTGTTATGAACGTGTAGTCAACCTCTTATTAGTAAAACAAGATGATAGCGAGGAATGGCACTACTGTGGTATTCCCAAAATCTCTCGCTTGTATACACACTTGGGACACTCTAAAAGTGGTGAACATTTTGTATGCGACCGCTGCATCCGCTCCTTTTGGAGTAAACATAAATTTCTAAGTCATTATGAATGGTGCAAGCGGGGTAAATTACAAATGGAACGCATGCCCAAAGATAAAATATTTTCACATAGGGATAATGGTGACGAATTAAGTCCCCTGCGTGTCATTTATGCAGACATCGAATGCTACATTGATGGTATCATCCACAAGCCAGCAGCCATATCCTGCTATGAAGTATGGCATGACCACTTTAGGAATAGGCAAAACAAAATGCATACTTGGCAAGGTGAAGATTGCATTTCAAAATTTCTAGAATATCTTGATAAAGCGGCCAAATTTCAACAATCATATGATTCCCAATTGCAGCGTAAGTCACTACATATGTCAGATGAAGACAAACAAAAATTTGAAAGTTGCACATCGTGCCCTAAATGTCATAAAACGTTTGATGACGATAAAATGAAGAAAGTGCGTGATCATGATCACATCACTGGTAAATTTAGAAACGCGCTCTGCTCCAAATCTAACTTTTCACATAGGTTGAGACGTCGTGTACTACCCGTCATTTTTCACAACTTCAAGGGCTATGACAGTCATATGCTCATAAAAGGAGGGTTGAGCCAGATGAAATCGTGGCAGTTTAATGTAATAGCGCAAACGAGAGAAAAATTCATGGCAATGACAGCAAAAGTACCAGTAGATAAAACTAAAGAAAATAAGACAGTCTTCTTCGAAATAAAATTTTTAGATTCATTTCAATTCATGTCAGCGTCACTAGCTTCTCTTGTTCGTAATCTCAAGTTTCTTCCCCATAGTCAAACTTTGAAGAAGCACTATCCAAACTTAACGGATGACATGATCACTCGCAAAGGAGTCTTTCCTTATGCGTATTTTAGCTCAATGTCTAAACTAAATGAAACAACCCTTCCTTCCATTTACAAATTCCAAAACGATTTGACGGGTGAAGATTGTCCAGTAGAAGATTATGAACATGCTCAAGAGGCATGGTTAAAATTTGATTGTAAAACGTTGGGCGATTATATGATCGCTTACTTAGAATTAGATGTCATTTTGCTGGCTGATGTCTTTCAGGAGTTTCGACGAGTGGCATTAGAAGAAGATAAGTTAGGTCCCGTCCACTTTATCAGTCTGCCAGCCATGTCCTTTAAATCAGCCTTTAAAATGACTGGTGAGACCATTCATCTCTTACAAGACCCGAAGATGTATAACATATTTGAGCGCGGAATTCGCGGTGGTCTCACATTTGTAAATAAACATCATATAAAATCTGAAACAGTAGGTAATGATCATATCCACCTAAAGTACTATGATCAAAATAATTTATATGGCAGTTCACTGTCTAAACCACTCCCTCACTCTGAGTTTAGCTGGTTAGATGATAGTGAAATTCAGCATCTCTCCAACCCTTCTAACATACTAGCAATTCCAGATGAAGGTGATTGGGGATATTATTTTGAAGTGGATTTGATTTATCCAAATAGTATCAAAAATAAAACTGCTGATTTCCCACTCGCACCTGAATCTGGTGAAGTGACTGAAGATATGTTTTCACCATTCATGTCACAATTTCATGATAACTTAAGAGAGTGTGGACAGCCAAGGTATAAACCATGTCGCAAACTTTTACTCACCCAATATGATAAGAAAGATTATCTCGTGCACTTCTGCATACTAAAATTCTATTTAGAAATGAGCATGCTTCTAAAGACAGTTCACCGCATCATCAAATTTAGACAGAAAGCCTTCCTCAAACCTTACATAGATAGTAACAGTCAGAAACGTGCACTAGCCCAAAATAATTTTGAAAGGGACTTTTATAAATATAAGAATAACAGTCTTTTCGGAAAGACCATGGAGGATGTTAGAAAACGTATGAACTACAAACTAGTCATTGATGATCAAAAATATCACAAATTGACCTCATCACCTCTTTCCATTGATGGAGACATTATCGATGAGGATCTTGTAGGTGTTAAAATGATTAAATCAGAAGTTGAGTTGTGCAAACCCATCTATATTGGGCAAGCCGTTTTAGATTATTCGAAGCTTGAAATGTATCAACTCTTCTACAAAATATTAAAACCGTGCCCTCTTGTATAAGAGGTTCGCTTGCTGGGTGGTGATACAGACAGTTTCTTTCTAGGAATTACCACTCAAAAAGATTTAAATTTTAATGAAGTAGCTAAGTCATTAGAAAAATATTTCGATACATCTAATTACAATCCCACTCATCCACTCTATTCCATACAGAATAAAGCCAAACTCGGTTGTTTTAAGGATGAAACAGCAGGAAAGGAAATAGATGAAATGATCCTCCTCCGTCCTAAAATGTATTCCATGAAATTAAAAGAATGTGCAGATAGTATTAAGCGTGCTAAAGGTATATCAAAATCCATTGTTCACAAAATGAAACATCGGTCCTATAAGAAGGCCTATAAAAATAAAAATATAACGTTTGTCAATATGACAATCTTAAAATCTCAAGTTCATTATGTGAAAACGCACACGTTCAAGAAACGAGCGCTTTCAGCATGGGAGGATAAGAGGTGTTGGATAGGACATAACACATCTCTTCCACATGGACATCCTGACACAAACATACCTCCACCCAAAAGAATAAAACTTATTGCAATATGATTAGATGATTTGATATAAGTCAATTTTGCCACTTGTTTACCATCAACTCGAAGGAGATAATTAAATTTCTTCAATAATGTTTCAGGAGTCATGTTTGTCTTTCTTGGCTTAATCACAATCTTCTTCACCAACGTCTTCTCATTTTTTGGAATAAGATCTACATAATAAGCTTCCTCTCGATATATTAACTGTTTATGACCACTTATGTGGTAATTAACGTTAAAATTATCATAGCTTGTTAAGGCGCTAGCCAGGTAACCTAAATCATTTCTTAAACTTGGACTTAAACCAACAATCCAATCTTTCTCAACTACATGATGTACATAATTATAATCATCATTGTGCGGAGTAAATTGGGCAATATGTTTACACGCTTTATTCAAGAAATCATATATAAACTTTTTACATGATAAGATATCTTTCTTTGGCCACTGTGGAATGTATACTCGGCAGCCCTTTTCACATTGGTAAGCAGCTGTGCGTCTCATATTAATAGTCATCACCTCATGATCAAAAGTATAGACACAGTTGCTATGAACAAGTTGAGTGACACCCACTTCTCACTTTCCATTTAGCTGTTGTGTATGATCAAATGGAGTAGAAAAGAGTGCGGCTCGATTACTAGCAAATCTATTTGCGGCCGCATTGCTTAGCAAAATATGATAAACCGACATTTTTATATTGCTGATCTGCGGCTTTGCATAACATCATGAAGACTTGGATTTTGGACTCTCTACAATATATCAGAGTTGATCGTGATGGAAATTTCAAAATCGTAATGGTACATTTCAAAAATTCTCATGGTCATACATCAAGAGGTATTACATTAACATGGCGACAATATGTCAACCTCAATGATATCATGAGGGATTTGGAATATTTTGAAACATTAAGATTCATCTCCTTGGGTGATCAAGTTTGGCTTCAACATTACAGAAATGAAATTCAAATCTGCCATTCTCATTCCGCAAACTGTTTCTCATTTCGCAAATACAATTGGGAGAAGTATAGAAGATACATACATCGCTCCATCATGACATTTATTCGTCGTGAGTTCATCGCCCTACTATGCAAATCTTAATCAGACATGACTACCACGCACCATGAGTTGGAAATTAGATTCCCTACAACGTATTGAAACGGATCATGATCGAAACGTCTATTTCAAAGATTCAACTGGAAATGTGAGAAGAGAGTTTGCTTTATCTTATCGTCATTTTCAATCTCTACATCATATCATGAAGGATTTGAAATACTTCTATATGAAAAGACATTCACGTATTGGAAATCGCATATGGCTGCGCGTCACCAAACGGCGAATTCAACTCTATCATTCCCAACTCCATACTAACTTCACATTTCATCAAGATAGTTGGGAAAAGTATAAAAGGAAGGTACATCGCTCAATTTACTCATTTTTTTATCATGAAGCGCCATCGCTACACCATCGTCAACATTCTCCGTCGCTTCAGACTCTGCACCAAAATCGATCTCACAACATTACACCAACACCTTCCAAACAGCAAGTATTACCCGGGCCGACCTCAAATGTTAGTGGTGAAGATGAACAATTCACGGAATCTTCAACTCTTCCCAAATGGGACTGTACAGATTCTCGGCGCCCTTTCTCATTCATCGGCGCAGTCAATGCGCTTAGAGCTACAGAGACTACTACGTCGGATATGGAAGAGGGAGAGGTGTGTGATGTCGAATCTGACTGTGGACAATATGGTGATCTCTACTCAATTGAGTGAAAGTGTATCATTTTTGAAGATTCGTACCAGCAGTTACAATTTGTGTTATGAACCCGAACTTTTTCCTGCAGCTCTCATTAGTTGTTGGTTACCTGTGCATGTTACAATCTTTCATAATAGTAAAGTGATCATTACTGGACTAAAATCTCATGTACAAGCAAATGCGATCCTAGACTATCTCATCGAGTATGTACGTACCCAGCGGATTGTAAAATAAAAAAAAATTTTCCAACATGATGTTTTTATTTCAAATCATGATAAAACTTACAAATCATTTTTTCATTAGAGGATGGATTACATGAAAAGTTTTGAATAACAGATACAAATCGAGATACATGTAAACGTTTTAAGATGAAGTACAGTACAAAAGCACCACACGTTGATGAAAGTGGATGTTGTAGTATGCGTTCATTTCGCTGATATTGACGCGTATGTTTTCTCAACCACTGCTGTGTTGGTATATTTGGAGGTTGAGCAAGAGAGTCAAATAGCTCACCACGTCGGTCTTCTCCAATAAAGATCGCTTTCCAATGCTCACCGCCTAAATTCTGCGAATGAGTGTTTAGCACAATAAAGATGGGATAGTGATTTACTGCAGGTGGTAAGGTATCGAGCGAATAGACATTATCGAAAGCTTTCAACGTCGCTTCGTCTGCATTACGCTGCACTTTAGTCTTAATATCGTCAGCAGTCAACCAACTCATTAGCGATTATACTGAAGAATCGCGTCACGATACTTTGTAATTTCAATGTTTGAATCGCAGACTGCATCAATTAATACATTGATCGTCTCAGGTAGTGTTCTTTTGAACGTCAAATCCAAACGAATATTATGAGGCACGTTCGCTTGACGATAGGGTGCACTAATATCGCTGTCAGCAGTCAAATCAAATGCATAAATAGTATATCCACTCTTAAACTCTTTCATAGTGAGTCCGTTGGTGTCATCCGTATTGTAAAAAAAAGCCAAAAACATCCATAAAATCAACATAACTGCGCATAAATTGATCCGCAGCAAAATCTGGTTTGTAGGGTGGACCAGGATGACTCACACCATTTACACGTAAAGCAATTTCACTTAACTGATTGTGTTTAAAATTGAAAGGATTCTTCTTTGCATTACCATAAAATGCATCATTTTCAACCATTGCCACCATGAGGAGCTTCGGTGCTTCCGATGGAAAGAGGCCATCTTTCATGAAACTCTTTTGATCTTTCGGAATTGTAAAGGTGAGAAGCTTTGTATGCTGAACGGGGTAAATGGCATTTTGGCGGTTAAGACCTCCAGCATGTCCTCTAATGACACTTGGATTCTGTACTACTCGACGAATGTAAAGTGCAATATCTTCCACATGAATTCTAAAATTGTCAACTTTACCAAATGCATTCAGCGCAAATTCAGGCTTATTCAATGTCAGCTTGAGTCGCATGCTGGTATTACAGAGTAAAAACTTTGACTGTCTAAAGAAGTCTAAATTCAGCGGACTATATAGCTGACATACTTTACTATCTTTAATCATAGCAGATCGCTTTACAAAGCCACTGTTTGTTTCAGCATCAAATTTTCCTGCTTCATCTCTGTACCATCCCATGGCTTCCATATGACTTTTTTGTGCTGCTGGATGAAACTGTGATACATGATTGAAATATGATTTATAGGGATAATCGCTTTGGCCACCTTCCACCTGCTGCTCTCCAATCGTTAGAGAAACATCGCGAAGTAATGTAGTCAATGGTAAATTGTTCAGTCCAACTTTATGTGTATTGTCAATAGCAGTTCCATCTGCTTGCTGAATTCTAAACCTCAAATCAAGCATCGCATAACTCAAATCTATGTAGTCATCACTACCACCAGGAATAACAAATTCAATGGGGCCAGCATTCTCAGCTGTTCGAGGATGATAATCTACAATACTTGAGCTAAGAATATCTGTCTGTATGGCTTGCTGATCAAACAAACAAAACCCGGAAATTTTACACTCCATGATTAGAAGTTATGGCAGCGTCGTCGTTTAGCGCCTGATGAATGATTAGAGCCTCTGCGACGTTTGCGTGAATGCCTTTTGACTGAAGATCGCACCTTACCAGTTCCGCGATGTTTCCTTCTTTCTTTATTCATTCGTTTAGGCGATTTCTTTCCTTGAGTAACACCAGCAAAGGTCTGCTTCAATGTTTTTAAACCGCGATCCTTCCCACGATTCAACAAACTGCTCTTAAAACTTCTACCTCTGGAAAGATCACTAGCAACATCACCAGCAAAGCCAACGGCATTACTTAAAACATTTCGTTTTAAAGATCTTCCGACATTGGATATGAGAGGTGCTACAACAGATTTCAGTGCACCAAGTATGCTACCTCCACGTTGGCGGCGAGCGCCGATGTAAATTTGTCCTCCACCACTTACATAGGAGGGTCGTGAATAAAATGAGGCAGTTGGATTCATAGCTCAAACCCCAAACATTGTTAGTTACAACTTTGCATGAATCACTGTCGATCACTTAGATGAAAGATGTCGGCACGACGCATCCAAGAGTTCATACTTGAAGGATAACCAGTCCATTTAACAAGACACCATTCTTCACCCTGTCGTTTTTTACATCGAATGATTTTCTCTACCAAATATGTTTCACTTTCAGTGACTACCTCAATATCATCTCGGTAAAAGCTACCCTCAATTTCTTCATTATCGTAATCTTTCAACTTGTAGGTGGTGGGAGAGTCTTTTTGATTAATCCTTGATACTGTAAATACCTCCTCTGTCCAATTCGGAGGGTACCCTTTAGCAAAAACACTCTTCACTTTTGAGATACGAACTTTATCACCAATTTTCACATCACTTTTCACATGAGTGCGTTTACGTTGGAATGATTCGCGCACTTTATCTACATTGTCAGCATTTACATCTACTGGTCAGAGTCCAATAGAACGATGGATAGAGTAATTGTAGGCATGGAGTCTATCTTGTAGAACCTTTGTCCAATTTTGTGTCAAGTTGGCAGCAAAATGTCGCCACAAGCGATTTTTTAATGTGCGATTAAAACGTTCAACGAGTGCAGCTTTATAAGCACTCTTTACACTAAACAACTCAATGTCATGCCTCTCAAATAATCTTCTCGCATGCTGATTTTCAAACTCTTTTCCTTGATCACTCTGAATTCTTTTTGGAATGCGACCTTCTCGAAAAATTGTTTGGAATGCTTTTGCTACTCATTTCCCTTCTTTAGTTTTTAAAGGTTGAGCCCACGCATAACGCGAGAAAATATCAATGACGGTTAAAATAAAATTATTGCCCGAGTTATGTTTTGAAATGGAGGCAACATCACACAAATCTGCTTGCCACTGTTCATCGATGTTCTGAACAATATAATGGCGGGTGCGGTACTTCTTTTTCGCTTGTTTGTGGAGTGTATAGGTAGCCTGACCCTTTAACCATCGTTTCACTTCTGATTGTGGAAGACCACTCGCTTTTGATAATTTCTTGATCGATGCAAATCCTGCCGGATGTTTTACATCATAATAGATTGACTTCAAACGTTCAGTCGATGACGACTGACTCTTTTTCCTCCTTCTCATCTTTTTGTTTTCTTGCCTTTTTACATTTGCAACAACTGCAGCATTTAGCTTTAGCGGTTTTGCGATCGTGTTCACATTGCTTAGGGGTTTCATTATGAGAGCTGGCGCAGCAAGTGCAAGTGACAAGGACATTCACCTCTGGCGGCTCATTACATGGCAAGCAACACATCTGCTTCATATTAATAGTCTCAGAACATGTATTTCCTGGAGGAGCTGTTTTAAGTTTTCCTTTTACTAGTTTTAGTGGTGGCGTAGATCTACGTCGAGTTCTTCCTCTTGTTTGCTTAGTAAGTGTGGAAGGGGATGTAGCAGGTGACGTCTTAAACCAATTTGTTGGCATTTTCATCGTCTGAAGCATTGGAGCAGTAGCCACTGTTGAATCAAGTTCTTTCAATGTCTCATTATTCAAAGCAAATTTTGGCACATTATGCTTTTTCAATAGTTTAAGAAAGTATGTCCAACCAGGTGGAACATAGCCCTGACGGCGCTTTCTACGTGTCGCATACTGAATCAAGTCTTCATAACGTGAAGCATCAATCACTTTATTTTCATCTGCAATGATTTCTCCTCTATCATTTACATTGAGATGAGGTTCAATACTATTGAAAAGAGATATGGCATGTGCGCGAGATGCTAAAGGTGTAGCAGTCGATACAGAGTCACGCATCTTATTCTTCAAGTTTTTCAATTGCTCAACAGTTTTCGATTGTAATAATACAGCACGATGTGGATCTTTGATGTGAACATTTTGCTGATAATCTATTTCTTGCCTATACATTTGATTTGCAAGAGGTTGCTTTACTTGCTGCATGGCAGTCAATTGTACACATTCATCCTGAGGAATAACAATCATGCGAGAATAAGAACTCATAGTTTGTAGATAATCATGGGAGTTTTCAAAATATCACTTCGAAATCTAAATTCTTCCGGACACTCTTGCGTAAAGTCAATGAATAAGTAACCGTGTGGTTTTTCAGTAGCTGCTTGAAAAATTTAAATTAAGGCTTTTGATCCTCTGGGTGCAACTTGTCGCGCTAAAATTTCAAATTGACTTTTATCTCGCGGATTCTTGAAAATAGCATAATAGTGTGTATTCAGGTTTCGTGTACGAGCTTCTTTTCCATCAGGAAACAAATTTTGTGTGATATAGATGATAAAGCACCTTTTATGATGTGCTGCGCGAGTGAACATATGTGCAACATCTTTGGAATTCTTACTTTCTTTTAATAAATCATCCAATACAACAACATCATTAGACTGAAGTTTATCCACTGGAATAATTCCTTCATGTCGAATAAAGTTGCGACTTTGCAATTCCTAAAACAGCGACGGTTGATAAATACCATAACACCAAATCACTCGATTGATAGGTTCCTTAAACAACTCCCTTCTTTTATCCAATAAATTCAGCGTGAAAACAGTTTTACCTGCATGAGATGGACCTGATACAGTCAGAACTTTATCACATTGAAGTCTGAAATCCATTATAATACTTTGAGATTCAACACTTGCATAATTGACGTCTAGAGCCAAAGATATTACCCAATACGTTGCCCACGATAGGAGCTAGCATCGGTAGTAACGCTGGAAGGAAACCGCCCTTTTGTGTTAGAGTTTCCCTCTTTCTTTGAAGGGTGACTTTAGGATTGGAGATGAAACGCAATTTCGTAGCATATCGCTTAAGTAACTTTCGTTGTTTTGGTGCTAATTTCTTCGTCCTCAACTTTCTCACATGAGAAATAATTTCACAAATGAATTTATCGTTAGCATGTCGCATAGAATTGTATCGCTGATTTGCTTTCATTCGTCGGAGAGCTTGAATGGCTGAAGAAAACTTTGAAGACTTTTGACTTTTACGTTTCGCCATTTTCCGTGTTAGTCTTTGCTAAAACCTGTCTTTACCACATTTGCATAGGTACTAACTATTGCGGCATAAGTGACACTCGAAATGAGCAATATCACAGTGGTTACATTTGCAAAGTTGAATGCAATTACGTATGAAGCAGCGTTGATAAAAAGCATGCTTACATATCTTGAAGATGCGCTTTTAATTTCCATCCTTTCGCTTACATACATCGCAACACATAGTTTCACCGTTACTGATGTCTATAGCAAGTCTTTTTGAAGATATGAATTTGCTACTAGCCTTTTCTAAATAATAGACGCATGTACAGAAGGAATATACTTCGAGAGTGAGTAGGCATAGCTCGAAAACCAGTTGTGCTACAATCAAGTACCACTGCATTTTCAATTTTTCTTTATAGAAAGTTGAATGTGAATATCTGAAATCGCTTCAATCATTAGACTGCTACCATGATGGTTAAATGCGTTAAGACGTTCAGCAATTTTTATCATATGTCTTTTAAAAAATTCTTCGGGGTGATCTACCACTTCCATTGAATAAGAAGCAAAATGGAAAGAGCGACTTTCCACCTCCTCCTTTCCAAAATGACTAAACTTAATTTTCGCAACTAATCGCGCCATGACAATGCTATCAGAGAATGTATTCATTAACTCTAGAAATAGAGTGCTAGCATCATCGACCACTGCTTCGATGTCGGTCTGATCTTTATGAAAATTTATCACATAATCCTGAACAGCTCCTTTTAAACTTTGCCTATGAAAATGTAATGTTCCGCAGTCACATGAGAAAGACATGAACTCCCTTTATCTAACCCATCCATTGCATGAAAACAACTCTTCTCATAGCAACATTTATTGAATAACTGTAACAAGCATGCATTATAAATCAATGGTTTGAAACAGATAAAATAGATACAGCTGGTAACTATCATACAGCGAGCAATGATAACCATACAGGACTTTGGCAGTGTTGAGGTAAAGAGGAAAGAAGCATTCGTTATGAACGTAGCTACTACAACGAACAGACAAAATAGGAACACACAAATCCTTAAAACGTTTCGTGACTTCATGGTAGTGTTGATTCACTCTACTATCCCAAGGAGGGAGCAAAATATCATCAATGATTAGATTGGGAAATACTTTCCTCTCCTTACCAGGATTATTACAAAAGATGCGTATAACATTGAAAGCAGCTAACCATCGTTTAAAGTCAATAAGAAGAGCACTGTCACAAGAAAAGCCGTAGTCTTGCAAATATTTCAGATTAAGTCCATGAATGTGTTTTCTCGCCCATTGATCAACATTGTGATCGCAGTTGGCATGTTGATGATAGACACTAACAATCTGATATGTCCAATTGTTCATAGCAATAGCACTGAGCTCCTGTACAGGTTCACCCTCACAATCCATAAAAATGATGATAGAAGCCTAAAACGGAAATTTACACATCTAAGGAAACGTTCTATAACATATTACAAAATGAAGAATTACATCGATGCTTTTCACGACAAAATACACAAATGATATGATGGCAACGAAGAAGTAAAATGTATCTAATAAGACCACGTCTACGACACTCAAAGCACATAAGCGAATTGTCATAGGGTAGAGTTAGGAAAGGACTAGTAATTCTCCTTCTTTGATTTGCGTTTTGAGGCAGCATTCTTCTCCGACTTGCGCTTCGTACCACTGCTGTTAAGGATTTGATCAATTATGTCATCCACGTTGGGTGGTTTTGGAATATATAGGATGGATTCCATATGCATGGAGAGCGAGGCTATTTTATTATCCTTGTGCCGACCATAATATAGCCCATTCACTTTGAAAAGGATATCCCAAGTACCTTCTCCGAGCTCGTCGCATGTGATGGATGTTGAATGATCTCCCTCCTTCTTATAGTAAGTGCACCAATGTGATACCGGTAGGCAAATTTGATTACCATCCCAAACCTTTCTATAGGGAGTATCCTTGTCATCTCTCGCCTTCCACTCTTGAGCAAGAGGAGTAGGAATGTCCATATTTAATGTCACGTACTCCTCAATAATGTCAAGTTGGTGGCGAATGTACGGACTCACGGGGATCAGTATGTAGTCCCCATACTGATTGCGCATTATCTTGACATCCGTGGAAGGGAGCATTCCCGTTTGGAGTACAACGCTATGATCGTCATAACGCAAGACTTGTTTAAATTTACGCTGTAGCGGTGTAGGATTATGTACCTTGGTTGTTTCTTCCACTGGCCTCAGTTGTAGATGATCTGATCGTAGCGAACCTTGTAACGTTTGACCGCCATTTTGTCCTACTAGTGCAGCAGATGGAGTAGATGCCTGAAAATGAAAAAGATTGCATTAAGTTTACGTTCAAGGGAGGAGAGGGAGGGAAGTAGCGACTTACCATTTTAGTTGGATAATAGAATAGAGTGAGAGAGAGAAAATGTGCGTCCGTCACTCGTGTGATTCAACGATTGAATGATTCTCACTGTGGATGGCTCGCTATTTATATAGAAATGCTTGATTCTCATTGGATGATGATCCTCATTGGACAATAACATCAAGCTGATTCCAAATCTGGCCTCCGTTTACCAATCCGGGCCTTCGTTCGCCCGCTGGAGCTGTTTCTTGGGAAATTCTAACTCTGTCGTTTTTCGCCAATCTCCCAAATCTTAAATGGCGTCTCACACCTAAACGAAGACAGATATGAAGAAGCCGATTCTTTCAGTGAATTTGTCTCACTCTTAGCTTTCAAACGAGCTATTGCACGACTTTCTACGATCACTAGAACCGAAATTGGAAGATCGGTGCCGGGGGGGGGGTCAGTGAAATTTGATGAAACAAACTTTCGTCAGGGTCCCATGTCGAAATGCGACACTTTGGAAAATTTTAAAATTTTGTCCATACAAAGTCACTCTGACACTTAGGATTTTTTCAGGTGAGCTCCGACACCGACATTCCACCCTCCCAACCTGGCCGGCACACCACGCCAACCTGGAGAGCGCATCACAAACCACCTCTCGCTACGTCGTCGGGCCAGAGGGGGGGACGTCAGACTCGAAGCAACACGGCGGCGGACCACGGCCGACTCGTCTGACAGGAGGGGGGACGTCAGCGACGGCGGCCATCTTGCGCGGTCCAGTGGTGTAGATTTACTTACTACTGTAGTGCCTCATGTTGTGTGAAATACACAGACGATCTAACATTGATATTGGCTATTCATGATGCTGACCCTGGCCATATTAATGAAATTGAAATTTTTACCACTGAGAATGTTTCAAACTGGTGTGACATTATTAGAACGACGACGTAGCGAGAGGTGGTTTGTGATACGCTCTCCAGGTTGGCGTGGTGTGCCGGCCAGGTTGGCGTGGTGTGCTGGCCAGGTTGGGAGGGTGGAATGTCGGTGTCGGAGCTCACCTGAAAAAATCCTAAGTGTCAGAGTGACTTTGTATGGACGAAATTTTGAAATTTTCCAAAGTGTCGCATTTCGACCTGGGACCCTGACCAAAACATTTTTCATCAAATTTCTCCGAACGGTAGGGGGGGCTCAGTGAAAAGTGATGAAAAAAGTTTTGGTAAGGGTCCCAGATTGAAATTCGGAAGTTTAAAATTTTTCAAAATTTTCACCACACTGGAGCTCCCACACTTAGGAATTTTTTCACTTGTTGCATGTTACATGGCCATGTGCTGACCCACCGACTTCCCGTGGTCACATGAGAATGGTTCAGGTGTCATATGATAGAGAATGATGAGACGAATCGTTTGCAACAAACCGCATGTCGCTACGATGAATACTTTCGGAGATAAAGCCATTTTAAGTTTTCTTCCGAGCATATATAAACCCCCGCAACGTAAGTCTGATCACTTCATCGAAAGACGAGGTAAGCGACGGTCGTCGCTCTGAGCTCCCGATATCGGGTGTTTCAAAGGACTCTATCTTTTGAAGTAGGCAAGCTATCTTCTTACTTCAAAGTTTGTGTGATAGAGTTTGATAGTGTCTTTACTACTGATAAAATTTTTTAAAAGTAGTATGAGTAGTAAAATGCGGAATTTTTTAAAAATTCTTAATTTTCAGTTTTTTCAAAGTTTTAACATGTAGTCTAAGGTTTTCAAGTATGCTGAGTTCAAATCTGCTATCAGATTTGAAATTTAACTAAGTCTAAGGCAGCTTTGAGGGGCTAGATCCCAGCTACTGATCACTACATTTGACTCGGCGTTGCTGTTACCACTTCGGGGCAGTGACAATGATGTCTTCAGCTGTAAATAGCGGGTATCGGGGAAGATCTCTCACTTCCCTAGTGATCAGTACAAGGCCTTCGGGCTGTCGACGGGATCGAGTGCCACTCAATACACTCAAATCTATCATTCCTCACTAAGTGTAATGCTTTAGGAATATGACTGTACTACATGATTCCAAACTTATACAAATTTCATTATCTTACAGTTAGCCATGGCAAACGATAAGAACAGAAAATTTCACATCAAGATGTGCAGATGTGGGCGAATAAATCGCAGTGCGGACGCCAAGGCGCATGTAAAGAAGGCGGGCAGTCACCACATGATTATCCTGAATAGGGTTGCGTGTGTGAAGTGTAGAGTGTTGAAGGGAGTTGAGGATGAGGCACAGTTTTACCGAGTGCATGCAGATTGTAGTGGAGGTTTGGTGAATGACCTGAGATTTACACAGTTGATTGTTGAAGAGAGGGAGCGAATGTTGGCGATAGAGCGAGACGGCAAGGTAGAGAATGTTGTTGAAAATGATGAGTTGGCGAAAGCAGTTGCTTCGTTGGAGGTTGAGATTGAGCGAAAGAGAGTGCTTGAGAGTGATGATGAGGATGATGTGGATTTAGATAGGGAGCGTGTGAGGAAGCGTGTGAGGAAGTTGAGCTCTTCTTCCTCGGAGGTGTCGAACATCGTTGTTGAAGACCCCCCGCAGAGATCATCTTCCCCAAAAGTGAAGAGTGGTGGGATTCGTGTGCAGTCGGCGAGGTGGTTGAAGGATGAAGAGAAGAAGCATGTATCGCAGCAGATGGCGCATGATTTGTTGATAAATAAGTATGAGAGTTTGAAGAAGGTGAAGGACGAAGTCGTGAATGAGTTGGATGAGTTGAAGAAGAAGGAACTGAAGTCGAAGGAGATAGCGGATGAGAATATTCGAATGAGGAGTAGTGTGACTGATTTGAAGAAAAAGACGCGAGAGTTGGAAGAGAAGAATGATGACTGTGAGAAGAGGGCGAGTGCTGCAGAGAGAAGAATGAGAGATGCAGAAGCGAAGTTTGAGGAGATGATGAAGGAGATGAGTGTGTTGAGAGCGAGGAATGTTGAGTTGGAGAGGAATGTGGCTCGGCGGGGTGATGAGAGACAGGCGTTTGAGAAGTTGGAGCGCATGAGGGATGAGTGGAATCGCTTGAATGAGGACAGAATGTTTGAGTTCCACATCCCTATTCGGGATAACCATTTGGACGGCCAGGTCATAGTGAACAAAGTCTTAGATGAGTCTATAACTTGTTATAACGGCCATCCACAGAAGAAATGTCTCCACGCCACACTCCGGATGCGTGGCCACTTAACCGCCTTTTCTGTTAGGAAGCGCGCGAGACTGCCTAAGGATGGCTAACTTGGTAAGTGAAAAGCAAATAAGATAGTATATCCTATTCTAATACATATCATTTTCATTGCAGAACTTTTCCCTGCCTTCACCACCCCATCAATTCACTCCCGAGAACGAACCAACGGCTCTCATAAGGGCCACCTAGGGGCAAGACATGATAGAACCTCCTCGCGGTTTGCCCTGGGCAGTCTTCAGACTGGCGAATACTATCATTAAGTTGAATCTGCTATCAGTCAACTTGAACGTTGCGTCGCGTTAGAGGGGTATATAGACCACTACCTCTCATTTCATTTCATTTCAATCATGCAGACGCCGAACACTCAAGTCAGCTCTCCTCGCGGACCACAGTTAAGACCGCGAAATTTATTTAATGAATTTCTTAGAATAAAGGAGCAAGACAGAGTCCACAACAATCTTGCTCGGATTGGCAATGCGATGACAGCAATTGTTGCCAATCCAATGGAATGGCGCTACATTCCACCCTCCACTCACATACCAACTAGCGTGGAAGTCGACACTGCTACCATGGAGAGAGACAAAGACTCTCGCAGCAGAATCGGTAAGCTGTAAGATGACTGATGGCGGCCCCCGAGAACGAACAACCGGCCCTGATAAGGGCCACCATGGGGCAAGATTTGATAGAACCTCCTCGCGGTTTGCCCTGGGCAGTCTTTAGACTGGCGAATACTATCATTAAGTTGAATCTGCTATCAGTCAACTTGAACGTTATGCAGTCGATTGCTATCCCTGAAGCATTCTGATTCGCTGTTGAGAAATTCATTGTTGAAAACCCTGTATAAGCCAGAAGATTGTAGCGCTTCTCATTCAATTTTCAGTCACGATGGAAGCAACGTCTCCTACCAACACCATCCCCAGCTTCATCATCCTCGACGAGTGGGATGAAGAGGATGAGAAGAAGGGGAAGATCAAGAACATCATTTGGACGGATGAGGTGTGGACTCCTAATACCACCTGCATCCGAAAGGTGCCAGATTCACCAGCACGGCTGAGGCGGTACAGGGTTTATGACAACCTAACTGTCATACCTATTGACTTTCCAAATCAATAGTCAACTTGTCGCCGAGAACGAACCACCGGCCCTCATAAGGGCCACCATGGGGCAAGACATGATAGAACCTCCACGCGGTTTGCCCTGGGCAGTCTTCAGACTGGCGAATACTATCATTAAGTTGAATCTTCTATCAGTCAACTTGAACGTTGCAAATGAAGTTCAGTGTAATACTTCCTTTCGACGGGCGTTCTTGTAAAGGGCGGCGGTGAAACCCGTAGCTATGTATACCGCAAGGGACATTCGGCAATGGTCAATCTTGTTAAACCTCTCTGCGTCATGTTTGCAAGTGATTGCCTCTGTCTCAACGTAGTATGCATTCGCGCCAGGGCGACATTTAGCCAACTGTCGAAGGTTGCCTTATAAACTTTCCATTGCATACGTTATGAGAACCATGAGTTCTACCTGTCTCTATCAATGAGACGAATTGATGAATGGAATGAAATGGGAGGACACTCACGCGCCACACGCAACATAACACACTTCTCTCTTCCGTAGTCTAACAAGCTCTTTACACATGATCGCAGTCGATTGCTATCCCTGTATCAGAAGTGTAAGCTATCTAAATATTATTTAACACTGTTACATCTACCATCATCGCCCATATGAAATGTTTTAAGATTTACAAGTTAGACTAAGCGTGCTACTATTTCCAAATGAAAAAGTATACATGGTTAAATCATCCACTTAAGCCCATCCGTAGTCTAACAAGCTCTTTACACATGGATCGCAGTCGATTGCTATCCCTGTATCAGAAGTGAAAGTTATCTTAATTTTATTTAACACTATTTCATCTACCATCATCACCCATATAAAATGTTATAAAATTTACAAGTTAAACTAAGCGTGCTACTATTTCCAAATGAAAAAGTATACATGGTTAAATCATCCACTGAAGCCCCATTCAAGTAAGTCAGTACGAAAGCAAAGATAATACGAAATAAAAATTTATTACGGCATGTATTTCAAAAGGTCTTCATCGTCAATATCGTCCCAGAGTCTGGCTTCACATAGATCACAAAAACAGTTCACTTGCTTCAATCGTTCTTCTACCGCGAGCTTCACTTTGTCGATGTACTCCCACTCCGCCATAGTTCGTGGCTGGGAGTTAGGGGTGTACCATTCCCATAATTGATGGAGGAATTTGGTGCTGGTGATCTCCATCACATCATCAGTATCGTACTGCAGATACTTCCACCTCACGCCTGTTAAGTCGGGACACTCCTTCTCACATACACTCTCCTCTTCGTCATCCGCTGGTAATGACAACTTTCTGATATTGTCGAGTCGGTATATTTTCTCCACCTTCCCCTTCGTTGGAGCGTTTGGTGCAACGAGCGCCTTTGGTGATGAGCATGGAGAAGAGAACTCCAATTTTATGTTCGGTGTTGTCGGAGGGCTTGTCATGTTGACTGTGAATAATAACTTTGAAATGTTTTCTAATTCTTAAGTATAAACAAGCAACCAATCAGAATGAACAGCCAATGAATGATGAATATGAAAGTATATATGTGAAGTGACATCCGTGTCATTTCACTCTGTCTTTGAGACGTGTAAGTAAACTGTTCTCCAGTGAAGTCTCTATCTTGTTGAAGAATCAATCTTAAACATAATTTCCTTGAAATGGTAAGTTGAAGATTTCCTCTCTCATCTCCCTCAAAGGTGTGGCTAATAGCATCTTCCTCAATTTCAGGCATCTACTTCATCACCAAAGCCCTCCCTTCTCGAGGAAAGTTTAGAGCTATTGAGTGAAGGTAGGTTGTAACAACACACTGAGACTTTAACAGAGATGATAGAATGATTTCTCTTCAGGTGATGTGAGTTCCAGCTCAGGACTCTCGCGACAAGGCAACGAGTGGGAATGTGCTGACTGCGGACATATTTTTACAAGGAAGCACAGTCTCCTTCGACACATCAAACAACGTGTGTGTCAACGCAAAGCGGCATCAATCTCCGGAGGTGAAGTTGATTCTGACGATGACATCTCCTTTCCTTGTGATTTGTGCCCTCTTTCTTTCGATAGCCCCTTTCAGCGATCTTCACACAGACTTCAACACACGCATGCAAATGATCACTACACCAACGGTACCTCTACAATCTCCCTCATTAACGTTTCCCATAGTCATTTAGTACGCGACTACTGCATGGAGTCCAATACTCAAATAGTAGATTTTCCTGAGAGGCTCCTTCAAAATTCTAACATTATCGAAGCGCTCTTCAACAATTTAGACAATTTTAGAATGAAGGCGCTCATCTACCTCAAACTAAAATATATTAAAATAGATTTTCAAACGGGGCAAGTGACGGAGAGAATACAGTTTCATGTTCCTTCCTCTTCCGCAACCGAAGTTGTAGACTGCAAGTCTTGGCTAAATTTCTATATTCAATGTTTAAAATCAAATGTAGATAAGTTCAATCAGCGCGACAGCGCTCTCATTTTTGATGGCGTGGACTCAGCCATGTTCAAAATTTCCCTATTAGAAAGTCATGCAGCTCGAGGCACATTTAAACTACCAAAAACGTTGTATAATAAGAAAGCTGTCATCAATGTCGATTGTAAATCGCAGTGTTTCAAATATGCCGTCCTATCCATTCTCCACTATAATGATATCAACGCGCATCGAGATCGCACCTATAGCTATAGACAGTGGGAGGATGAACTAGACTTTGAAGGTTGTGATAGTGACAACATGAAAATCAAAGATGTAGAAACGTTCGAGAAACATAATAAGATTAAAATTGTCGTTCACGTGTGGGAGAAGGGGTTGAAGGGTGCCCGCTATAATTCACGTTCAACTTGTTATGAACGTGTAGTCAACCTCTTATTAGTAAAACAAGATGATAGCGAGGAATGGCACTACTGTGGTATTCCCAAAATCTCTCGCTTGTATACACACTTGGGACACTCTAAAAGTGGTGAACATTTTGTATGCGACCGCTGCATCCGCTCCTTTTGGAGTAAACATAAATTTCTAAGTCATAATGAATGGTGCAAGCGGGGTAAATTGCAAATGGAACGCATGCCCAAAGATAAAATATTTTCACATAGGGATAATGGTGACGAATTAAGTCCCCTGCGTGTCATTTATGCAGACATCGAATGCTACATTGATGGTATCATCCACAAGCCAGCAGCCATATCCTGCTATGAAGTATGGCATGACCACTTTAGGAATAGGCAAAACAAAATGCATACTTGGCAAGGTGAAGATTGCATTTCAAAATTACTAGAATATCTTGATAAAGCGGCCAAATTTCAACAATCATATGATTCCCAATTACAGCGTAAGTCACTACATATGTCAGATGAAGACAAACAAAAATTTGAAAGTTGCAAATCGTGCCCTAAATGTCATAAAACGTTTGATGACGATAAAATGAAGAAAGTGCGTGATCATGATCACATCACTGGTAAATTTAGAAACGCGCTCTGCTCCAAATCTAACTTTTCACATAGGTTGAGACGTCGTGTACTACCCGTCATTTTTCACAACTTCAAGGGCTATGACAGTCATATGCTCATAAAAGGAGGGTTGAGCCAGATGAAATCGTGGCAGTTTAATGTAATAGCGCAAACGAGAGAAAAAATTCATGGCAATGACAGCAAAAGTACCAGTAGATAAAACTAAAGAAAATAAGACAGTCTTCTTCGAAATAACATTTTTAGATTCATTTCAATTCATGTCAGCGTCACTAGCTTCTCTTGTTCGTAATCTCAAGTTTCTTCCCCATAGTCAAACTTTGAAGAAGCACTATCCAAACTTAACGGATGACATGATCACTCGCAAAGGAGTCTTTCCCTATGCGTATTTTAGCTCAATGTCTAAACTAAATGAAACAACCCTTCCTTCCATTGACAAATTCCAAAACGATTTGACGGGTGAAGATTGTCCAGTAAAAGATTATGAACATGCTCAAGAGGCATGGTTAAAATTTGATTGTAAAACGTTTGGCGATTATATGATCGCTTACTTAGAATTAGATGTCATTTTGCTGGCTGATGTCTTTCAGGAGTTTCGACGAGTGGCATTAGAAGAAGACAAGTTAGATCCCATCCACTTTATCAGTCTGCCAGCCATGTCCTTTAAATCAGCCTTTAAAATGACTGGTGAGACCATTCATCTCTTACAAGACCCCGAGATGTATAACATATTTGAGCGCGGAATTCGCGGTGGTCTCACATTTGTAAATAAACATCATATAAAATCTGAAACAGTAGGTAATGATCATATCCACCTAAAGTACTATGATCAAAATAATTTATATGGCAGTTCACTGTCTAAACCACTCCCTCACTCTGAGTTTAGCTGGTTAGATGATAGTGACATTCAACATCTCTCCAACCCTTCTAACATACTAGCAATTCCAGATGAAGGTGATTGGGGATATTATTTTGAAGTGGATTTGATTTATCCAAATAGTATCAAAAATAAAACTTCTGATTTCCCACCCGCACCTGAATCTGGTGAAGTGACTGAAGATATGTTTTCACCATTCATGTCACAATTTCATGATAACTTAAGAGAGTGTGGACAGCCAAGGTATAAACCATGTCGCAAACTTTTACTCACCCAATATGATAAGAAAAATTATCTCGTGCACTTCTGCATACTAAAATTCTATTTAGAAATAGGCATGCTTCTAAAGACAGTTCACCGCATCATCAAATTTAGACAGAAAGCCTTCCTCAAACCTTACATAGATAGTAACAGTCAAAAACGTGCACTAGCCCAAAATAATTTTGAAAGGGATTTTTATAAATATAAGAATAACAGTCTTTTTGGAAAGACCATGGAGGATGTTAGAAAACGTATGAACTACAAACTAGTCATTGATGATCAAAAATATCACAAATTGACCTCATCACCTCTTTCCATTGATGGAGACATTATCGATGAGGATCTTGTAGGTGTTAAAATGATTAAATCAGAAAATGAGTTGTGCACACCCAGCCGTTTTAGATTATTCGAAGCTTGAAATGTATCAACTCTTCTACAAAATATTAAAACCGTGCCCTCTTGTAAAAGAGGTTCGCTTGCTGGGTGGTGATACAGACAGTTTCTTTCTAGGAATTACCACTCAAAAAGATTTAAATTTTAATGAAGTAGCTAAGTCATTAGAAAAAAATTTCGATACATCTAATTACAATCCCACTCATCCACTCTATTCCATACAGAATAAAGCCAAACTCGGTTGTTTTAAGGATGAAACAGCAGGAAAGGAAATAGATGAAATGATTCTCCTCCGTCCTAAAATGTATTCCATGAAATTAAAAGAATGTGCAGATAGTATTAAGCGTGCTAAAGGTATATCAAAATCCATTGTTCACAAAATGAAACATCGGTCCTATAAGAAGGCCTATAAAAATAAAACTATAACGTTTGTCAATATGACAATCTTAAAATCTCAAGTTCATTATGTGAAAACGCACACGTTCAAGAAACGAGCGCTTTCAGCATGGGAGGATAAGAGGTGTTGGATAGGACATAACACATCTCTTCCACATGGACATCCTGACACAAACATACCTCCACCCAAAAGAATAAAACTCACGCTACCACATTGAGGAGATGTATTGACATAATCAACTTTAACTCAGTATTTTGATGTTGCTTTTTGTAGATATACATGGTTGTTTTATGTATCGCATGAGATCGTTTCTTCCTTGTGAATATATGCCTACAGTCATCCCATTCCCCCTATATCTGTGAAAAGACTTTTTTCATACACATGTTTTTATTTCAATAAACATATCACAATGACTTCACTTTGTTTTCCGAAACACTAAAGTTACGAGGGATTTAGTATCTTTCACATGGATGCACTCTTGTAAACCATTGGTAATTTTGATAGCAATGGAGGGTATAGTTTGTTTGACGACGGGATGATAGAAAATAGATTCAAACATCTTCTCGACTATTCCATATGAAGCGTCTTTATCATGAATGAAATCGCGTAAAATGTATTCTTTTTTCTCACCAACAGAAATAGGTAGAATCAAATCACTTTGAATGTAAAGGTGCTGTTCATGTTTATCAAGTGTCATTGGTGTTTCTACACCAATCGTATGCGCAGCAGTAAACATATTTTGTAGCATTAAAAAACCAAAGAGTTTTTTCAAATTTTTACTCAATTGACATTGAATGTCATCGCCCAGTTTCAGAACAACGCGTTGATTTTCAATTGAAAACGAAATGTGGTGTGTCTTTACATCATATTTACTTTTCATCACATGCTTCAACTTCTGCTGTATATAAGGATTTACTACATGAATGAAGCTTTCAACTGTATGATATAAACGCGGCATTATATTGATAGCAACTTCAGATTCTTGATAAGACTGGTAAATTTTCTTGATGCGATCACCATAGATGTCCCCCCACCATTCATCATTAACTGAATCAGCTTTAGTGTGATATTCATGAGAAGCATACACCACACCACTTCCAATAATAGGTGTATAATGTCTTACAAAATGACGCAAGGTTGGAGAGAAATAAACTGTAAGTTTGTCATTACATTTCTGAATGACCAACTTATTTTTGTCCGCCATAATTTTCTCTCCATGCTTCCTACCCACAGTCTCATTCCATCGTTTTACTAACTGAATAAGTGATAAAGGTTGAACACCACGCTTTTTCAAAATGATGCGTTCTTCACATTCTACAACATCTTCATCAAATATTTTAAATCTATAATGAAATTTGTTGATTCGATTTGAATAAACTTTTTTAACATTTGCAGTAGCAATTGACGTTAGATGTAGTCCATGGCCAAAACCGAGATGTGGATAGAATTCATTATCCAACCTCAGTGTAAGACCTTTAGTAAAAGAATGAAAGCGAAGGAACTGTCTCCCACTCCAATGATAGATAGTAAACTCATAAACTTTCTGATCCTTATTCTTCATGATGGAAGTATTACCACTATTGAACGCCTTAATAATTTTCTCATTCCCAAATGGACCATAATAATCTGATTTTATCTGAATCCATTCATAGTTCCACTTTCCATCTGATGTTAAATTGTATGGGAACTGGAATGCATTATTCATCGTTATTCTATCATGGGTGCGAGGAGTCAATATCATTTCTTCCACATCATTCACATTCTGAATATTGCTATCATAGCAAATACTAGAAACGCCAACCTCCCATTCTCCTTCTAAATGTAGTGGGGGATTTAATTCTACTCGATAGTCTGATGGTTTATTTTTGGGAAATTTATTCATAGAAGCATAGTGGGCAAGTAGATTAGAAACGAGTCCGTATTTTCACTTTCCATATTATTCACATTGGAAAAATATATTAGCATACTTTTGCATTAACTCTTCATTCGGAAATGGAGTGTGATACTTGTCACAGCATCTTTATGAAAAGGAATCAACGCACCAGCATCGTCATAAGTTGCAATATCAATTTGTGGGATGTAGTTTGATTCAGCTTTGTATAATGCACTTTCTTGAAAGTATGCTCAGATAAAATACTGCAGCTTTTTGGCTGTTATGGTATCATTGCTAGCAATGGAGCTTCAACATCTCCCACACGTACATCTTCACCAATATTGGAATATATCTGAAAATAGTTAATACGACGCGATAGCGACATGTCTGCGCTAGCTTTGGTTACAGTACCACTTTTAAAGATATTTTGATCAAAACCCAAAATGTCCATTAGAGTTTTATCCATAATTAGTTCAATACATTTTCCACTTATGGTGAGAGACAAAGTACCTTCTTTTTCAGAAAATGAAATATGTTGCTCATTATTCACTTCATTTAAATAATCTACAACCAATTTAACTGAAGTAATAATGCGAGGCATCAACACTCTTGTTTCATGTAAGATACCACCTAAAGGCTCTACACACTTTCTGTATAAAAATACGGTCCATTCTGTATCAAATTGATTTGACCTTTCACATGGCAAATGTTGCATATCAAATTTTCCATGAACAGCTGCAGAAGGATGTCGTAAGAACTGATGAAAATCTTTTGAACAAACTAATACTAGATCATCATCATTTAATTTACTTATTGCAATATGATTAGATGATTTGATATAAGTCAATGTTGCCACTTGTTTACCATCAACTCGAAGGAGATAATTAAATTTCTTCAATAATGTTTCGGGAGTCATGTTTGTCTTTCTTGGCTTAATCACAATCTTCTTCACCAACGTCTTCTCATTTTTTGGAATAAGATCTACATAATAAGCTTCCTCTCGATATATTAACTGTTTATGACCACTTATGTGGTAATTAACGTTAAAATTATCATAGCTTGTTAAGGCGCTAGCGAGGTAACCTAAATCATTTCTTAAACTTGGACTTAAACCAACAATCCAATCTTTCTCAACTACATGATGTACATAATTATGATCATCATTGCGCGGAGTAAATTGTACAATATGTTTACACGCTTTATTCAGGAAATCATATATAAACTTTTTACATGATAAGAGATCTTTCTTTGGCCACTGTGGAATGTATACTCGGCAGCCCTTTTCACATTGGTAAGCAGCTGTGCGTCTCATATTAATAGTCATCACCTCATGATCAAAAGTATAGACACAGTTGCTATGAACAAGTTGAGTGACACCCACACTTCCCACTTTCCATTTAGCTGTTGTGTATGATCAATGGGAGTAGAAAAGAGTGCGGCTCGATTACTAGCAAATCTATTTGCGGCCGCATTGCTTAGCAAAATATGATAAAACGACATTTTTATATTGCTGATCTGCGGCTTTGCATAACATCATGAAGACTTGGATTTTGGACTCTCTACAATATATCAGAGTTGATCGTGATGGAAATTTCAAAATCGTAATGGTACATTTCAAAAATTCTCATGGTCATACATCAAGAGGTATTACATTAACATGGCGACAATTTGTCAACCTCAATGATATCATGAGGGATTTGGAATATTTTGAAACATTAAGATTCATCTCCTTGGGTGATCAAGTTTGGCTTCAACATTACAGAAATGAAATTCAAATCTGCCATTCTCATTCCGCAAACTGTTTCTCATTTCGCAAATACAATTGGGAGAAGTATAGATATACATACATACATCGCTCCATCATGACATTTATTCGTCGTGAGTTCATCGCCCTACTATGCAAATCTTAATCAGACATGACTACCACGCACCATGAGTTGGAAATTAGATTCCCTACAACGTATTGAAACGGATCATGATCGAAACGTCTATTTCAAAGATTCAACTGGAAATGTGAGAAGAGAGTTTGCTTTATCTTATCGTCATTTTCAATCTCTACATCATATCATGAAGGATTTGAAATACTTCTATATGAAAAGACATTCACGTATTGGAAATCGCATATGGTTGCGCGTCAACAAACGGCGAATTCAACTCTATCATTCCCAACTCCATACTAACTTCACATTTCATCAAGGTAGTTGGAAAAGTATAAAAGGAAGGTACATCGCTCAATTTACTCATTTTTTCATCATGAAGCGCCATCGCTACACCATCGTCAACATTCTCCGTCGCTTCAGACTCTGCACCAAAATCGATCTCACAACATTACACCAACACCTTCCAAATAGCAAGTATTACCCGGGCCGACCTCAAATGTTAGTGGTGAAGATGAACAATTCACGGAATCTTCAACTCTTCCCAAATGGGACTGTACAGATTCTCGGCGCCTTTCTCATTCATCGGCGCAGTCAATGCGCTTAGAGCTACAGAGACTACTACGTCGGATATGGAAGAGGGAGAGGTGTGTGATGTCGAATCTGACTGTGGACAATATGGTGATCTCTACTCAATTGAGTGAAAGTGTATCATTTTTGAAGATTCGTACCAGCAGTTACAATTTGTGTTATGAACCCGAACTTTTTCCTGCAGCTCTCATTAGTTGTTGGTTACCTGTGCATGTTGCAATCTTTCATAATAGTAAAGTGATCATTACTGGACTAAAATCTCATGTACAAGCCAATGCGATCCTAGACTATCTCATCGAGTATGTACGTACCCAGCGGATTGTAAAATAAAAAACAATTTTCCAACATGATGTTTTTATTTCAAATCATGATAGAACTTACAAATCATTTTTTCATTAGAGGATGGATTACATGAAAAGTTTTGAATAACAGATACAAATCGAGATACATGTAAACGTTTTAAGATGAAGTACAGTACAAAAGCACCACACTTGATGAAAGTGGATGTTGTAGTATGCGTTCATTTCGCTGATATTGACGCGTATGTTTTCTCAACCACTGCTGTGTTGGTATATTTGGAGGTTGAGCAAGAGAGTCAAATAGCTCACCACGTCGGTCTTCTCCAATAAAGATCGCTTTCCAATGCTCACCGCCTAAATTCTGCGAATGAGTGTTTAGCACAATAAAGATGGGATAGTGATTTACTGCAGGTGGTAAGGTATCGAGCGAATAGACATTATCGAAAGCTTTCAACGTCGCTTCGTCTGCATTACGCTGCACTTTAGTCTTAATATCGTCAGCAGTCAACCAACTCATTAGCGATTATACTGAAGAATCACGTCACGATACTTTGTAATTTCAATGTTTGAATCGAAGACTGCATAAATTAATACATTGATCGTCTCAGGTAGTGTTCTTTTGAACGTCAAATCCAAACGAATATTATGAGGCACGTTCGCTTGACGATAGGGTGCACTAATATCGCTGTCAGCAGTCAAATCAAATGCATAAATAGTATATCCACTCTTAAACTCTTTCATAGTGAGTCCGTTGGTGTCATCCGTATTGTAAAAGCCAAAAACATCCATAAAATCAACATAACTGCGCATAAATTGATCCGCAGCAAAATCTGGTTTGTAGGGTGGATGACTCACACCATTTACACGTTAAGCAATTTCACTTAACTGATTGTGTTTAAAATTGAAAGGATTCTTCTTTATATTACCATTAAATGCATCATTTTCAACCATTGCCACCATGAGGAGCTTCGGTGCTTCCGATGGAAAGAGGCCATCTTTCATGAAACTCTTTTGATCTTTCGGAATTGTAAAGGTAAGAAGCTTTGTATGCTGAACGGGTAAATGGCATTTTGGCGGTTAAGACCTCCAGCATGTCCTCTAATGACACTTGGATTTCTGTACTACTCGACGAATGTAAAGTGCAATATCTTCCACATGAATTCTAAAATTGTCAACTTTACCAAATGCATTCAGCGCAAATTCAGGCTTATTCAATGTCAGCTTGAGTCGCATGCTGGTATTACAGAGTAAAAACTTTGACTGTCTAAAGAAGTCTAAATTCAGCGGACTATATAGCTGACATACTTTACTATCTTTAATCATAGCAGATCGCTTTACAAAGCCACTAAATATACTATTGTGAGGTATTTGGCGGCATAGAACTTACCAAATTTATGCCCCTGCGATAAAGGTTTGACCTTTAGTTAAAACAATTATTAAAAAGATATATGTCAATTGTATATAGTCTAAGAACTTAGTCTCAGTCAAAAAGGCAGATGAAACTATTCATGCAAAAGTAGTAAAACTGGAAAACATACACAGGTTCGAACCTGTTTCATCCAGATGCATCGCCGAGCTTTAGCTCCCACGACTATTGTAGCTCACAGAGATTTCCGTTCGCCTTTGAAGTGTACACTGGCAAATCAAATTCTTCTATCCCAGGTTCTCCCCTTGGTGAACAAGTGACCGAGCGACTCACACAGGGCATTGATTGTAAAGCAAACCATGTTCTTTACATGGATATTTTTTTTCCTCTACTAACATGTTTAGAGAGCAACTTCAAGTAAACCGTCTACGTTGTACTGGTGCTGTCAGGCGCAACAGAATAGAAAAATGCCCTCTGATATCAAAAGAGGCGATGGCAAAATCTCGGAGAGGATTTCATGAAAGTTACAGTGATTGTTCAGTCGTGGTCTGCCACTGGAACGTTAATACCCCCGTTATAATTATCAGTTCAAATGAGGGCGTTACTCCTATCAGTCAGGCGACACGCTGGAGTCGAAGTGATAGGAAGAGAACTGCAATTCAACAACCAGCAGTGGCGTGCGGTGGTCTCAAGTGGTGGGCATGCGATATATTTAGTCTACCATAGTGCATGATAACATGTATGCCTAGCCTTTATGCCTAATCTATGTACATGCTACATGTTACAAGTTATATGTACATGTACATGATCAGCTTATCACCAGCTAATACTTATTATACTTTCCAACACATTCATCTACATGTAGAATTCACAAAACAACTAGTATTATACATTGCAGATATATTCTGTATAAAATCGAAAATAAAAATCATTTAAAGATTAGATCCATTCTTCGAGACTTCTTGATAAAGTCATTGATGACAGTGTCGTAGAAGACGGAGGAGTTGTCCTGAAATTTATTCAACAACTCCTTCTCGATGGCAATCTCTCTTCACCTTGACTGGTCCTAGTGAAAGAATTGATCCGCTTTAGTGCAGAAAATGATCGTTCACAGGACGCCGTGGTACTGGAAAGGTCAGTGCCAGTTTCGTGAATTTGTTTGTCTCAGGCAGCGTTGCACCTTAATTTTGTCTTTCGAAATAAACATTCAGTTCATGGATATTGTACGTGCGAAATTCATTACTTTTGTAAAGAACGATCAACTCATTGCGCAACCGAGGAAAATCAAATAAATGGCCGTAGCCTACTTGTCTTTAAACTCGTCAAACAGAGTTTGCGGAAATTGCTCACAGTAACATGATTACCGCTAGATTACAAAGCGTGTGGCTTTCATACATTGTGTACACTGAGTGGCATGCACACAACTACAGCGAGAGTTTTCCTTCCCTAATTTGCAAGCATGCGATAGAGCGACCGAATGCTCCCGCCTCTGTACGCTGACGCCTGGCTTCATCGCCGCTGTATGAGGAGTCAATGCATAATGAATGGGAGGTTGGATGCGGCGATGCCTCCACTAAATATTCACCCAGTTATGCAATTCATTTATGAAGATGGAATTTTGTGATGTCGTCATACGCCCTACTGACAATTGGAAGGCCATCTAACTGATACGTGATGAAATAAACGTGTGAATAATGACATAACATAATGAATAATCAGATTACTCAAATTTGCATACGCATTCGCCGCATGCATCGCATACATGGACCGCACGCCACTTACAACCAGCTATGATTGCTTCCTAGCCTTTGTCACATGAGCGGAGTTGACCTATTGGACAGGTTTCTTTCGGATTATCGGCCTCAGCTGCGATCAAAGAAATGGTGGTGGCTATTATTCGCAAATTTCAGCAATATAGGCATGGTGGCTGCTTGGAGGTTACAAAGACACATTCAAGTCAATAGGCCTACATCTCATCTGGATTTCCGAAGGTTACATCTATAAGGTATTGTGTATGATCTTATATTTTGAGTTAAAACTTGAAGATTTTGTTGTGTTACAAAATGAATAAATAAATAAGACGTTTATTTCAAAAAGCCGAATAGAAATCATGGGGTCTCAAGAATATGAACATCAAGATTATATGAACATCAAATCAATTAATAAAATACTAGAACTTAACATAGTAATTGTCATAAATCAATCAGAAAATATAAGGTCGTCAGAAAGTAGATGATATATACACATAACTTTACAATGTAAATCTGTCATTCGATAATTTGGCTATAGAGATGAAAAAGCTGTTACTGCTTATCGAAGTTGAACACAAATTGCTACAACCTAATAATAATGCACATAGACTTTTTAAGTCATCTTGTGTTTAGTCAATTATGCTCTCATTTTATCAAAATATGTACGTGAAACATTCGTTTTCTTTCAGAGAAGTTGTGAGATATCTTCTGAGTCTTCTGACTGTTCGAGAAATTCGACATAGGATAACTTTATTGGTCCACATACGATCAGATTCGGTAGACGCATCACAATTCAAAGAGATAAAATAAATAAAATGATAAAAATATATATCAAGGTACACATTACAACGCAAATACTATTTACAAAATTTGATAAATGAAGATTTGTAGCGTAAAGTCCGAGCAAAGGGCTTGCGTAGAGGACAAATATTACGGCTGCATCGGGTACGAGAATTGAAGCATTCCTGCAGAGGATGGTTGTCGTCAATCACAATTTTCTGAAAAAGTGACTCACAGGAACGGTCCATGGTACTCAAAACGTCAGGATGAATCTGCTCACCAATCACCTTTACGGCTCTCTTTTCAATTCGAACGATTTTGTCAGTGAGGTATTTTGGGGCGTGACCTGGACCTTCACGAACACCGCTGTAAATTATGCATGAAAAACACGAAAATGAAGTGTGACACATGCAACACTTTGTTTCATACAAGTTTCTTCGTCCAATACCATCTCTGAACTCTAAAGATGTTACTGTTACCTAGTTTCAAAAAAATACATTGGTGATTCTGTCTGTATTTTTCCTGTTTCGTTTACCAAAATACATCAAAATTCTTAATATACTACTTTTAAATAAAAATTAAAATTAGCGTATAAGCATAGAATATTATTTTAATATATATACAAATATGTCAAATACAAGCAATCTGTCAAGTATAAACAAATATACAACGGCTTATATTCTTCAAAAATTCTTTAAAAAAATGCATAGTCTCAAGGCGCCAATGCTCCACATGTGGAACATCATCAAAAACGATGAAATGAACATTTATTTTCGGTATTTTCGTCATAAAGTATCAAAACGTGATTGAATGATATAGTTCAATTCAAATTTTTGATAATTACTTTCAAAAAGAATTCGGCGCCGAATGGGTTAATTAAATCAGAGATCTTCAATTAGTCAGTATATCAGCGTAGGTTAAATTAAAGAAAAGCTTTATAATGCAATACATGTACTTAGGCTACCTATTACAGTTATTGCAATCGCTTCCCATTAATACCACACTTCTCATTGCCCTGTGGAATTTTGTCCTATAGAAGAATATAGGTTTTCCCGATCAAAACACTTGTTTTGACCAAATGTAATATAGATAAAAGCAAATGTAACACGTCAACATTAGGGCAGTTATCAAATATAACCTGTCAAATCAAATGTAACATTAGGGCAGTTATCAAATATAACCTGTCAAATCAAATGTAGCATAAGGCTGTTATCAAATGTAATAATGATGATTAGTCAAAAGCAAATTTAACAATGACAGATCAAATATAATAAAAGAATCATACAGTGTCATACAGATCTTATTGAATTGATATGCTACGAAGAATGCAATTAACTTCACATTTGAACATCAACCATTAATTGAATGTCATACTGGTGAATGTCCGCAACATACAAGATGTGAAAACGATTAATTTACTCATGCCTAAGAATAGAATAAGAATTGATAACATATATGAATGATCAGGAATTTTTGAGTACTCCACTTTTCTTAGGTCAATATCTGAAGCCGAAAAATATTTGAATGTGAGAACAACTTGATAATCCATGTGCATAAATTATCAAATCAAATTTACATTAAAATGTTCTGCTTTAATAAACACGCTGGCAAATACCGCTGCAAATGTCTAAAGTAGCTGCCACATTCCTCTGGGGTGATGACCGACACACTCTGCTCCGCAAGTTGACATAAAGTGGCTTCTCTCTCCTGAGGAGCTTGATCATGAAGCTGATCTGTTACTTCCGCTAAACCTCGCTTTACGGAGGCCTTCCACTGAGAGAAGCAGTTCTCCACAATATTCAACATGGGTGAGTACGGTGGAAGCCACTCGAGTGTGACTGTCTGCGGAAGACTGACATCACCAGCATTTCGATGAGCGCGTTGTCGAAAATAAGGACTTTCTCCACTCCATCGTCGGGAAAATGCTCTACCACTTCTCGCTGAAATTCTTTGAACCGTTCGCCATTCATTCCTCCACTGATCAGATCATGGTGAATTAGACCGTTAGTAGCACTAACAGCAAGTGTCATAGTGAAATTCCGTCCTCTTGTACCACCAACTACTCGTACAGCTCGCTCGCCTACCCGTGCGCGTCCTCTGGCCAGAACCGGTTCTCCTCGTCCACAGATTGATGCCGGCTTCATCTATGAAGATGAGCTCTTTGTTCATCAGCTGCATGATCCATTCTGCAAATTCTTTACGTCTTTGCTTTGCCACCTCCGAATTTCGTTGACCAGGCGCATCCTTTAATTTCTTCATTACGATTAGCTCCTCATACAGCATGTTCGAAAGCGTTGATCTTCCGATCGGCGCGTGTGTCGGAAGAGCTACGCGTAATTCAGAGTTTATCTGATCCAGAGTGAAGTCTGGATGTTGCTCCACAATGGCTACTGCGGCCTCCCTCAGAGCAGGTGTCACACGAGTCCGTTGCGGACGAGCTCCACCTCGAGGAAAGGCGACGATGCCTTAATTGTCATTGGCTCTTCCAATGATGGCGTACGCTGTGGACCTCTTGATCCCAAGTTGGCGGGCGAGTGCAACATAATCCTCGCCATGACTATGAGCGTCTACCAAGCGCTGCTTGTCAATGACGGAAATTCTTTGATATCGCATCATTGATAGCATCCGATGATAACAACATATATTTGGTCTGTATCTGCCACTTATAAAGAGACTAGTTTGATATTTGTTCTACCTATGGTGCACAATAGAACGATAGAGAATGAATAGAATTCAACACTTGATCTGACAGATTATATTTGATCTACAGATTTGCAATCGATGCGCTGCATTGAATCTACATTTGGTCTGACATGCTACAAAGTGATTGTCTAGTGTTACATTTGGTTTGACAGGGTGTTATATTTGATCGGGAAAACCTATATTTAAGTCAGCACAAAATAGAAATAATGCACTTCGTTTACTTGATTCTACTCATTTATAGGAACTTGGCTTTGGGTTTTGACCCAAGTTTTGGATCAAAACTTGTACCGTAAAACGGGGTAACTTGGAACAGTTACATCAGAAACATAAGGCCTACATTATTTGATTATCTTTCGCAAGGAGACCAGAAGACAGGGGACATTTCCAAAGGAACACTTCCCAGTGATGCTGTCAGAGCTATGATACAAGAAAAAAATGATAAATGTAGCCAAGAACTTGATCTCCAGCTTTCGATGCACATGGTCTTAGTCCAACAAACAAAGCAGAACCTCTGAATCGTCTTCCGATCCACGTAAACATAAGCGTAGTCCTACATATACAAAGCACAGCCTGCTTACAAAAGAGCTTTTTACTAATAAAAAGCGCTTAAAGCAAACACCTGTTCTATCCAAGAAACAAAACAGTAGGCCTAAGCTTAGTTGTAGAAAAGCTGAGCAAGCTGGCAATGAATCGTGGTATTGAGAAATTCGTGAGGAAGATGAAAAGTTAGATAGGCCTAGCATGTGATGACTGGGTACACGAAGATTGTGCTGGTATAAGTCATGGTAGTGACGAAGATGATCATCTTCGAGTTCCCATTTGTGATCCTGAGTGTTCCGATGTGTAGGCCTAGGCCTATAAAGTCTGTATGTTTATGGTTGATAGAGAGATTATATCTACTATATGGTTACCAAATACAAGGGTTTACCATCAGCAATTTTTCTTCCTCGTGTTAAAATTATCTTTTATTTAATAAAAGTCGATGTATTTCAATGAACAATTTTGGTTTTTCTCTTTTAAATAGTGGCTTAAGTCCTAAACTCTGAATTACATGAACATATTAGATCTAACCTCATTATACCTATTTGCGTACCAGAAGGTGAATATAATCCATTGTGATGTTAGAAGTGACTTATAAGCTGGCAAATTGAAGACATTGAATAAAAAGAAAAGTGGGCCTAATTACCTACACGTGTCGGTAATGGCCCACTCGCTGATTTTTCATTTTTTTGCTCTCACACCAGAGGTTTTGCAATAATCGACATGAACTTCTCACACATGTCAACTGCAACAGAGATAGATAATTTGAATATAAATTCATAGAAATTTAATCAAAAAATTCAAGACTGTGGAACTCTAAGTCTGCTCCTGGGCCTTATTCACCTCACCCACCTTATTGTTTTCATTGTGTTGAAATAATTTCGATGGTATGAATATTCATTCAATAAACACACATTCGGAATTTAATTAACATGAATTCACGGACCATATTGTTTATTTTGCTTTCAGTGAAAAGTGCCACTCAATTTTATTACAATTAAGCTTGCTCTTCTTTTGTCTTGTATTCGCATATAAGTGTGTGCATCATCGAAAGCATATTTTCGCAAGCACTCACGATCAGGACAAGACAATCGAAAAACATGCAGCCACATAGATTGAATGCTGCTTGAGCCTGTACGTTCGAAGCTGCCTGTGAACAAGCGAGCAAATAATAACACGATTTATCTGGCGGAAGTACAAGTCGCCATTGGGAGGAAAGGAAAAGTATCAATCTCACATATCCCTAGCACGAATTACCATGAAAGAAGAAGGGCCATTAGAACAATGACTTCTTAGAAACTGAGGCTTTTTTTACTATGTTTCACTCACACAAAGTAAATGCTTCTCTGTGACTTTGTAGTTCATCATTTTGTACTACGTGTACTACCGGAAAACACTTCAGTCAGATTATTTTTGGGTATGTAAATTATTCATATGCTGGCAAATTGGCTCGTCCCTTTTCGCCGAGAATTCTGTCTCTGACGGCCACAATTCCCACGCCATGAAATTAAAAGGCATCTGACGATTTGTATACAGAAGTCTTTATATAAATAAGAGTTACATCTTCAGTTTTGTTTTCTATTTACAATATCAGTTCAATTCACAGCCAAAGATTCGTGATCAGAACATTATTGATAGAGGACTTGTACAGTCAAAGAGCAACCGTCACAGAAGGCTAAGGGCATTTGGAATTCCATTTCATTGGAAGTGAGAACAAAGTTGCTGCCACATCGACAAGGGAAGACTCGATCATCACCTTCCTCTTCAAATTCTTCAATATCAACTTCGTCGTGGACAGCGTGACCTTGCGCCTCAAACATCTTGTATCGTTCTATAGAATCATCATACTCTTGACGGGAAGCCGGATGAGAAAGAAGCTTATAGGCTTTGTCAGCTGCAACAAACTGTCTCGTCAGCTTCTCTCTTTCAGCATTTGGACGGTGTGAAGTCTTGTCAGGATGACAGCGTTTCACCAAGTCAAGGTAGGCCACGCGCAGTTCTTCCGGTGAGGCAGATGATGAGCAGCCTAAAGCCGAGTACAAGTCCTGCAAAGGGGAGACCATATGAGGACATCAGAAAACACTGGTGAAGTTATGCATTTTAATTAGACTTGGTTTACAAATATTTCTTTGAATGGGCAGAAATATGATCAGAAATAATGGGCATTAAATTGAAGAAAATTACAATTGATCGCCTGAGAAACATCAGCATTTATTTCATAATCGGTGTTGCCACCGCTCAAATGCAAAATAAAAGCGCAGGTCAATAATTTTTACACAATTTACTTGACATTGAGAATCAATCAATATTCAAACAAATCATGACGATAAATATATCATATGGAACTAATTTATGCATTTCATTATAACTTGTCTGATGCAAGTCGAGCTTTTATGATTTTACAGTAACACCAAAAAAGATCGGTTGTTCCTAAACATAACTTGAATCCAATTATGAACATGAAAATTCATCCAATGAAAACTGAGAGCAAATTGATCTGAGTGGCAGGTGCTAACTTGTTATGTGTATTCACATTACAGGTATTCAATACTTACTGTGGAATTTAGAGCTGTCTCTATTGATAGGCCACATTACATGTATAAAATCGAAAAATATAACTGCCATGTTGTTTTGAATTCTTTAATCTCATTCGCGAGCACATTTTATACCAGATACACAGTACTTCTTGGTGAACAAACTATAAATTTCGGTTACTCATGGTTCATAAAAACCTGATTATGAAAGCGACATAATTGGCATTATGACAGAAACATATTTGCCACGACCCCAATTTCCAGGTTAAAATATGATCAATTTGTAATAATATTACAATTTTACTTTTAAAATGTGTATCGTCAGAAAAACACGCAGAAGGAAAAATGCGCACCATTTTTACGCAAATCGTAAGAAAAATACGCATTGCTTATAACACTGCTTATAATATTGCATATTATTTCCTGGAAGCAAAATTCACAAACTTTCACAAACCTTTTATTCGCAAATAGATTTGGGTGGATGCTATTCCGGTAAGAGAAGACCCCAACAATTCAGTTATATTGGAATCTCATATTATTAGACAATAGATTAAGTAAGTAAGAGAAATAAATCTGTACAATAAATCGTCGGAAGTTCAAGAATAGAACATCCAAGGTTTGGATACGAAAATGGAAAACTATCCACGAACTAACAAATTATGCTGTTCCGCCATCTGATTGGGAGACTTTTATGTTAATGCAACTGCTGATCCAGTACAAGTTTCGGAAAGGAACGAGGCTGAAAATGAGACTTTCACAGACTGTTACGTATCCTATGGCTATTGCCGAGGACTACCCGGTTCCTTTCCTTGCAGAGACAGGATTAAAGAAGAGCACATAGAAATCCAATGAGAAGGAGGATCTGAAGTTTTCGGTAAAAATGAGATTTTCTATGTTTTCTGTGATTAAATGAGATTATGTGTCATCAGGTCATTCGCCATCATCTTCGAGTACCTTTGTCTGAAGCTAACACGTTCAGTTTTAGCAAGCGTCTGAATGTCGATAAACCAGGGATGCGGAGTCATATCATTTTGATGACTCCGACTTCAGGGGTTTGATAGGACTCCGACTCCGGATGGCAAGTATATAAAGCCTAGTTTTTTTAAAGAACTGCCAACCTATATCATAGATCAATCCAACCTTATCATCATCATATCGTAAGTTCGAGAGCGGTTGCTTGATGGCTGTGTCTGGGGTCTGGCTACTTGGTGTCAGAGTTTGTTCATGTTGGGTTCCTGCCCCGTACGAGCTAGTGCTTGTGACTGAGGGAGACACCCCTGTAACTGGCAATGTACCCTTGAGACGCCAAAGTCAACGCTAGTGAGCACGTCCCTGATAATGTGGAGAATTTCTGACAGGGTTGTTTCTGTTGGAAGTCAGCATGACACAGGTGCACACGATCTGATGTTAAGAAGGTTGGTAGGGACCTTCCCATAAGTTCAGCTATGCCCCATGTCGGTTTAATGGCGTGTCCGTGTATGCCTGCATCCTTTGTAACATACCAGGGCCTCCAAGAGTGGTACACGGCCGCTGTTAGTTTGGCGGTGGGTGGATTGGGCAAGATTGTTGCTACTCTGGGTCCCACTCTACACCTTCGCGTGTTTCTGAAACCGTTTCTTCGAGTTCCATTTTTTAACAGAACGATGTAAGTTACGGTGTAACTCACATAGACTAGTACTAAATTGTGAAAAAACCCAATGCATGTTTATCGCTCAGAATTCATTAGTGCATCGTGTTCATTTTGTGAATAGTATAAAGATTCTTGGAGTCATTTCTGACTCAAATATACCTTGGAATACTTTTGTAGACAATTTATGCAAACGTGCCAACCAGTGTCTTTGTCATAATGCGATTGAAACAATGCCTCTCTGTGTCCCAACTCCTTTAGATTTATAATGCTACTGTCCTCTCAACGCTGGAATACAATGTTGCCCTCCTTGTTGGACTGAACCAGCTTGATGCTGAAAAATTGGAAAAGGTTCGGCGACGTCCTCACAAAATTATTTGCGGACCAAAGTGCAGTTGTGATAGCTTTACCCCCCTATCCGTAAGAAGGGAAGCATCTGCCCTAACAGTTTTCAGAAAAGTGTTAGAACCTGAAAATTTATTACATAAAATCATTCCCCAAACTTTCAAGATCCCGACACTCCCTCCCTGTCTCTGTCCCCTTTTCAAGAACCCAACAACGCCAATTGTCATTTATTCCCAGATGCTCTATTTTGCATAACTTAGCAGAAATATGCTAACTAATGTATTTCCTACAGCTACTGTGCATGTCTTCTGTATACTGTACAAGCTCTGTATTTTTCATCTGTGTATCTGCAATGCATGATTTCTATTTCATATGAATAAACGCATACTACTAAGTAAAGCTATACAACATGTTGCCAGACGATGACCAGCGGAGATGGTATGATGGCACTTGAGAAAAAGAGTTTTTTTGATCTGATGTCTAACTTAATCATGGGGTTCCAACAATGGAAGAAAAAACATCTTGATACATGCTTGGCATTAATGTTGACATTAATGTTTTTTCGAACTCGTTTTCTTTTCTACTTCCTGTACATCCTTCCTTCCAAACTGCAAACAAAAACACAAATCTTAAACAAATACTTGTATGAACTCGACACTAAAGTTTTCTATTACTTGACAGTAAAAGTCTGTATCGTTGCAGAGGAAAAGAAATGCTCGTCAAACCAGCATCTACAAAACACTCTGAAAGAAAGTGGAATCAAACTTTTAAGATGCAAACACTGAAGAATGCATGGCAAACAAAGCACGGCAACAGAAGGTTCGTACTTCAAGAGAAGTGTGTGATTTATTCTAGTAACCTTCGACATGTCTTCTCAGATTTCACGTTCATTTGATTTTGACACGACGATGAAACTTCTCATTATCTTTCCACTACTCGGCATAGTCCTCTCGGAGTTATGCAATCACCCCAGGACCCTAACGGCGATCCCCATGCATCAGAAATCCTCGTTAGCCTTCTGTATTCAACAAGCGACTCTACTGCGTCCTTCCATCATGCAAATATTGGACAACGGATCCTGTATCTTATTTGACATTTGCAGCGACGAAAGGAGTTTTAATGCTCCACCTTTATACAAACTTGCTAATCCTCACGATAACAATGTACCTCTTCTGATAACAAGTGCTTCTCGCAATGAAGACCCGTACGATATTCTTTATGGAAAGTATCGAACATATTTTAACCTCACTCCAATCACTTTATTCTCACATGACAATCTGCAGCCCTCATCAAGCTGGTTTAAAAGTCCACTTGCAAATTTTCCGACATTATTGTCAAATATTTCGATGATATTCATCAAAAATCAAACAATTCAAAGTAAAATTCTATTTCAAGTACTAAGATCAGGAATGTGGTTTGTTGAATTCCTAATCATAGAGTCGCATCCTTGGGATTTGATTATGCAGAATACTAGATTTCAAATGAATGTCAATTTTTCATTTGTCCAGACTCGATTTTTTATTGGTTCAATTGTTTTCCCTTGCAAGGAGATGAAGGGGTTTCAAACAGTGTTACTAAATTCTGAATGCCTGTGGGGAAACAAAGCCGCTGCACAATACATTGTCAACACCAGTGGTGGCTTCTTCAAGAAAGGCAAGTTGATATTTGCGACGGAGTTCCGACTTTATGGATATTTGAAGAACAGTTCTGTAACTTATGTGCGAGTCGCTTGAAACACCTGATAAACGTTGGATGTCATAAAAAATATTATTATTATCTAGAATTTTCGACGATGTTTGTTTTCTATACAATTTGCACGTTAACGGTATGAAAATGTTCCGAAGAAAATTAAAGGAAGGTTCATCTATAGTGTAAGTATATAGTAGGTACAGTGCCGACTCAAAATATGTTAGCACACAGTGTAAACTTTTATATTAGAAGATTCAGTTCATTGAGTAAGTATAAATAGGCAGAGTGGTAACTCCGCATTTATTAAATCCCCAATGTGTATGCACTTTCGATTTTATTAAATGAACTCAAAGGACATACAGTTGGAATTGTATCCGAATGTGAAATAAATAAATAAAATAAATGAACGTTGTTTATACTCGGAAGCACATTAGGCATGGAGCCTTTCTTCCATGTGGCAAAGTTGTCATTTACCACTCATTCTCTTTCGTGCTGAGTGCTTAGCAAGAATGCAGAGTGTACCTATTTTAAAAGTCTTAGGTTTGACCCGACCAAGATTTGAACCAAGGCCATAGCGCCGGTCTTGTGTCTAAAAATATGCATACCGGTATTTATGCAGTTTTGAAGAAATTACAAAGGAATTGACAGACAATAAAAGCATAAAGCAGAAGGAAATGATATTATTCTACAGATTGTCCGTGTCATGACAGCCTTGGAGAGGCAATGTTTGTTAAATTGGCAACTCAATGACCTGCTATTGCTTTCATGCTCAACCTCAAGAGAATTTTCTTGAGCGTGATCAGCTCAGAAGCAACCTGCCACTGGTAGAGCAAAATAACAGAATCAAAGGAAAGATTTCAATTAACTGTGAAGGATGTAAATGGGTCCACATCACCATTCAGATTCAAGAAGTGAAACATGAATTTAGTGAATCATCAATTCATGCCGATGAAAATCGAATTAAAAACAATTAATTTCAGCCAAGAAAGCACAAGAAGATGTCGACTTTTTCATGAAGACTTCCATTATAATGACGCTGATCAAGTTCCTTCGACAATCGGCTTCATTTCCGCTTAGTTATAATGCTTCTTAGGAAATATTTATTCCTTCTGATATCCAACTTGTTTCATACTAATGAAGCAGGCGTCATCCCCGTAGTATATAAATTGGCAAAAATTTGGATTTTTCAAAACTGTTCAAATAATTTTTTGGACCGCAGGACCGTAATCTCCGCAAAAACTGAATCTTTTGATATAAAATTTTTACTGTATACAGATACTTTTTTGCGTCGACACCACAGAGTAGGTATATATATAGGTAGAGTGTAGACTCAAAAAAGTATCTGTACACAGTCAAAATTGTTATATCAAAAGATTCAGTTTTTTGTGGAGATTACATTCCGCGCTCCAAAAAATTATTTGAGCACTTTTGAAAAAGGTCAAAATTTGCAAATTTATTTACTACCGAGATGACTCTCTTATATAAGTAGTATGAAACAAGTTGGACATGAAAATGAATGAATATTTGCTAATAAGCATCCTAAATACGCGGAAATCAAGCTGGTGATCAAGGGAATTTCATGAATTGTATTATAATGGAAGTCTTCATGAAAAAGTCGCGATATTATTCGTGCTTTCTTGGTTGAAATTTCAAGTTTTTAATTCAATTTTCACCGGCATGATTTTATGATTCACTAAATTCATGTTCCATTTCTTGAATCTGAATAGTGATGTGGACCCACTTACATCTTTCAAGGCTAATTGAAATCATTGTCTTTGATTCTGTTATTTTGCTCTGTCAGTGGCAGGTTGCCTGCGATATGATTACGCTCAAGAAAATTCTCTTGAGGTTGAGCATGACACGGACAATCTGTAAAATAATATCATTTCCTTCTGCTTTATGCTTTCATTGTCTGTCAATTCCTTTGTAATTTCTTCAAAACTGCATGAATGTGTATATCTCACATTTGGTGACAATGCCACCTGTATCTCCTTTGAGTTCATTTAATAAAATCGAAAGTGTATACACATTGGGGATTTAATAAATGCGGAGCTACCACTCTGCCTATTTATACTTACTCTATGATTCAGTTACTTGCGGAAATTATGTTCTGAGGTCTACAAAAATATTTGATCAATTTTTAAAAAGCTAAATTTTTTGGCAAATTATTCCTTCGTTTATACATTAGCGATTTGGTAGCTCGATACAAATAGTATGAGACCTATTCGGTATCAAATGGAATTAATATTTACCAACAACATGTATCTTAACTGACCAAAAATTAAGTTGATTATCCACGTGATTTCATGAACCACATAATAATGCAGGTCTTCATGGAAAAGTAGAGATCTCATTGTACTTCTTGGCTGAAATTTCATGTTTTAAATTCAATTTTCATCGGCATGATTTTAAAATGCACTAAATTTCTGTTTCATTCCTTGAATCTGAATAGCAATGCACGGATGCGGAGTCGGAGTCCCGGAGTCTATCATTTTTGCTGTGGTCGGAGTCGGAGTCCTACCAAATGATAGGATTCCGGCCTATAAGTAGACAGGAAATATAATACTGTACCAGCATATTATTTGTCCTCGTGCATATCTGTCACTGTCTTTATGTCAACTTTCTCCGTCAAACAAAAGTATAGTCGAGACAGCACTGCATGCAAAGCTTGCAATTGTTGAGGTAATGAACCGTGATAGTGAAAAAAGGACTGTCTTTTCACTCGATGATTTAATAGAGAAAACAAGCCTTCCCAGCCACGATCACACACACGCACCAAAGGTCACATCAGAGACAAAAAAGGAATACTAGTTTGTTTGAAAACATTACCTCTTACCCGGACGCTAATCGTTTGTGATGGCTCCTCCAAAGCGCATATCAGAATCGAAAGTGTGCTCATAATTTTTGGAGATGGATGGTGGATTTTGGAGGATTTTCCTGCCTGATAGAGACTGCAGAAAAACCGTGTGAAGCACGCATCAGCAAGATGGGAAGAGCCGAGTCGCATGCATCCAACTTTAAGCGACGTTTGATTAATTTTTATCGGAAATGATTGATAATTGATGCAGCAAATCACTAAAAAATAAGTTCAGGTAAGCCTATAATGATCTATGATGCAGGTTACCATTTTTTTTAAAAAAAAAACTAGGCTATATATACTTGCCACTCGGAGTCGGAGTCCTATCAACCCCGGAACCGGAGTCATCAAAATGATAGGACTCCGCATTCCTGTAGCAATATCGGCCATTCACATATTTTTAAGTTAATTACTATCACTGGTCTTTGATTATGATACTTTGCTCTGCCAGTGACACGTGGTTTGTGATATGATCACGCTATAGAAAATGCTCTTGAGGTTGAGCATTGAAGCAATGGTCACCCACCGAATTGCTAATTTAGCAAACATTACCTCTCCAGGGTTGCCATGAGTGACACGGAACATTTGTAAATGCTATTATTCCTTCTGTATTGCTATCATGATCAATCAATTCCGTGGTAATTTCTTCAAAACTGCATAAAGTATGCTTATCTCACATTCAGTGCTAGGTCTCACCTCGAGTTCATTCAATAAAATCGAAACTGAATTATTGCTGTACCCTCTACACAGAACATACCCTGCCGTCTATCCCTTAAGTTTAAGGAACCGGGTCGTTTTTTCAGAAGACTTCTCCATTTCGCACCTGGTTGGTAACAGGTAGCCGATTCTTAGTGGATATTATGACGTCATCTCGCTCTGGAAAAAGAGCTGATGAAAGAGCAACCGATTGCAGTTAACTGACTTTTCACTTTTGCGTACTGTGCGCGTGAAAATCATAAATAATACGTCTACTGATACCAGTACAGCATTTAGTCAGGTTGCAAGCTCCGTTGTTGAAAGAAATTTACAGTTTTCAAGATTTCGTATTCAATAGATCGCTAAAGATGTTTTGGAGGCTTCTCAAGAGGAAGGATACTATTCAATCGACATAATTGGATCAGAGAACAATCCTTACAAAAGATCTTGTATTCTTGGCAGGATCAAATGGCGCGCTCTTCCACCCCAAAGAATTAATGGATCTTTTCCTGATGAAACGGTGAATTCTGCAAAATATTTTGTGATGTGGAACGAGTAATCCTTTCCAATGGTGCACAATCAGCGAGGATGCTTCTCCAACAAAACATCCTAATCTGAAGGAAGACAAGTGCGGAAATGGGCTGTGGAAGCTGTGCTCGTCGACGAGGCCATTGATAACCTTTCCCCAAGCATGGAGCTTCTGATGATTTCCTTTTGTAGAGCATTATCATGCCGTTAAAGACCATAACCAAACGTATATGCTACAAGCTACTGTCGTCCATAATCGTCTACATTAATACATGATTATCTTGAGACATAAAGTGTAAATTTAAAATGATAATTGGAATAATATGTTTGATTTAACGCCCTTCGCTACCATCTACAAAGCACTTGTACAAGGGATGGCAGCAACCGGTAACAAAATGAGAGCCATCGGTTTTCCGAGCAAAATTACCGGTACTTATGGGTCATCTCCCTTACCACGTTTTCAAATTTGTCTAAAATCCGTAGAAGTGAATCAATCGATACAAAACTTTGAGTACACGTAAGTGAAGATATTCTCTACCCACATGCCAAAATTTGGGCGCATCGGACAAGTACTTTCTGAATTAGGAGCGAGAGCTTGAAGTGCAGCGTTGCCGACAGCTTGATTTGATTTCCTCTGACCTCATCATCAAAGCAGAAAGCACTTGAGTCAACGGAGCAATTTCCCGACAACTCGTGAAGTGATGATGACCAGGCCACATCCTTTACACTGATATGCGTGGTTTGTAAGAGGTGTGGCAAAGTAATGTCAAATAACAGTGGATGAGACGAAGAGGGAGAGACAACAATGCACACACGAGCAGCAATAATGCGTCGAGCAGACGAAGTCAGATCAAGCAGCTGACATCGCTACACTTCACGTTATCGTCTCTAATGCAAGAAGTACTTGTCCAATCTGCGTGAAATTTTGCATGTTGGTAGAAAATATGCTTACTTACGTGTACCTGAAGTTTGGTGGCGATTGATACATTTTTGCAGATGCTAGACAAATTTGAAAACTTAGGGGGGGGGAAGATAACCCATAAGTACCAAAATTCCATCGCCAGTTATTCTTGTGCTGACATTAAAACTCCCTGAACAAAATTAACTGACATTAAAGCTGCCATTTGAAACGCAATACATCTTTGGTGAACATTCCTAGTTTCACAGTTTGCATATGAAACAGAAACAAGACTATCCTGACACATATATGCAGCTAATAATTGCGGCCGGGATTCCATTCGAACTACACTTGATCTATCGGTCTCACATTTGGAGTCGTTTTCCAATGGAATCCCCTTATTTTTAACCTCTTCCGACTCCCTATTAACAGAGGATTCAGCAATACTCATGTTTATGATGTTGGAGTTCCTGAGTAGTGAAAATCGCATCAACAGAGTCTTTCTTGGAACATATTCCACTGAAGATCTTGTGCGTTTTGCGAGTTCACTTTTTCCTCATGCGCTGAAAAAATCCATCATGTTTGGAATACATGAGAGATAAAGGGAAAAGGCAAGTGCTTGATACAGAATACAATATATAAAATGAAAGACAAAGATATTTAATCATCCTCTGCATCACTATCATCGTCATCTCCACTCTCCCCTCGCTCGGAAGCTTCGTGTTCACTGCCGGAATCTGACGCCTTTCCGCTCTTCAGTCTCTCCTCGATTTCCTTTGCTGGTTTGAAAACGCCGCTCGTGTCGCTGCCACAGGCAAAACATCGACGGGTTTTCTTGAACTGTTTGAGAGCACATGCCTCGCAGAAATAATGTTTGCATCTGAAATCAAAAATAAATTAACGTCAAACTACTGATAATTATACTGACCAGTAACATGAAAATACGTCTGCGTATTCGCATAGAAAGTAAAGCAAAGGAGAAGTGCGCATTATCATTCATATACTTACTTCGTCACCACGGGTTGTTTGAAAGTTCCTCTACAGATAAGACATCGAAATGGTAGCTCATCCTCATCTGAGCTACTAACTTCATAATTCTCCCCTTTATCCTCCCCATAAGTGCCTGCCTCCACTTCTCTTTCAATTTGCCAACCGTGTTTATAATCCGTACGATCATGAAGAAACTTGCAAGAGTCACCAAAGCCGCAGTATCCGGTTTCTTTGTAATCCTTGCAGATATCTGGCTGATAATCCCATCGGACAGTAGCACGCAAGTTGGACGGAGCACGCATTGGACCACGTCGATTAAAGCCACTAGCAGCGTTCCCTTGTACAGTGTCTTTGATTTCGTGATATTTAGCATAATTATTCAAACCGCGATATTTCTTATCGTCTTCTTTGTCTTTCAAATCCTAGAAAAGTAAAGTAGAAATCATTCTGAAAGTCCAATTCTTGGGCGATTTCACTATACTAACAACAAATTATATCGTTAAATTGAAAAATGCACATATCAATATTTATTTATTCAGTATAGATAATTGCGGATATTTATTCCGTTTACTAAGTCCGTAACTAAGATGAGATAGTTGTCCTATTAGATTCTTCAACATGGATATTCTTCTAATAGGAATGAGTCATGTGCAGATCATCAGAATGCGTTGTATTTCCGAAACTATTTGACAATTAACTGCTCTTGGTTCATTGATGTTACATTAAACATTAAAATGTACTTGATCATGTCAACTATGTGTTCTTCAAACTCATTCCTTTGAAGAGGCATCAACGACAATAGAAGTCGATGATAACTTCTTTCAGATATCAATTTCGCTTCTTCAGGAAAAGCTCATTTATAGGTGTAATAACTTAACTTGCAATTATATGCTATCTTAGATTCATTGGTTATTTTTCAACAGATAATGATGGAATTTTTATTTGACGTTCGAAAATAACAGGTTTAAGAAGCTTCCCGATAATTACTGTAAAGCTATCTAAAATCGACTTTCCCCCCACTACTTTTTGAGGCAAAACTGCTCTCCATTATGCAAAATGATTCATCGCAATGACTCAAACAAATTCAGAACTCAGCAAGTAAACATAAAAACATAGGAGGACAAGCTTAGTAGCATAAAATGAGCCTAAACGAGAAATGCAAAGAAGTGAAATCGCTTTAACACTTTCTTGCTGCACCCTGTTGATTTGAAATTTGGATAAAAAATCACGAACTTCAGCTATTTAAAAAGTGATTTGAACGACGGTGTGACACCGGAACCGGCAGAATATTCAGTCGGTTTCGGTGTTGTACTGTCGTTCAAAAGTCAGCTGATATTCTGCCGGCAGAATTTTAGTCAATGAACGACCCCATTATCGAGAAAACTCTCAAGCAATGATCTGAATTCTTCGAATCTGAAGGAATCGAGGCGATCTGAGCATTTTCAAGGAATTCACAGCAATCCGCAAGGGATGCAAGACTATTTTTCCTATCTCTGCAAGGTATTAAACATTTCTTTTTGCCCACTTTTCCTGCATGTGCCATCGGTTTAAATCAGTTTGCACTTCTAGCAAAGTGATATGATTAAACAATCTAATTCTCTAGTTGCGCAAGTTCGTGGTAGCGCATGCAGATTAGTCAATAGGAAGGCAAGTTCAACTATCAATCATTCCATAGAAATTTGATTGCCTTATCTTGAACTTGAATGCGCTAGAATTGAGCTAACTAGGGAAAACCTTTACTTTGGTGTAGTTTCACTTCAGAGAACAAGAGAGGCCATAAACCAGTAAACAGTGCGTTTGGTTTTTGACATTCGCATTGAAAACAGAATCTACAAAGAGTCTATATGTTGGCTTTAATATACTTCTACATCAATATATTGCTTGTCGAGAGTGAAGTAATGCAACTATATCAGGACATGTAAGCATAGAGAGAAATAAATGAACAAAATTGAATTATGTACACCGTATGCAAGTATATATTTTGTGTGAATATAATTCTCTCTGTGCGGACAAATTTCCTTGTTTCTGATATCATTGTATCGATTCAGTCTTGACAGAATCATGTGACAATTCGAGATTGCCTTACTGGAGTCATCAACTTTGTTCTTTCTATGTCCAATGTCCATGTACCGCTACAACTTTGCGTCATTCACGAGAATAAAGACCAAATTACATCACCTACGTGCCGTGTGTTGCACTTCAAACGTCGTGTGAAACCCAAACATGTACAGTGCGCGACAGCAAGTTGGAAACTTGGCATAAATCTACGGACACGTATTTTTCCAACACCTTCTAAATTTTTTTTGCTATTAGGAAATATCGACAAATTTATAATCATCTGAAAGAGAATTTTCGGATCTATCATTTGAATGTTGTTGAATTAATTGCTTTTGAAATTGGTGGTTCCTAGAGGCCCATAAACCCGAAAGCCCCAAATTTTCTTTGACTTGTTTTGACAAGCACATAAATCAATTTGAAACATTCTCCTTGTGATATTCAAAATCGTCATGAAATAGGCTTTCAGAAAATGTATAGTTTGATAGTGTTCTCTCGAAGTTTATATGGAATATTTTGAAAGTAGTATAGATAGATAATGTAGCGATTTTTTCATTTTCAGAATATTTCTTCGAAGGGCCTTAAATTTACCCAACAAAAGCAGAAAACACTAGTTTTGAGGTAAATAAATGCCTCCAGTTAGTTAACAGCGTTATTTCTGTTATTATCGCAACACTATCTGAAAATGAAAAAAACCGCTACATTTTCTATCTATACTACTTTCAAAATATTCCATATAAACTTCGAGAGAACACTATCAAACTATATATTTTCTGAAAGCCTATTTCATAACGATTTTGAATATCACAAGGAGAATGTTTCAAATTGATTTATGTGCTTGTCAAAACAAGTCAAAGAAAATTTGGGGCTTTCGGGTTTATAGGCCTCTAGGAACCACCAATTTCAAAAGCAATTAATTCAGCAACATTCAAATGATAGATCCGAAAATTCTCTTTCAGATGATTATAAATTTGTCGATATTTCCTAATAGCAAAAAAAAATTAGAAGGTGTTGGAAAAATACGTGTCCGTAGATTTATGCCAAGTTTCCAACTTGATGTCGTGCACTGTACATTGTGCATATAGACTAACAGTGCATGAAGTTATTGCACTGCAACGTCATAACAAAGATGTCTGTGAATAATGTGATAAAGAATTCTTTATCGTAGTCACAGAATTAGACAGGTCTTCTCTTCTTCTGTTTGACTAGAAAGGAAGCATTAGAACATGTGACGTTAATGAAATGGTACAATCTTCTGCTGACATAATACCATAGCAATCGACCAATTAGCAACCAGTTCAACATTAGCACGCCAAATATGTGCGAAGGTTCAGTGACTGTTATCAACCGGATCACACAACAAAGAGACATAGTTGATGTCAAGTTCTGCAGAGAAGTTTATGAACGTTTTTTCGTGCGCCTGCTGATTTTTTTTAATAATGATCGGAGAGACAAACATTATAGAAAAAACTTTTGGGCAATGATCTGAATTCTTCGAATCTGACGGAATCGCACCGATCAGGGCATTTTCAAGGGATTCACAGCAATCCGCAAGCGAAGCACGAGTATTTTTCCTATATCTGCAAGGTATTGATAATTTCTTTTTGCCCACTTAGTAAGTTCCTGCATGTGCCATCGTTCTGAATCAGTTTGTACTTCTAGCAAAGTGATACGCTTAAACAATCTGATTCTGTGGTCATAGTATTCATAGATCTTCCTGGTCATCTGTCACTTCCAATCAAATTGTCTCTAGTTGAACATTTTTCAACTTCTGCGTTTTTACAGCTACATTCACATTTCATAATAGCCCGTATGAAAAAAAATGTTGGTTTCATATACATAGCATACCGGAAACATATACGAATCATATGAGAATCATGCAAGTAAACAAATTTCATCTATGTTTAATATATTAATCATATACATGAATCATATATGAGGAAGTGATATATGAATTTTCATTTGATTTTCATGCATGAAACATATATATGACATGCATATGAAAACCAAATTTGTTCATATATATGACATTATCGGAATTTTAATGCATGAAGTATATGTGAAACTTATACGTGAATAACGAGATTATCATATATATGTTTTTTTCGTCTTTATCATATACATGAAGCCTATATGAAACACATGTATGTAAACTGAATTTTTACATATATTGTTTTTAAACGATTTTACATATGTGAAACCTATATGAAACTTACACATGAAGGTTGGGTCTTTCATATACATCATCTAGCCCGAAGCTTCATGTATGAAACTTATATGTGAATGACGATTAATCCTTTATATGGCATTTTTGTCTTAATCATATACATGAAACGTATATGAAACATGTACATGAATACTGGGTTTTTCATATACATTATGCAGCCTAAATTTTCACATATCAAAACATATATGAAGCATATACATGAAGACAGTATTTTTCTTGTTTATTATCTAGACTGAATTTTCATGAAGCATTCATATGCGGAATGGACATTGTATGTTTACTACATTTAACAGATGCTTCATAGATGTGGCTGACTGACTGATTCTCGCCGTCGACAGATTGTCCCGACGCCTTTTTGGTCCGAAGTTAAAATGATTCATCATGTTGCCATTGTCATGTGACAACGAGAGGCAAAACAGTTGAGACTATAGGGACAGTGCAATGTGGAGCGTGACTCAGCTAGGCCAATCAGAATTGCTCTGTTGTTTGTCTCTGTCAAGCTGCTCATAAACGCCTTGAGTTTCGCCCAGAAGACATTCGTGTGTTAGTGAAACTGCAAAGTGAATTTTGTGCCCATTCTGTACGTTTCATTATGTCGTTTGTTGTCGTTCGATGCGATTCTGATCATTCGTTGGTCATAATGAGCTAAACAGCTATTACTGACGAGGAAGTGGCGAAGAATAAATGAGTAAAATTCAAGTGCGGTAAAAGCAAGAAGGAATGGAGTGGTACCGTGAAAGGGGTTTACAGCGACACAGAAGACGAGGAAAATGCTTTAAATACGTACAAGACATCTAAGACGAAGCAGGAAGATGCGGTTATTCGCCCCCTCAAGAGAAGAATAGAGGAGTTAGAAAGTGAAAAGGGTAAGTAGTTGAAGAAGTATTTTTATGGGCACCCTTGACCTAGCTGTTTTCAAAAGATGCCTCAGTTATACTTTACTGATTCTATTCAAATTCACATACACTCTTAAAATTGATTAATGAAATTCCCGTTATCGATCCTCATCGCATCTTTATTACGGTCAAAGTTAGCTTGTAAGTCAGAGCCTAAGTAATGTTGCCTGACACTTCAAGAGTATTATATTGTGATCATTCGAGGCTCAGAAGAGCTGGAATGCAAAAGCGGCCGTCAGCGGCTTGGCGTCTCTGTGTCGGGTACACCGAACCACTGTCAGTGGCTTGACGTACGGAAAGCGCCTACATTAGAGCCTAACCATTATTTCCAAATTCTAATAAAAAAGATATTCACAGGCCCTAATCCTAATACCATGAAAAATCCTTCAACAGATTGGGTATATGTATTACAAATCCTAATATCCAAGCCTAATTCAGTGCCAACTATCTAGCCTTAACAACACAAACTGGTCATTTGCCTGTATCAAAAATTAAATATAGTAGCTATTATATTTCTATGTCCCAGGTTGTTACGATAAATAGGATCGGTGAAGTACAAGAGGCTGTCTCTCGGTTAGCCTCTCGATACTTTCAGGTAAGCTTAATGGAGTGGAATTGTATGGACCCATTCAGGTACCCAGTATGTATGAGGAATCTTCGTTGATCGATGATGTAATTTTTAAATAAGTTTTGTATGTTATGTCACAATGAACAAATTCTAGCATGTATTCTCCGGTTATGATCAATTTACTTTTAATTATTTGCCCATAATAAGAGATGAACTGATGAGGTGGCCAATTAGTATTGTTGTGTGCTAGGCAGTTTGTCTTCTTGCTTTATCATGCATTTATTATGCATTTTATTGTTTTGTGAGAGCAATCTCCATTCCATTGTTAGAGCAATAACTTTTCCGCGGCATGCATTTCAAGTTCATACAAAAGTCCAGCTTGTCAGCTATCTACGGTACATGACTGACAACAGACATGACATGTCATCAGACAATGGATGACCAAACAATTGGTAGCTGACCGTGAGCGAATCTTCACAGACGTATTGAACGCGGCATGAACAAAGCCCGCTCACGCAATCTGGTCTCTCCAAGCGAAGTTGTCGGCGAGAGCCGTTGATGGTGTTTCAGCCTATCTTCTATGTGCGAACTATCATCGAACTGCTGCGGACGTGATCACCACGGCTTGTGGTCCTGGAAGAATCTGGAGACTCTGTTGGTGCTGTGACTCCCTTATAACTGTGAACGCACCATCTGTCCTTGTAAGGACTGTTTGCACCATTTATTTATTTTCACAATATAATTTATCCACATTTTTCATTTACATTTTTCAATCATATGTTTTGGGAATATTAAAAAAATAATAACCCGTAACAGTATATTAACTGTTGGGTACAATGATGTTAGTAGGGTCCCTCAACGTGATTATATTATTGTGGTCCCTTGTATCAGATATTATGCAAATAGTTCCCCTTCAGGAGAGATGCCTTAATTAAGTAAAAACTGGAGTCTGACTTGCGTTCTAGATACCGTAAATCGTTTCTGTTTTAGCTAAAGCAGTTCATTTTTATTATCATAGCTATCATTTCAATTCTAGACACCTCGGCCCCTACATGTAACTTGCCAGAAATCTACGAAATCTACGTGTAACTTCCAAATGCCTCATTTCAGAAATAAATTACTCTGAGGAGTGATACTCGAATAATTCTTCAGTTCAGCTATGAAGAATTCGAAGACTAGGACGAAGAATAAGCATACGGAAAATGAGAAAGAAGACGTCGAGTAATTGATGACAGACGCAAGTGGGACACTTTTGACAGTGACATTGACTTGTTACAGCCATACGGTTTACCTGTATAAAAGTTTCTACATTTCATCGTTCAGTGTTTTAAATTCAATTGCTGTGGGACAATTAGCGAAGTATTAGCTACGAATATTTGTTCTTCAGTATTGTGTAATTCTGCGTCAAAATTTATTTTCCATTGTAGAAAAATAATTTAAGTACTAGTGTATGAGAAAAAAGGAAATAGCGGCACACCATATATGCATCATATGCTTTTTCATGTAAATGAATCATATATTTATCATACATGAAACTGATATAGGCAAATAGCGGTTTTCATATATGAATCATACTTTTTCCCGTAACGCTCATATGCATTAAAGGTATATGAAAGCTGTATTAATCATATATGAATCATATATATGATTCATATATTATTTTTTATATGAAACCATGATTTTTTCCATACGGGAGTCTATAACATTTCATTCCTCTCATTCTGCTGCATGTTCATGTACGTGTTTCACTGCTACCTTTTGCGCTTGAAATTTTACCATAGATATTTATGAATAGTTGTTAACCTATATCTATGACTTTGAACACGTAACACGTAGGTGATGTGATACGGCCCTACGACAGTCAGGTCGTCAAAAGCTCGACTGGCTAATCGACACAGTATAATTACGAACAATTGATGCCAATAACGAGGTTAAATAGCACTTTGCTTCAATCATCACCCTCACCTCATTAATCTGCTTGGAACGGAGGAAAATGGCCTGAGAGTCTTCAGCAGTGCTTGTCTCAATTTCAAGTGTCGCTGTTGCGCCCATATCACGAGGTCCTTCACGATCCTGAAAAACGGCATCGATACATTCAGCGACATGATGAAGAGAAATCTCGTTACTGAACTTACAGCTTGTCGTGAGGCACGATGCTTGGCAACGAAGCGTTCTTCTTCGTCAGAGTTGTCACTATCAGAATTCTTCTCACACGGATTCGACCGTTTGATGGTCTGCAAGAGCAGTTCAAGGAAACGTGATGAGAAAGCGTCACATGAAGTTGGCAGACATAGAGTAAGTATTATTAGGCAGAGTAACAGCTCAGTATTGATTAAATCCCCATGTGCATGCAGTTTCAAGTTTATCAAATGAACTCTTGTTCTGACCCGTTGTGACGTAGTAACGGGAGATCGGCAAATTTTTGCTGTTTTGGAGGAATTGATGCGGAATTGACTGATCATGATAGCAATACAGAAGAAAGAAAAGCAGAAGAATTGTATTTCACAAATCCTCCGTGTCAGGATAACCTTATTGGAAAGGAAATGTCTACTAAATTGGCTTCGATGATGATTTAAGTTATGAGTTTATGAGCTTATTGAGGTTATGAAGTATTTCCAAAATAATGATCATGATTAACTTTATAAAAGATGGGTCCACAATATTAATCAACTTTAAATAAGAAGTGAAGCTTAATTTAGTGAATCATGAAATCATATGCTTCTGATAATTGAATTAATCCACATGCACAGTTGAATTCTACATGCATAGAGTATTGTGATTCTAATCATTTATAACTCAATTTTACCCAATGATTTTTATTGACTGCAGAATGCAGTCTGCTGGTTAACAATTGTTTGGAGTCTTAACTTCTAAGATTCATCTGGCCTGGTGAAAAAAGCTGTTCTAGTGATTTGGAAAGTTAGCAAACTTGAAATATGAGTCAAGAAACAGCGTACGATCTGAACTACCTATGAAGACCAGGATTATGATGCGGTTCATGAAATTTCCTTCATAATCAGCTTGAAATCCGTTTAATAAAGATGCTTGTTTATTAAATTTTCATTCTTTTTGATATCTAATAAGTTTCATACTACTTATATTAATGTCTGAAGCACCAAATCGCTAGTACATAAATGTAGGATAATTTTGCAAAAATTTAACTTTTTAAAAATTGTTCTAATATGTTTTTAGACCGCAGGACCGCAATCTCCGCACAAAACTGAATTCGATGAAAAATCCTCCGTTATTAATCATTCTGATTATGTGGAGAGGAGGATAGCTTTTTGGTGGTCAGCTGAATATCATAAAACTCCAAAAACAACTGAACAAATTTTGGAGTTTTTGATATTCAGCTGACCACCAAAAAAGCTATCCTCCTCTCCACATAGTCAGAATGACAAAACTGAATCTTTCAATATAAATTTTTTTAATGCATACTGCAGGGTTGCCAAACTCGTCCAGAAAAAAAATCCGGACACTCTAATGTTATGTCATCAGAGTAAATATTAACATCAATTGCCTTCTATACTTAACTGTGAATGGAAAATAGTCATTATGATTATATATTGATTGTCATCAATATCATGCGTATCTCTTTTCCTCGTCATTCATAAATGACAGGTGATTTTGAATGAAAAATCGCAGCTTTTATGAACCAGCAATATATTCAATTAACAAATACATCAATAAATCTCAGAAGCCTTGAGAATATTTCACAAATCCTTTTAACAAATATAGGCAGTACAAAGCTATATAAAATTGATCAACGCGTCTATGATTTCGTTAAATGATTGAATCAACAAATCTATAAAAATATACATTAGTGCGCCTATGATTGTGTTAAGAATCAAAAAATCTATAAAGAATGCAGCGGTGTATCTATGATTGCGCTACCAGAAAAACAAATCTATATAAAGAATACAGCGGTGTATCTATGATTGCGCTACCACAAAAACAAATCTATATAAAGAATACAGCGGTGTATCTATGATTGCGCTACCACAAAAACAAATCTATATAAATAATACAATAGTGCGCCTATGGTTGCGTAACCAGAAAAAAATCTTCATAAAAGTACATCAGTGCGCCTTGGTTGGGTTATGAATTCAACAAAATTATTATGATACAACGTTGCCCTGTGATTGCGTCACCAATAAACAAGTCTACATAATAATACATAATGATAGTCAAATGATCACTAGTCAATAAAACACGTCACTATCAAATAAACACGTAAAGTATTATAAAATTAGCTCATGAAATCTATCCAGAAAAAAATCGAGTATAATTCTTCCTTTGCAAAATTAATCTTTTAAAATAAAAACAAAATTTACGTTCATGATTTTCATATCAGTATCATAGCACTATCGTGCTCATAATGTTGGAAAGTAAGCCGGGATGTGCTTCGACCTAAGTCGGATTGGGACAGAAATTATACTGAAAAAAATGTTGTAATCCATTCGATTTTTTCAAGTGGAGATCGCACTCGCGGATAACTTTCCAGAGTTTTCGGGTTGAGGCGATTTCTCTCCTTTGTGACTACAACTTGCATTACACTAAATCTCTTCCGTCACAGCACTGCACTGGTGAATACAAAGCAATGCCTGCCCAAGAACTTTGATCAGCGGTTATTTGTGCTTTTAGAATATCTTTCTCCATTAGCATCTAGCGTTCTTCTATGAGTGGGCTGATCATCATTGTTTTCCATTCCTCGTTTCCATGGTCGAATAATGGTTGCATGTCATCAACTTTATTGTGGGAAAATGAGGCCCTGCAAGAAACGTTCAAGTTTTCTAATTTTGTTGTCTTGTAGTATCCGAACGAAACGTGCGGTTTTGTGCGACACAGCAATGTCAACTTTCGCACAAAATGTGTTGTTTTTGAACAAGTTGAGATTGCTCATGGTTGCGTGGAAAGCCTCCAATAAAAAAAAAAAAAAAAAAAAAAAAAAAATAAAAAGCCTTCCTTGCAAATTAAAAAAACAAAACGTTCAAAAAATAAAATTTTTTCAGACAAACCGAGTGATTCGGTGGCCAATTCAACGTCCTAAAAAAAATCTTCGACACGAAGATGTCTTCAAGACAGAAAAAAGCATAAGCGTTACCGCCTAAAGAAGCATCATACAAAAATTCTAGTAACATACTCGCCACCTTTGGATGGTCGCTCTGTAAAAAAAATTGCATTTCTTGAAAAAGGGGTAGAAAAATAAAAGTAAAAAATGGAAATAGTGGGAAAAAAAAAAATAAAAAAAATGCGCTCGCGAAGTCGCTTCATACGATCAAAAAAATGCCAATCTGCCTCATACCGAAAAAAAAAATAAAAAACGAAATAGGTTCGAAGCGCATAAGGAAACGAAAGAACTCGATGCACAAAAGGATGAGATCAAAAAAAAACAAAAAGAAAAAAAAAAAAGTAAAAAGTTGTAGAAATAAAAAAAACCGAATACATACAAAAATAGAATCACAAAAACATACAAAAATCTAACAAATCAAATCCAAAGAAAAATATATTTGTGCAAATTAAAGTAGTAATAAAAAATACCCAAATTGGTAAAATTGTTAAAAAATAAAAAAGCAGTTTGCAAAAAAAAAACAAAAAAAAAAAAAAAAAAAAAACTAGCACTTTCATGATTCATATTGATTGGAAGCAAAAAAGTGCTCATATGATATGAAGTAACGATGAGATGACTGAATTATACAGAAAAATGTCAGGAAAAGTCCAAAAAAAAAAAAGCAAAAGTTTTAAAACGGGTTTAAGAAATAACTAAAAAAATAAAAGTAAAATAAACGTAAAAAATCCGGAAAAAAATACAAAAAAAAAAATTTTTGAAAAAAAAAAAAAAAAAAAAACAGCAGATTCTGCAAAAAAATCCAAATCCATCAGCAGATTCTGCCAAAAAAAAAATCGACTCGGATTAAAAAATCCGACGTGTATGGCAACCCTGATACTGACATCTTTTGAGTCGACACAATACCTATACTCTATGTTGGTGGTATTCAACATGAAGACTCAGTAAAAGCAACATGATTGACTTACGGATTGATGAAGTCCTCCACGCCTCACTTTTGCTGAACGGAACACTTTAATCGCCTCTTCCTCTGAATCATCGTCACTTTCTGAAATAAAGATACTTTATGAGACAATTTTCATGTTGAAATTTCTATTCAATGGGTGACAGTACTCCGCCAATTAAGGAATTGTGCTAAAGCGTTTCACTGAAATTTAAGCAGGCGAAACATTCATGGTCTCTGATTAATGAGAGAAAAATCTATATTGTCACTGATTTCCAAACGAGAAGTTTCGAAATGTCAATAGAACTTTATTTAAGTGACATTTTGTAATTAGACATTGCATGATGACGATTCGTGCAAAAGAGAAGTAATAAGGATACATTACACAGCAACCACTTTATGTTTCTATCATTACATTCAAGAATATTGTATAGTTCTCGTCTAATTTTTATGAAAAAAATCGTGCTGATGTTATACAGGAATATGACTTCAATTATGACCCCCTCACCCTCCCGGAAATTTTATGGGTTTTTTGTAGGAATCTGGAAAAACCGGAATTCTCATGTCTGAATAGTCAACGCTTTTTAAGAAATTAAACTGACAAAAATCTGTTTATTCGTTCGAAGATGCATTGTTTTATTTAGATTCTGATGATGATTCATTAGCAGCCTGCATCAACTATTTAATCTCTTAATATTTTACAAGGCTCTTCTGCGATTAAAAAGTTGATCTCTTTCAAAAACAATAATTATAGAAAAAGGATAAAATCAAGAAAACGACAAAAATATTACTTACGAAAATTTCAATTGGCGCATTATACATATAAATTCTTTGGGAATGTCAATAAACAAAAATTATGTTTTCTCTGATGTATTCTCTTCACATAGTGGAGAAGCTCAAGAACACGCACAGCAAAATTTCAGGGATTTTTTGAATTTCTTTCATCAATTTGATTGACATTTTCCTAGCTTTTTGAATTCATCAGCTGCCATTTCAACGTTAACAGGTAGGTTGCTTTCAGAAAAGCGGAATTTGTCATGCGCTGCTTTAAAAGCAGCAATTTAACCCTTAGAGACCTGAGCTTTTTCACATCCTCTAAGACCGAAAGCAAGTATATAAGGGAAGAGCCTGAGGGTGGGATCCAGTGGACCCCTTTTACAAATTCTTAGTCTACGTGCTTAAATCGATATCAAATCATTAGGAAAGTTGATTTTAAGTAAAACAATGATGTTTACGTGTAGCAAGTCGATATAACTAATCCTTGAGTGTCTCAGCCTTCTCAGTATACACATGAGAAAATGTGGTGTTTTTGTAATTTGACGCCATTTAGCATAGTATCAGTTGTACTGTGAGACGGTTTTACGATGTTTGCTGTCACCATGGAACCTCAGATAGTTAATCTTAATGAAAATGATTTATTCCATGAAGCATAAACCTTACATTTATCCATTTTTTGTCCGTACCGATCGGAAAAAGGCCTAATCTGAGCCATAATTGCTCCATTTTAAGACCCTCAAAACAGCTGTGGAGTTCTCAAACTCATCAATTACTGATGTGGAAACTTTGCCAATACTCTATTTTTAGTGTTGAACTAAAAATATAATAACAACTTTCATTTTGAACATTTGATTTATGCTGATTTGTTCATGAAGGCCAAATAGTCATGCACATTCATGTGGGATATTCACATTTTGTGATCTTCTAGCATAACTCACATGCACGAACATGATGTAAACATTGAATAAATGAATTTTACTCATGATGGACCATCGTGGACGTGCACAAAATTATTTTTCATCTGATAGTAAAAATTTAGTTACAGGGAATTTCTACACCCTCTGAGACCTGAGGGGCCCCCTTGGCACCATACTTCTACTGATTCAATTGAAATGAAATAACACATGCCGATTCATTGTCAAAAATGATGATTTTACGTGGTCATGAGCGGTTGATATATCCTCAGTAAAATAGAAAAATATGGCTTCGGGGTCCACTGGACCCCCCTCAGGTATCTGAGGGTTAATAAAGCAACAATAGAAAATTATATAGAACTACATACACTTTATGAAATTATTACTGAACTAAACTTATTATGAACCTAGCGCTATTACCCTCATCAGTTGAAAGCCGCGCTTATTTCACGGAGAGGAGTATGCATTTTGAAACGGTTTGAGTGATATTTCTCATTGAATTGTTTTGGAATGAACCAAAAACTGCCACTCATATTCTTTTGGAATGAGGTAGTTGAAATCACTTCTTTGATATCACAATCAATATTTCTAAATTGCAACTCGCCGTATTATGATAGTTATTATATACGCAGCTCATATAAACGCGTGAAACAAAATTTTCTAGGTTTGTTGATTGTAGTCGAACAGTTTTGTATTTCTGGACGGAGCTGATCAGCCGAAATTTAAAAATACTATTACGAGTTCACTACATAATTTGGTAATAGAATCTGGAAACAAAAGTAGATTTATATTTACTAATCGAATAATTTCTCTCGAATTTCTGGTGAATGAGAAAATTAATTCAGGAAATAAACAGCCTATTACATAAGAAGCGTCACCATTCCATCATTTATCAGAAACCATCAAATGCCTTCGTTCCCTACATTCAAGATAAAAATTCATATTGATAAAAAAGATAAATTGGCCGCTCATAAAAGTCATCATCATATAATTGCAATGATATGTATCATTATATGGATAATGGATGAAAGATAATATAAAAATAAGAAAGCAATTTAATTAAAAAGGCGAAGTATAAATAGCAACTTCTTTTCAATGATCGTTGAAGTTGTTGGTGTAAAATCCTGAATTTTCAGGTATACGAGTATACCTGATAGCAGGTCGCGATCATCCATGACTGTTGTTGGTTGCTTTTAACAAATTCTGAATAATTACGTCATAAGTACGAAACAATATTTAGACCTATTCATTCACTGAGAGTGCATCATTTTATTTTGCTGATAAAATGAATCGAGGAAGGAACATTTCAAATAACAGTGCTTGAACAGCCGACGAGGAAGTTAACGTTTCCCCAATCCTGATAACGCGCTTGATGTGGTGAATACACTGCCTAATCCAATGTTATTGTTATGCAAAGCGCGTCAATCGTCACGAGAATATCGCTAACAATAATTGACCTCTGCAGATTGAACCAATAGATGACAACTTCGTCACAATCAAAACTTGTGAATGCCAGTGGAAAGCGACAGTTGCCTTCGTGGCGCAATCGGTTAGCGCGTTCGGCTGTTAACCGAAAGGTTGGTGGTTCGAGCCCACCCGGGGGCGATATCTTTTGCAACAAAATCTCGAAACATTTTGTCACTTTTATTTTGTCAGCGTAATTTTATATAACTCATTGCAAAATTTGATAAATTGCTCATAGATGTCACAAGAATTACTCAATTCCATCGCCATTTCAATAAAATATTTCAATGAATTTCTGAAAACTCGAGAATTCTCCAAACTTTGCAATATTGGCTTTAAAGTTTCAAAATGGACAAATTCATTTCACAGTGAAGAACTTCATTGGTTGCACAAAGCTGAATTTGTCAGACATTGCTTTAAACATAACAAATTCAATTACCAACTTGATAAAAGCAATGTGATGATTCCCGTCATTAAACAGTTGTAAGAAAATGAGCATCTTCCATTTTCACTCCATTTATTTTTGGTCCAATGAAATTTTACTTTAAATGAAAGTAAGTTAGCCGTCTTAATAATAAGTTCAAATTTTGGTCGACTAAAAATCCACGGAGCGAAAGAGACAAAAATAGGCATACTTTTTTCCTCATAGCATTTGAAAGTCAACAACAGGCGCCCGACCGGATCGGTCAATTTTTTCAAGATTCAGTAACTGATAACACAAAATTGTGTAAAAGGATGAATATTAGAAAATTAGATACATATTAAAGAAAGTTATGTATTTTATATTGACAAATTAATAACTTGTAGGGAAGGGTAATCAAAAAATAATTATCTTGCTGTTGTGATCAAAATTGCAATTAATTGTTGTTGACCCATGACTCTAAACATTCTGGTAATTTTTAGTAAAATTCATTTAAGAATTTTATCAATTGCATATCATTCTAAATAATAGTGTATTCGCCTATCCTGAAAAATATCGTATTAAATACGCTCGTATGATATAAAAACAGCAGTCAAATGAAGGAAAACAGTGCTTCATTTCGTTGCACGTAAAATGTATCAATCGAAAAAAGATTACAATTAATCAGTTATCTTCATGAAATGAGTCTTCGCATCATGATATGCACAAGCAAAGTATAGGCCCATAATTGGCTTCAATTGTTGACGGATGATGAGTTCAGCTTCTTACTAACCATACATAGGCCAAGGCCTTTTTCACTAATATAGTAGGTGGGCAATAGTCATCGTACTCGGATACAAATGTCCATGTGGGCAAATTTCATATTAAATCATCTTTTAAAGGCAGCAAATCCTAAAGATCTAGAAGCCTTTAATTTTCTAAGATAATGCATTTTCAGTTCATCAACTCAAAATTAATCTGTAATATATCAATTGATATTATTTAATCGTAATATACGTGTAATTAAGTTTCCTTTGCAATATGCAATTTGTCAATGACAAACTTTATATTCTATTACTAATTCGTTGAGTTGCTTAAACATGCAGAGGTTAAGAAAACCATGCAAAGCAATTTACAACATTAGCAAAGATTCGTAATGAGTGCAATTAATGGCATTGAATGCTGTATAATAAAGATGCAAGATATACATGCTTGTATGCTGCTAAAACATCTGGACCGGAGTTTTAGTCATTTAGTGAAAAAGCGAGTGGCATAAAATGCCATGTATGCCTGTCAGGTCAGAAACTAATTTTGCTGAATTACGAATCCTTCTTTAGATGAAGTCAATAGGCTTGTGCACTCTACAAGCATGCAATTTCGTGTGGAAAGCATGATATTTCGCATACATGCTGTGATACTCAAGAACGCGCTTTGTGAAGAATGTTACGGAGAGTCATATAAATTCGCCCACGCAGCCTATTTTCCTAAAAAAAGGGTCCGAAAAGGCCTAATTGATTAGTTTCCTTGACTCGTAGTATTGTTCTGATGTGACTGCTCAAATTTACTGATTCATTTTCATCGTTTTGTGGAAGGTTCGTGAAGATGAAATGAAACTAAGATAGATTTGACGGTGCATACTGGTCCTTGTTTGCAATGTTGTGCATGAGACAGCAAAATTAGACATGATATACCTAAAGTATAACAATGGGAATGCATAGGATTTGGTACTTATATCTTATCTCCCCCACGTTTTCAAATTGGTTTGAAATCCGTAGAAATGAATCAATCGTCACAAAACTTCATGTGCGTGTCAGTGAGGATATTTTCTACCTCCATACCAAAATTTGAGCAAATCGGACAAGCACTTTATGAATAAGGGGCGATGACTTCAAGTGTAGCGATGTCTGTAACTTTATTTGACTTCTTCTGACCTCATCAACTGAGCACCTGAGGTCAACAAAGTCATTTCGCGACAACTCGTGAAGTGATGATAACCAGGCCACATCCCTGCATTAACATTTTTAGCTTCAGAAGGTGTGGCAAGGTAGTGGAAAGTAGTGGGAAGATTTCAAATAGCAGTGGATGAGACGAAGAGGGAGAGAGAACAATGCACACATGAGTAAGAATGATGAGTGAAACAGACGAAGTCAGATCAGGCTGCTGACTAGGGGGCATTAAAAATTATTTTCAATTAAATTGGGCAGAGCAATCAAGTAATTTTAATTGCATCCGAAAGCAATCAATTAATTACAATTACTAGGTGGCACGAATCAATTAATTGCAATTAATAGGGTGATACCAATCAATTAGTTACAATTATTTATCATTAGAACCGACATATCTGCTGTGCTTATGGTTGTTTTTTCATTGGTTATTTTCATTTTAGACACTTTTTTCGTTCATTATTTCAGTTCAGTACGTTAGTCTGCTACTGCCCATGTCAATATTATGGCTTGATAACCATGGAAAATTATACAAGTGGCACATTTAAATAAGAAATAATTATAAGTATGCTGCGCGTTGTAAGGTGAACATCACTGCCTACCGCACCATAACAAAGCTCCAGAGTCCTGAAGGTAATAAATGTTAGATTATACTTAGGCTTATATCACGTCGCTAAATACCTACGTGCGAACGATGTCAAAATATGCCTTCAGTCATATTAAATGATGATTGGTTGTTTTCGGAAATCTTGTATAAAATTGATCTTTAATAGCATTCTAATGCATTCATAAACATCCAATTCCATGGTTCAGCTATTGATGTTTGAGTGAGTAAAATAACGAATCTATTGACTTGAATTATTTTGTGTTACAAATTATTCTATCAATTAATTGCAATTATTGGATGACACGAATCAATTAATTGTAATCAATAGGTGACACCAATCAATTAATTGCAATTACTTTCTATCATCAATCCATTAATTGCGACCAATTAGTTTTTGATATCCCTGCCGCTGACATCGCTACACTTCACGTCATCATCTCTAATTCAAAAAGTTCTTGTTCATTCCGCATAGATTTTTGCATGTTGGTAGAAAATATACTTAAGTACGTCGACCTGAAGTTTGGTGATGATTGATTCATTTTTGCATTTTTTAGACAAATTTATAAACCAGGAGCGGGGAAAGATAACCCATAAGTAACTAGGATTTCACTTAACCGTGATTAAATTCATTTTTTGACTCTTCGCCTATGTGATAATTGAAAAGTGCATTTTCTGATACAATGCTGGAAACGAAAATCTTTCGCTATTACTGAACTCATTTATTAATAGCCAATCAACAACAATGCATTGCCGCTCGACGAAAGCATACACAGAATGCAACACGATTTGACAATACAAATATGACGTTTCACCTGACAATGAATAGAGTCATACGAGAGAGAGAATTGTAGAGATCGTGAAAAGTTCGTGTTCTGTTAGCATGACAGTGCAGCCACAAAGCACAGGAAACGCTAGAATTCATTAGCACTCGCACAGCTGATTAGATGCCTCGGTAGCGCAGTAGGTAGCGCGTCAGTCTCATAATCTGAAGGCCGTGAGTTCGATCCTCACCCGGGGCACATCTTTTGCTGATTTTCATTAGCAATGATTGGAATTTGTCGATTGGAAATTTCGAAATTATTTGCAAAAGATTTTTTTGCCAATTAATATATTTTGAAATATAATACAGGCCTCCCAACGAATTTTAGTGAGAATATAGGCTAAAATTATAGGTCCCAAAAAAATATATAGGCTTTTATAGGTTTTCATAATCTTATTATGTATAGGCATATTATTGTTTAATTGAAATTAAATTTATCATGTCATCAATCTTGTTCAATTACATGTGAAACTCCAACCAAACTAATATGATCGTTCACGTAAATTCGATTGCAATTAATAAGTAGGTTTATTATGAGAAGTAGATAAATTACGTAAATGACAAAGTAAAATACGTTGAAAATTGAAGTCAACGACTATCATCCAATACATGCATTAATACGTTCAAGTGCTATTTAACTTTATGAATATTTTGTACATGTAGCTACAAAATATTGACATTCATTATAAAAAAACTCTATTAAAAAATTACAAACTTATCGGTTATTAGAGAAAGCAGTCTTTGGAAATTAAGAAAAATACTTTGTGAACTGTAAAGTTTTGTACAAAATTTACTTACAGCTTTACCGAACAGAACACTTCAAAACAAACACTTGTAAAAATGTCCAATCTTTCCACTAAAAAGTTAAAAAGTTCAATAACTGAAAATGTGACACTAGTTAAATAATCTATACAAAAAATGAGGACAAGCAAATTGCTATCACTACAGTCAAGTATGTCTCATCAACAGAGTTGAAGTTCGTTATTACAGTCTTTTTTTTTTTATTGTCATTTCGTGGTAAGTTGTCATGAGCTGCCGCTTTTTATTCTGTAATTCAAGTTGCTTCTTTGCGGATGTTTCGATTTTTTCTTTTGCCAATCGCAAAAGATCTGATGCTATACTGATGCCATCCATATCATTCTTTTTTATGCTTTCATCGAGACGGGTTTGTGCATCCTTTAATAGAAGATTGGCTCTCGACGTTTCAACGTTAATGTTTTCTTCGTCTTTCGCAATAAGACATGTTTGCGCGTCCATTTTTTCTATTTTTTCATTGAGTTCATTTTCTGCTTGAATTTCTTTTTCTTCGCGTTCTTTCTTTTCCTGTTTAAGTTTTTCCGCCTTTTTCCTTTCTTCCTCCAATTCCTGTTGATACACCTTCGAAGATGCCCTCGCCACGCTGATAAGGTCTTTCGTGATGGGAACGTTTGTAATGCCATCAAATGATCGGACAGTGTCTTTACATGCTCTTATTCCGATTACAGATTTTGCAGAAAGCGCTGTTCTATCCGTACCAAGCAATCGTTTATTAACTGAAAGTCCCCTTTCTGAGTCGGCATTGCTGTGAGCCAATGTGAGAGCTGCTTTTACGACACGGGAAAGATTCGGGTATTTCTTTCTTCCACTTACTGATTCATGTTCTAGTATCTGAGACCAGAATTCATCAATGCGGATTTCATGAATGTCTGATTTAACTTTTTCTTCACCGTACAATTTCCATTCGTCGATGATTTTCACGATGTCGTCATCTTTGAGAAAAGGCATTGCTTCTGCTATGATTTTGATATAGCGGCATCTTTTCTTGTTGGATTGTTCTTTTGGATGTAGTACGCGGAGGGTTCGAAGTATTTTGTTATCATGTGGAAGTTTATCGATCAAGTACTGCGATGCAGTTTGGTAGAACGACAGTATCTGTTTCATGACTTCATCCTTCGATTTCGATTCGACCTTCTCAATCGCGTCACTGGCTGCATGTCCGATTTCAATATCTTCATTAGCCAAATGGTTCTGTGACACATCGATTGATTTCAACTTCTTTGAGTTTTCTTTTACATAACTCTGGTTTTGAAAGCGGAACAAGACAGACTTTATCAAATCACACATAGAAGGATATAGATAATGTATCAAAAGGCCTTCTGTTTGACAAGTAAACAATACGAACAGTTCAACAACCAGACTGAACCAATCGAAAATCATTCAAGAGTAATAACTGCTGATCATTGGGCACACGAGGAACAAAATCAATCACCGACCTTCAAAAGACGAATAACACACAATCTGAAACCAGATTGTATTAAAAATTGCTTTCCTTATCGATAATCAAGAAAACTTACGTGATATGTAAAATAGCATAAGAAATGTGATCATCTCAGTCAAAAATCATAAGAAGTCCGAAAAAATAGGTTTATATAGGTTTTATAGGTTATTTTTTAAAAATATATGTCAGTTTTTAAAAAATAGGTTTTTATAGGTTTTATATGTTTTATAGGTTTTTTTGGGAGGCCTGTATAATATATTATATATTATTATATATGACATTACTGTTCTACTGTTTTACTCTTGCTAAAGTTTGGCTTGTTTTGAAGCAGACAATTGCCCGTCCAATGAGGTATGATTTGAGCGCATCCACAGTGTTTTGAGTATCGTTATTTCTGTGCATTGTATTTTTGTTTTGTGGGGTACGCCTATGGCGTGGGTCCGCCACTGCTTATTCGTGCAAGATGTTAAAGAACCCGAAACGAGACGAAAGCAGTTGGCCATCTTGCTGATGAGCCCCTTGTATATATTCTTGTATACATTTGTTTTAGTGTTGTTTTGTCCAGTTTTATTTTTACATTTTCGTTCTTGTCTGTGTGAACTTTTGAGAATACGTGTGTACAGCCCAGTGAACGCTTAATGAGTCCTTTTCAAGACTATCTTACATTTTTTATATACAAATAATTTTTATGTTTCATTATACGTGTCATCCGCACGTTAGCGGACTTCAGTCACAATGTAGCATGGGGATACTTTGCCCACTTTATGGTGACATCAACCGTTACTTTAAATGGCAAGACTATAACATTGTACACTGTTACGTGTATGCAAGACACCGAGGATTATTAGACATTATTTCAGCAAAACGACTTGAATATCACCAAAATGTTCTTGGAAGATGCCGTGACTAGTCATGGCATAATATTTTTGAGTTGGAAAGAGTCAGATTTTAAGAAATAATAATAATTTTTTTTCAAAATGCTAAAAATTTTTCGATTACGATCCAGCAACGAACGAGCACAAATAAGAATTCATATCTCTAAGAACCTGACTCTTTCCAACTCAAAAATATCACCAAAATGCAACTATGGCAACTTTGCCCATTCAAAGATTTTTATGATTTTATCTTTATTTTTAAACGACTGCATTCATTTGGTAAACAATGACAAATTTTGCAAATCAACGCATTGTGATTAAAATTAAACAAAATATCGCCTTCCGCTTTATCATGTATTTCTAACATTGCGTATTATCAGATAGTTTTACTTACAATTTTATGTGTACCCGGTGCAGCCAACATGTCATCCCAGTATCCGCCTGTGGCCGAGACAGCAATATAATACATAACTTTGTTTATACTCGGAAGGGCACAATGATGACAGTAGATCCCCTGTGGTCTCAACTTCTAGAGGATCTTGATCAAAAGGATCAAGAGACATCTATTTTCTAAATCTGAAACACAATCATTCTGACAAATGCTGTAGACCTCGATGCTTCACTTTAGTTATATATCTTGGTCTGTTTTTCATTCTGCATTTTGGTAGGCGATTTCTGAGTATCTCCTTACTCGTAAGTAGCGATTACAAGCAGTAACTTCGTTGAGACACAGACAGCTATATATTTGAAAATACGAGCGCTCGGGAAGACTGCTTTGCGTTGTGCGTCGTAAACACTCAAGACAATAGCAGAAGAGTTTAGACTGTTGAGTCATCTATTCGAATAGGAGTTCAATGATTGAACTCTCGTTGGCCTCCGGGTTCACTAGATTTGACTCCAACAGTCAGACTACTTTTTGTGCGCTACTTACAGGCAGGAGCACATTAGAACAATTGCTAATTATTCATATTCGAACGGCGATACGTCTGCGGCAAGCAGAAACACAGGAAGCTGTAATCAAGAATGCATCGAAAAAGAGCATCCCTTTGTGAGCATGAAAGTTGTGGTCATACGATGGTCATCATTTTCTATACTTGCATGAAATATACTCTGCACTTGTGGTTATTGAATATAAATGTGGATTCAAACCTAACTTGATTTCCTATCCGTTAACGCACATTGAAACTCTTCAATCCTTCGGCACCCACCCTATACAATGCAATTTAATGTGAAGATTCCACTGCCTGGTCATAGGAATGTTCTTTCTGACAGGGTTTCGGAGCCGTGGTCAAGCTAACACGGCTCCGGCTCGGACTCAACACCCTTCGACATAGTCAGATCGGGCAGGCCGCCAACACGAGACCGAAAATGAGACATTCATAGAATGACGTACACCCTATGACTACTACGAAACTGTACATTTGCCGAGATCTACCCGACACCTCTTCTTGTCAGACAAGATCAAAGAATCAGAGCCTATAAATACATTGGGACGCAGATTGAGGTTTTCGATAAAATGACACTTTTCTGTGCTTTCTATGATTAAGTAAGAAGTACTACGGTAAGTGTAGAACCATCTCTAGGTCATACAGTTAATACTGTTTGAAAAGCTGATCAAATCGTTGCTTTTTTGTCGTCATATACAACGCATTCATTAAATTTTAGCTGAAACTTGCTGTCTTTAACTACATTTTCGCATACATCATCGATCGACGGCGCAAACACATGCAGTGTGGAAATGACCTGAAGATATTCCATGCTAAGAATTATGACTAAATGACTTAACTGGTGCTTCCCATTCAAGGCTTTTTGTGGAGCCTGAATCACAGAGGGAGACAAGGAGTCATGAAATTTTTCTCTATTATTTGGGGTGATAGGAGTCTGTGCCCTACCGCGACCGCCTTACATTTAATCATGGACGAGTGCCAATATTTCATTCTTCCAGAGTAGGGGATTATAAATCAAAAAAAGTGAAAGATAGTTTCAAGAACTTCAATCCGCATCTATTTGGATTTACATATATTTTTTATCCTGTCGAATAAGAACAGGAACCGGTTAAAACTCGACAGACGCGCAGATTCACAGCAGCCATGGATAAGGTGTACTGCATTCTCCGAAAGTGCAGCTTTCAGACTCTTTCCCAGAAATTCGTGCTACCGGTCGGACGTGACGATTCAACCACTTTGTTGTCAAGCCTCTTATATTCATCAATCAAGAGGAGCAATTCGATATTTCCAGATTGACCTAAAATACTATTTATATCAAAAGTACTTCTTCAGAAGTATTTCAATATTTCTTCCAAGTATTTTATTGAATGAGGCACTTATAAAATAAGCATGCATTTTAAAGGAAAGTAAGAATAACAAGCGAATATGCATTCGCCAAGAGCTTTTCCCCCGACAGTTCGGTTTTCGGATGAAACACTATCTCGAGGTAGTCCGTGGTCTCCTTTAAAATGCTGATAAATGATTCGCTGTAGGTTATGTATTGAGAGATGAAGACCAGTAGGTTTTGGGAGGTCTACAACCTACAACCATGACACACTTGCATTCATTTCAGCTACACTGTTAAGTATTGATTGAGCCGGAGCCGTGGTATTTTCTATCGGCTCCGACCTGCTGCCACGGCTCCGGCTCCGAAACCCTGCTTTCTGTCAACGCTAATGTTTCGTCAACAAAGATTGTAAAGTGCCAGTTCTTGTTCTTGCTCTAACTATATGAGATAAAATGCCGATAGTACTCTAAAATGCATGTGAAAGAAGGCTAGACGGAAGGCTCAGGTAACCCAAGATATACGGCATCGGCGGTGAGCTAACATTTTTCTATATTTTATATAGAATAATCTAATATCATGCGAAATACTAGGATAACGATAAATTGGAAATATAAATGATATTCAGCATAGATTCTCTAATTTAGTGCATCAAATATCAAACAAACAAGTTCTGTTCTACCTTTCTTTCCGCGAACGTTTCGCTTTATTCCACGTTTCTTGAAGAATGTGCACACTTTCTCTTCCGTCATCTGGATAAATCTAAAGAGGAAATAAAAATAAAGTCGATTAACATGCATCTTCAAAAAATATTTTTCTGTAAATCTCACTACAGTATATCGCGTGTCAGTATACAAGCATAAAGTATCAATAATATTAGTGGTTCGGTCATGTGAGACGTTTAGAATAGGGAGAACTAACCAGAGAGTGCTAGACGTAGCAGTCGAAGGATACCGCTTTCGTGGAATACCCAAGAAGACATGGAAGAACTAGGATTATCTGCCAGTGATGCACAGGAATGAGTCCGTTCAACAAGTCTCACCGCAAATTTTGAAAAAAATGACCACCGCAAATGTTGAAAAAACAGGCCCAACAATAGCACAAGAACCCCGACAAAAGAAAAATGTAGCGCAATTAGCGCAGTTAAGTAAAAATATCGCAATGCGCGCAGCGGTGGTCACTATGCATACACTAACTCCATCTTCAGATGCATCAGTGGGCGAACTGGGTAGGTATGCCATAGGCTACATAGGTATTTACAAGCAATGCTTTCTGCACAATGTTGTGGTAGGCTCTCATAATTCACAACATTCGGAAAGCACCTGGCACATTATTCATATCATTTTCTGGGTAGAAGGAGGACGTAAACTTCGGGTCGCAGAATTTTGAATGACACGTTTTGCACTAGTTACTTCCTACATTTGACAGTGAATTCTTTGACTTGATGGACGGAGCGTATTATTATTATTGTTTTCTGTCATTGATACACGTCCAGTGCCCTAGCGTTCTCGCCAATCATAAAATACTGAAAATCAGTCATACAATATGCATTATAATTCAAAGATTGAGTTGCACGCAAATAAAATAGGTGTAAATAAAGCATATAGATCTACATGTAAAATGTCGGTACATAAAATATTCATGAAATTTGCCCAAATGTATGCAAGTTTTGCGATACAAATTTAATTTGAACTGATGATATATACTCGTATTTATGCATGACATAATAACTGTATATGGATTAGGTTTCTAAGACTTATCGAATTGCAGCAGATGTAGAATGAATGTCAAATATGATACCGATTCATTCATGTCCAATATGAAATCTTAATAATAAAGATGCTAGATGCTTGTAGATAAGTTAACATTGCCTATGACAAGTGAAGTTTGGGTCGAATTAAAATAGGATGTCAATATTGATAATGCAGACAGGATGCTCAAGCGCATCAACTACACAAAATTTAAAAAGATGACGAATTTTTTAATTCATTCATTTCGAATTTCAATTTACCTATTAAAATGAAAAAATGAAAATGATGCATTCAAAAACTCAAAACTTACGTTAGGACTTTAACCATAGCAAGTTTGATGAAATGATGTGGGTGCACACTGAACAATCTTTTCAATCACAGTATGAAGAATCAACATATACCACATCAGAAAAGAATATCAGAACTACTTAATCATAAAAGCCTTTTAACAGTAATTTTCCAGTTTACGTGCAGAAATCATTCAAGTATTTCACGAAACATTATGGCATAACCGACTCAAATTGGTCTTTATGTGTCCTATGCTTATCACGCATGAACGTCTACAACAGGTGTGTGTATTTCAGTCTTTCTTTCCTTTCAAATGTGCGACAGTTTATCAATCATTTAAATCTCTTATCAATCTATAATGACATAATGCAGCTTAATGAGCATTAGCTTAACTTGTAATCTTGTTAGGTACTGCTTTATGCGGCACTGTTTGGAAACCTCAACAAATGCTCCATCCATATCGACAAAAAAAACGACAAGAACAATAATTTGTTTTAAGACAATAAATCGCCTTATTGTTTTAAAAAAAAACTAAAAAAAAACTTTTTTTTCCCAATGCAATATTTCGTTTTTGTCCAATTTTTGTGCGCAATATTGATTGTTGAAGCGCTTCAGACTCGCCGACTCCAAGTTTCTTTTTGCCATTTGCAGCATTTTATTAGCCACCTTCACATCAATCATGCCGCTCCTTTCAATAGCTTTATTTAAAATTTGTGTCAACATCCTCGAGTCTTTTACTCACAATTATGCTTTGTTCGATGTTCGTCTATTCCTTTAGGATCACTTCAGCTTGATCTAGCGACTCATTCCTTTTCTCTGCCTTTTGATTATTTCTTCACGCCTTTTCTCGGCTTGTGCCTGCTCCCGAATTTGATTTTCTTTCATTGCTTTTGCTTCCTCCTGTCTTTTTCGATCTTAATATTTCGAACGTGCTTGCTGGACCGACTGTACTATATCTTTGCTACATATATCCATGTTGCTCGCACCTGCGCGTGACCTAACATGCCATCATGTTCTTTGAGTCTTATGAGATCGATCAGAGTCTCGTCAGACAAGTTTACTTTCACTCATGTCAAGGTACTTTATGCTATCAGAAAGAATCCTTTCCATTTCGTTTAGGAATATCAGCAGGCTCCTTATAGCCGTGCTGAGACTGTCATACTTCATGCCGTCACATTCTGTTCTAGTTTCGAGTACGGCAATCCAGTAATCGTCTATTCGCTGCAAGGAATTTTTGATCAAATGGAATATATCTCGAACGAGTAATTTGGCGTCAAAATATATTGTTTGTTGTCTTACAGACCCACGACTACTAGAATGGGAAACATGAACAATTTTATCATCTGATCAATGATTAGAAGTGCTGTACAAAGAGAAAATATCTTTCATTTAACTTTTCGGATTTCGGAAGACATAGATTTCAGTTGGGGTCAAATATGACCCTATGGGTAATTATGGCAGTTTTGGTCATAAATATTCTGAACATAAAAGTGAGCATAAGCAACAATTTACTGATTAATCAATTGAAGAAGATTCATGGTAGCAGTCTCTGTTTTTATTATCCCACAATGATTTAAAAAAAAAAGTTGGACCACATCATTCCATAGCCCTATGCTACATTTTGCAAGTTTAACCACAGATTAAAGCATCGGCCTGATTGACAGAAAATATAAAATTTTTTAAATTCAGCATATCTGAATTGAATAGATAAAAATGTGATTTCAACTGCGATTTGAAGGCATGGGACAAAAGGCCTAAACAAAGTATAAATCCATTTAAACACATCCTCTACATTTCCTCCGTCATATTCAGAAATTTGAAACAGCAAAGAAAAATTGTTTTCACTTTTGGACTCTGTGCATATGAATTGGCCACAATCAGATTTATATTACAAGGCCAAGCGATTGCCAACTTTGGCAGTAGGCCTGTATAAAAATTCGGTTGGATCTGAGATCAACCTGAAAAATAGGTCTATTGAAACCAATTTCTAGTTGAATTTCGTCATAAGCAAAATTCTAAACAGATGGTTGAGTAGAATGACTAATTTATTGACACAGCGCATCCAATTTTACCAGCATCAGTGCAAGCGCTTCTGAAAAATTGACGAAATATCTGTTGTAAAGCATTCTACAGATAGGTCTACAGAATTTTTGGAAAAACACATGATAGATTTTACTGTGTCTCAAAAAATACTGCGTCATTATGTGAATTAATGACAAAATGCATCTTGCATCTTCTGAATCCTTAGAATAGTCGTGAATCGTTGCACCTGCCATTATTTAGCCATCAAACTACCAACATGATCATTCACACTAACAGACTCTAATTTCACGAAATGCCCATTGGGTGAGATATGACTCGAACCAAAGCGGCGAATACAATCCGGTGTATGACCTATACCTCAACACACAACATTCTAAATTAGCTTAACAATGAGCATGCTATCATATGTCAAAGGTATATGAATAATGCATGGACTTACTAGAAACGATTTCTCACGAGTATTTGAAATACATGCATAGAAATTTCTAAATTTTCATGAAGTTGAATACTAATTTAAGTGCCTCTAACAACTCATAACAGAGCAATATAGTTATATGATGGTTGTGGGTGCCAAATGCAAGTGATTTTTAGATCATGCGTCGGCACTTTATTGGTGGAAAGAAACGATTTTCCGCTAGGATCAAATATGGCACTGTGGACCAAATAAGGTCAAAGGCAAATTTTGAAATCAGCTTTTTGGGGGATTTCTTGAAATGACCATGGTTTTGTTGCATAAAACACCAGAGTTCAACATATAGGAAAGTAGACAAAAAATCTAAAACTTGTCATAACGACGGTGTATAGTAGCGGCTTTAGTGGTCATGCTCTTCATGCAGAACTGTTCAAACCAAACCACCGTGCCTCATTAACGTGTTTAGCATTTGTATTGTCAGCATTTAACCTACTTACTATAAGAGAGAATTGTTCTCTGATCATATTACTAAGTTATAAAGTTATCAATTGAGATTCAGACTCAATTAAGATACACATGTAACTAGTAGTTAAATTAATCCTGAAAAGCATAGGGGAAGTAAATAGAAGCAACAATGAGCCAACCACATTCGACGCAGTACCTTTAGAACATACACATTGGGAAGTCTCTAAACGCAATTTCGTGCTAAAAATGTTTAGCAGAACTTCAATTTTTGAATGCAATCGAGTATCGACAGCTACTGGTTGAATGTTGCATAGCAAGTAGCAGAATTCTTGGCGTAGCAAGGTTCCTACCAGTCAGTCACTTCTGATTTGTGAAACTTGCAACCTCGTGGCAATAAATATTTTGTCTAATATGAGAACCATACCGCAGGTTTCTACTAATTTCGAAGTTAGTGCAGTACGTAGGGCATGATTGTAGATATTGAACGACTAAATCTGAAAATTAAATTCTTATTTACTGTTAAATCGTCAGAATACGTCAGAATCAATGTTTCTAATTAAAACATGATCGCAAAATTCAAATATGTCTATCCATGTGCAAAATTGAATTGTAGGTGAAATACGAATTTTTGTGCGCATCTGCAGAAAAGAAACCATTTATTATACCATCAAACAATTCCAGAATTTGGTCTAGAATATCAAATTTAATATGAAATCCCAAATCTTGTGCCATAAAGGGGCGCTACAAAAAATTGCGATCCCAAATTCTATAAAAGAAGGCTGAAACAGATATTAGGGGTATAGATTATTGACGATTTTAAAGTTTTGATAATCAAAAATAATGTTCATCAAATACAATACAAAACTTAAAAAAATGAAGAATTGATCGCATGAATGAAAATGAATGATTTTTTTCAAAAGAAGAATAAACAAGAATTATGAGCTTGACACCTTGGATCTTATAAAATTTTAATTCTGGAGACATCGCGGAAAATAAAAATAACATTCGAACGGTGTCCAGATCACACATATCTCTGTACGACTGTCAATGCTTAATTGCTTGCCATCAACACTGCCCTGGCAAGCACTACACTTTGAGACAACTCAACATAAATTTGTTGAGAACTTTCAAGCAGTAGGAGTATCCTCTGGCAAACCAAAAACGTGTATTTGTGAAACCCAAAATTTCCAGGAAGCGATTCAAACTCCTGCACAAGTCCTGCTGGGCAAAACGTTATTTGTTTTGTGAGAAAGTGATGTTGAAATTCAAAAATTAAGTTCAATGATCTTGAGTGTGTCAGACAGGTACGACAGCCTGGCGCATGTGTCCGGGGGCAATTGTATCTTCAATTTTTACAATTCCTATCGATATACTGACAATGATTTTTCCATTTCTTGTATCTAATATGTTACACATATAGCAAATTATCATTATAATTCATATTACAATAACAGGCCTGTAATTAACCTATGAAAAAAATTGAGGATTTTTTGTGAAAAATTTGAGGAATGGAAATGAAGCCTAATATGATAATTGCAGGAAAAACTCCAACTTTTAGCACGGATTTTGGGCCAAACTTCAAATCATGAAAGTCACAACGAAGAAGGTAACCCAAGGGTTGACCACACCACACTCCACCACACTTTTTGAAGTTGTGTATATTGCAAAGGAATACTGACTTGGTCATAATCACTTCTCGCCTTGTTACGAAATTAATTTGTTGCCTCAAGTATTATCTGCCTAGGATGTGTCGAACACAGGATGTCAGATCAAGCTACTGATATCGCTCTGCTTCACGCTATCGTCTCCAATTCAATGATGCTTGTCAGATTTGTATGCTGTAATTTTTTGAATGTAAGTGTAGCGTATTCGCCAAAAACAAACGTATTTCGTGATATTGTAGTAAATTTTTATACTCGTAATAAAAACATCGATTCCACGATTTCTCTTAATAGTAGTTCCGTACACAAATAAGCGTAAGTTAAATCATTTCCCTTCCGCTAGAGGTGTGCAGAGAGAAGTGTTGATTGTTGGCAGAGCCCGAGAATTATCGGCTCCTGCCACTCCTTCACATCAATCACTGATTCTCCTCATTACTCTGACAGCTACATGTAACAAGCTACCGCCAGAGTTGGGAGATAAGTCGTTCAGCTGCTCCGTCAGTCAAATCTCCTCACTCCATATTCGCCCCGCGACAGTAGGATATATCCGCAACTACATGCATCTGGGACTTTGTAACGATTAATTTTTACGGAGTTTAGACAAATTTGGGAGGAGGGTAACCCGTAAGTATAGAAAGCTTAAAATCGTTGACGGAATGCTTATGACTTAAAAAAAGTCAGCAATTTATTATGAAGGATACGCCACATTACACAGTAAATTATTGATATTACTTTATACTGCATAAGTTTTGGTGAGTCTTGTTTCCTTGTTAGCGCTTTGATCACATCGCTCCGATCTACATTCAAATGAACATGAATTCTTTCATACAACACAAAACAAGTGTCGGGAACAGACTTGCCAATTAAATTGTTGGTCTCATACAGGCAAAGAGTGAAAGATTATCACCTCTATTCGCATGAAGTTGCGCCGAGATATTGACATCCACATCTTGCAGTAGACCCAGGTTGAAAATCTACCAACCACTATGTGGTACCTATGTATCTACCTGTGTGGTTCAATGTCTTAACCCTTTCGCGACCAATGCGTGCAGAGCATGTCATACATGAATTGTTCAAAGTCACCATGATTGGGAAGACCTCAATAGAGACCATTTAAATTGTGCGTGCATAGCACGTCATGGTGACTTCGGACAATACAATCAATTTCACTTTAGTCGCGAAAGGGTTAATTAATCTGAATTTCGCATGCAACGATAAGCAACGTGTGCTCTAGTTTCACACCAACCTGTGTTCAGCAAATTATGAAAACGATCTATAAGTGAATAATTCATCCAGGATAAATGTCGGTCGGTACACCCTGGAAAACGTAGTTGCAAAAAGACTCATGGGATAGCAGAGCTTCGTACGCTTCCAACCCCCGCACGCTAGTGACCAGGAGGCAGATAGACACTAAATTTAGGGACTATCCGCTTTACCCTGTCGGATGTGTTCATGTTCAGCGGAAAAAATGGAAAAGAGTGAGTGAAACAAACACTTCAGTTGATAAGAGCACAGAAATCCAAGTGGGCTGTGCAGAGTTGGAAAAGTCGGAATTGGAATTAATTCCGATCAGGAATTAATTCCATTTTTCGTCGGAATTGGAATTGGAATTGACGATATTCAAATCTACTGGAATTGGAATTGACCCTGATAGACCTCAATTCCACTTTTTCGATAGACCTGTGATAAATCTATTTGAACAAAAATTGAAATCGCAACGTCCAATCACAACAATATACAATATTAATTTTTAAGACTATAGATACGATACGCAATGATAAAGGAAAAACTTTAAACTTACAGTTCACTTCTTAATGTTGAATTCACTTCAATTCGATCGGACTCATTTATACCAAAATAATATCATAAATATCAGTGTCATTTATACGGTGGAAGTGCAAGCTCGTCCCAGACTTATTCAATGGGTGACAAGTCAGGTGACCGTGCAGGCCAGTCAAAGGTTTGAATGTTCAATCTCCTAACAGTGGCAATGACAGCCGAGGAGCGATGTGGTCTTGCGTTGTACATACCTAGAGATATTGCATCATACCTGAGAAAAAATGAAACAAACTTCAATTCAAGCCAATGATAGTTTGTTTCATTAATTGTGTCAATGAGTATATAATGGATATAGAAAATCGACATCCTTAAGTTCTTTAAGAAGTACAGGCATGCATTTAGCAGCCATATAGTCGCAGAAACATATAAAGAAGGTTGTGAAAAAGGTCAAGATAATTAAAGAAAATAATTGAATATGCATTTTATTGTTGGATTTCTAAGAAATATTATGAAGCTAGAAGAAAAAAAATTGTAAAAAAAAGTTGATCGCTGTGTTTTACTCATTAAATACGTGAAAGTATTTAATGAGTGAGTTCGACAGACAATAACTTCGGACAACTTCTCTGCTTAGCAAAATAAGTCCGGACGAAAAAGAACATATGCAGCCGTAGCTTGCAGAAAAGAAAAGGACATGAAACAAGATCAATTCAACGTAACAAAGTGCGTCGGGGTAACAAAATTAAAAAAACAAGCTAATGATTGGCTAAATATGACATGGCTAAAAGAAAATCATTATATCCTAAAATGTCTAGAAATTTAAAAATACTTGAAGGACAACAACGGTTCTCCTCTCCTCATGTGGAATGAATTGGTGAGTAAGTCGTTCTGTTCAAAATTGTGTTAATCACTTATATATTGAAAAGATTCTATTTAACAGTCTGCCCATTCAGATGATAAAAGGACAGGTATGTTTCCAATCCAAATAACAGATCTAGCTAGCACAGCGGGATTACGCTATCTAAAATCTACCAGGTGTGTAAGAGAAAAATTATTAAGTTATAAATCATGAGAAAAGAAAAAGAAAAGTAATAAATCATGAGTGATTCATGATTAGCAGCATGGATGTAGGGTACATGTTATGGGATTCTATCTTAGCTTCTTGTTTGGAAGTTTACATATCATCGCCATTCGCCAAAAAAAATACGTTATCCTACATTTAGTCTGTAGTGTGTCATATTTGAGGAATGTCTCATAGTTTAGTTATATTTGAGGAATTTTTGAGGATTTGAGGAGTAATAGACAAATTTGAGGAATCTGAGGAATTTGAGGAGTAATCATAGGCCTGCTATAATATAATGCATGAATGTAGAAGGTAGCACTGTATATCTGAAGGCATTGTAGATCTTCGTCCATCACTGTGATTCTGAATAACATCTTAAAGTATTCTAATTGGGGAAAAGACGACATGTGAAATTTGGCCGATAACCGTTACCGACCGATATATCGGCACTTCCGATGTAAAGGTTAATATGAAATGTTCTTTGCGCATGTACAATAACGTGTACAATGCATATAACCTATCCAACTTTCAATTTTTTTACATCTCATGATGCAAAACCAAACCTGCAAATATTTCCTAATTGCAAGTTTTCATACTTAATTTTTTAGGTGCTGACTGCAAAATATAGCCCAAATTGAAATATTCTAAACCATAAGATAACAGCTTGCGTTATTGAAGGAAGTGAAATGTGTCTTGAACACACGTCCACTTATTCATTTAGAAGATTCACTGAATGAGTTAGAAGTGCTGACATATCCTATTTGGTTTCGACTTTCAATCCAGCCTCTACTCCAAATCCTGAAGCTGATCTCGATGAATTTGAGGAGCGCCGCATTTTCTTAAACACCTCCACTCTTAATAAGCTACTGAATCGACGATGAGAATTGGATTGAATTGAATTGGACAGCAAGTTATTGTAGTTATTTCTCAGACTAGCTGTCGAACGGTCGGAAATTGACTATATTGCAGACAAGCTGATTATTTGATTTAAAAACCTCGTAAATATTTCATTTATCACTGCAATTTTTGATTAGCCTATACTCTTTGAGCGTGTATCTTATAGCCTGCGAGCATCATATATAAGCACAGAATTAAATATTTTGTTTATATGCTTCGGTTTGCTAGAAGTGTGATCAATACGAAATTGACGGCACATCGAGGAACCTATTAAGTGGGCAAAAAGGAAATCCTTATACCTTATAGAGTCGTGCGTCGCTTGCGGATCAATGTGAGTTCCAGAAAAGTACCTCGATTGCCAAAATTCCTTCAGATTCGAAGAATTCAGATCATTGCACACAAGTTTTCTCCATAATGTTGGCCCTTCCGATCATTATTAAAGAAAGTAGCAGGCGTACGAAAATTAGTTCACTTAATAATTTCACATCCTCTCCTCGACATCGATGTGTGGGAAGTGATATCACAGCACGCACGCATCTCTCACTGGCTCTGGTGTCCTCTGCTGACAGCTTATTGTTTGCCATTTCCAATAGCAAGCGATAAACGAATTATCCATTCGAGAAGGAGCAAGTTGTCTAATTCTGTGATGTACCATTTCGATATTAAGGTTACATACAATTCTTTCTTTCTAGGAAACCGAAGACACGCGCAGATGAATCTAATTCTGTGTATATACTCGTATGTACATTTGCATGTATCTTTTTTACAGTTGTGCTGCGAGTGCTGCCATCCTTTTTAGGTAGTTGGAGATCGCTGGTGTCATTCGCTATCGTAGACAAGCCCTTCGAATATTTCAGTGAAATGTTTCTGAGATATAGCCCCTACAACACCAATTTTGTAGTCATATTTTCATGAAAATGAGTAAATATGAAAGAGTGATTTTTTCAATTAAAGAAAGTTTCTTTGAGACAGTGAACGATCAGTATATTACATCAGGTCTCATCGAGAATTCATTAAATATACAACTTTTTAACACACTATTGACATTTCGGCTTCTACCTTAGTCTACCAGAAAATGATCCATTTTGAAAACAAAATGTAGATGTAACCAATAAATATTGGATTGTATTCCTGAGAAAAATAAGAAAATACTTGAATATTAGAATTTATTGTTTACAATTACCAAACAAATCATGAATATTACATTGCGCAAGCATATCTATCATGCAGCTATATATGCAGCGCTCTATCTCAAATTTATTTCGGACATGGATGCATGTCTATATATGGCCGAATGTTGATGCAGTTGCTACAACATAGGCCTACATCAATGTAAACAACATTGACTGATAGCATGATAAAATGACTTCTTCAAAATTTCTTGGTATGTAGACAGACGCAAGCGCCTTGTCCACATGCTATTTGGCAAGCCAAACTATAAACCAGAACTTTGGAGACTCTCCACAGATCTGCCACACACACGCCATCTTGCAAAGTGAACTGAAAAGTAGTTAAGCGAATTGACTTTTTGAGTGAATTGAAAGGGCAAACACAAATTTATCATGAATGAGGAACGGAGCGAACTGAAAAATCGCCTCGATTAGTATACAAGTCGAAAGCACCGACAATACACAAAACAAGTCTTCCAATAGTCATACCATCAAAAGAATTTTGTTGCTTTATTAAATGCCTCGAGAACTCACGGATACGATGAAAGAAATCGCCGAGAACATGGAACACCCATGCCTACTTCATTGGCACTTTGCACTTAGTCACCTGGAGGGCATTTGCAGATGCCCAGGCCTACTTAGACAGAATTATGTGAGCTCCATGTTGATAAATAGTGCTGTGTAATGCTAGACTATACAAAAATTAAAATCTCTCGTATCCAACCAATGAATTCAGTCAACCTATATTTTGCGTCTAAACAACTTTAATGTGGGCCTACATGATTTTTGCGTGGGACTAACCTGTCTCACCCCGCAATTCCAGTGTACACCTGTGTACAAATAACCATTTAGAAATAAAACCTGTCGCTGTACCAACGCAACTTTGTGTGTGCAAATAACATGCAGGCTATATACCAGGTCATTTTATGATTTTGCGTCGGAATAGCCCTAAAAATTTTCTAATGCATTGTGAGTATTGATCAGTTTCAACAGTCAAGTGCTCAAGGTTGAGGCAGATTTTCAACAGCAGCTTCCCATCCACCGGCAGACTATTTCAGATGCATGCCTCCGTCTCCGAGTCAAAAGGTAGCCGACAACCGGGTCCACACTCCTTCGGAATGTGAAGTTGAATTCCTGAACAGCCGCCTCAAACCTAGCCAAACCCCTCCTCCAACTGTGACAAAAGAGGCCATCTACACAGTCCTGGCAACCTATCTGATCACTTCAGTGCACACAGATCAGACAATTGCGAACACTGAGAGACCTCCGGGATTGGTTGCTGCCGCAAAAAAGGTATACGATCTCCACTGGCGCTTTTTTTAACCACTACCCAACTGGAACCTTTGCATAGACCGCGCCGGAATGTACGCAAGCCGAATCCCTAGTCGCGCCAGTCGCGCCTGAGTTTCCATGTTTAGATTCAGCGTTTCCACCGGACCTCGAGACCCCATCCGCGCAAGGCGATGTCATGCGCGCAGGCGGTGTACCGATGCACGGTAGTATGTATGAAAGTCCAAGCTCAAGCCCATGATATACCACAAAATTGCATCCGTAAGCACTTACTTTTGGGAACATGTTGTTCCTAGAAACTATTTACTAAACAGTGTTTCATGGATTTGTTTCATGGAAAATGTTTAAGAAAGGAAGGTTTCTGTTGCTAGAAACTTGCTTCTGCCTGGTCTAGCGTTTATGAATATCCAGCATCCTTGACCCATATATGGGCGAAAAATGTCAATACTTTTTCAGTTATGTCTCGTGGTTACTAAATGATAACAGTGGTTGGATTTTGAATTTTCAAAATTTTCGTGCCCATCCCTCGAAATTCGTGCCCAGTCAAACCAGCTCAAAGAAATTTGCTGCTTCATGTATCTATGACTACAAATCCACAATCTTCCTGCTATTTTTTGAGTCCGCAAATGCACATGGCAGATACATGTAATAGGAACTAGTCAACTGCATATATCTATACAAGTAGTGCGTTTATTACGTGGAGAAGTTCAAAAAATAATTTCTCATTAGAGTCAACATTATCATCGGCACTTTCAGGTCAATGCTGATCCTTCTTACCGATCCTATCCATTCTTTTCCATTCAAAAGAACCTTCTGATTCGCATCCACATCCTTGAGACTTTTCAGAGTCCCTTCATGACAAATTTCTAATGAAACTTTTCGTTTAATCATTTCGTTGGTTTTCTGTTCATTTTGTAATGTATCAGCATGAAATGCTTCGTCACTGGATCTTTTGCCTTTTCCTCTGTAATTGCCTGAATTAACTTGCTTTCTTCCGGCTGACGCTTTTTCAAGTTTTAATTCTTATTTTATTCTTTTCAATGTAGGCGGCATGAGCATCTGCAGACCGCTTGTCTATGTCATCATTTATCGGGAAGCTAGAGGCAATATATTTGTGTCCAGAGATGCTGCGCTTATACACAGTGTACGGACTGTGATTAAAAGCGTCAGTATACAGCTACTGATGCATATTGAAGTCGAAAATTCAGGTAACTCTCGTAAAACGATGGGCACGGATATCAGGAGGTTCAATTTTCGTGCCCACGCTTGTTTTTCGTGCATTTGTGCTCAGCTTCGACAAATTCGTGCCCGAATCCGATCACTGATAACAGCATCATACTGGAAAAATCAAATTACATGAAGTTTTAAATCAGTCTCCAATGAAGGATTGCACGCCATGGATGCACTGACAAGTAGTCTAGCGCAGTATTATCAGTCGACTTCTCTCTTCAGAAATGGAAGGCTTGCTCTCTGAAACGAAATAGGTTCGCACCATGACTGCTGCGCTAGCTAGCCAATATAGGAATATCGACCTATTTATTTCTTTTGAGTTCATTAATACGAATAACCAGTTTGGCCTAACCACATCGATAACAGGCTCTACGCTAATGTGTTTTGAGCTTAAACTAAATTGTTATGATTGTATTGTCATGAGTAATGAAAACACGTTATTTCAACCTTAACAAAACATCCCAATCAATCCAGTTTAACTCACAAATACTACCTAAAAAAATCGGACATCAGATCAATGTCACTTTCAGCTACATGCCTCTCAATCCCCCTGTACATTGATAGCAATTATTAGCATAACTAAATACCAACAGTCCTGACATAAATTAATTCTCATATATTCAATCGATGTGGTGGCTGCCTAAAGAACAATTAATAAACTTTAGAAGTGGCAAATAACCCTAGAAATTGACATGTAATGTCTGTGGTCCCTTGGTTCGAAACTTGAGGCGGCAAAGGCTACTCAAAGGTTGAGCCAATCAAACCCTTGCTTGGTACACGAACATTTATTCTCTCTTGTGATAGCCTACAGGCGATCAGGCATAAAATATTGCGCTACTTCCCTAGGAGGAACAGCTCGTGCAAAATTTCAAAATTTGCAACTTTGGCAGATGCTCCAGATAAGCAAATTATTTTAAATTGCACCACAGAGATCTTCGAGGCCAATCCAAACGCATTTCTGCCGTAAATTAATCATCTTTGAATAGAAGAATGACATGCAATAAATCATATACAAGGGTCTGCAAGTCTTCTTTTCACTAGCCTATGTTGTCCCTGGTTATGGTTGATTTTATCATTCAATTTGAAACATTGGCCTGTAATTGATGAAATTCGAAGAATTTCTGACGACGAAGTTTTCCCATAGTTAAACGAAATGTTTACAAGCTTCACATGCTTTTGCGATAATTCATTTTTCGCAGAATTAAATTACATTAAAACAAATGTGTATTTTTCTATGACAATCACATCATTGCTTCCATCGCAAACCCGATAATATGTTTGATCCGTGAAACATATCATTTTTCAACAGAAACGATTCATTTACTCAATGAAAATCATTCAGTTCACCAGCATAATAGAGTAGCTGCATGTCAAATGTATCAATTTCAACTCACGTGTTTTTGGTCAAATGAATTTGATGCACTTTGTGAATCAACAGAATTGGCTTTTTCCGGAGCAGAAGATGAGGATTCATCTAAATATATTGGCTCGAATGGATCTCTATCATGAGGAGCTGAACTTGTGCTCATTTATGTTGGAAAACTGAATATAACAGTCATATAAAGTGACAACGCATATCGCTGAAGAGTGACTGCATTTGAGAATTAGACTCAATGTGCTTGTCTTTGGAGGTGGCTTTCCATTTTGTCAGAATGAATTAATCGTGAAATAATATTCAACAAAAAAAAATTGTTTGAATGCTGCAATCAAGTAATACTATTGGACTCTGCTGTGGAGACAAGATTGTTACAAATAACAGCTGCATGATCGATGTTATGCTTGTCAGCTAATTTCACGGCAAATGAAGATCCACAGTTAATTTCTATACCAAATTTCTGTGTGCTGCTGCGAATAATCAGATCATATTTAAAATTTTGACTGTTGAAAGGATCTGAATTCGCCCGACAACTGCAAGACGATTATTAATTTCGACAGTCAGTTTCTGAAATTTGCTTTTTGTAGCTTGATGAGAGAACTTCATAGGTCTTTACAGGAAGTCAGGATGTGGTATTGTGTCACGTCAGGTAATACCAAGAAAGCAGCCAGTTTGAGAAATCTTGGAAATTAGTATTTCAGGAAATATTTTTCTCAACGAGGACAGAAGTTGATGTGGTAGTTCACTTTCCTATAGTTGGTGGTCACTTTCCTATAGGTGGTGGTTTATGTTCCACTAAATGGTTAGTAACAATAAGACAGGCACCGGCTATTGTTGCCACTTGAAAAATTTCAAAGTATGGCTGTCACAACGGTTCTGATTGTTGAGTTGAGTAATTACAACAAAATAATCTAGATGAAATTCATATTCTTCTTAGGAATAATTAGATTTTTGGATATCTCACAAGCACTGATGATGATGATGATATTTGAATGATCTCACGCATCATATTTAAGCAAATGAAAAGTAAATGCATGTTTTTCAGAAGTGAATTTCTTCTTATCGAAAGTGTTCCCTAATTTTTTTACCTGATCCATGAATTCATTTTGTTAGGATGTGATTATTCAAAATTTGATTATTTCTGAGAAATTCTTCTGTAAAAGTTAGCTTCATGTAGTTGTTTGTGTATGTAAATCATTCATTGAGAATCAACAGTTGAAGAATCTGAATCGTCGTGACAGCATCACAGTGACTCACTCATTCGTTTTACGATGTTTTTCTCGCTTGTGGATGGGTTGGCCGGTTAAGCTCATGGGTGTCTTATTGTCGCTACTCAATGGTAAAAATAGACTCTAGCTTTCCTATAATCATTGTCAAACGATTGTGTATGCACCATGTAGATGGTTGCAATTCACTATGACAATTGGCGATAAAGAAGACTATGAATATATTACAGAAATGTTTTTGCAACATCTGATAGAAAAGTTTTGATATTTATTTTCTCAATACAGTATGTATGCACGGATATAGATTTATGTATAAAACAATAATAAATTAACATTATCCATGTTATGTAGATACTGAAAATGTTAGGTTTACTTTAGATGAAGAAATTGACAGATGACATGTAGCATATTCCATGTGTCTCGCTTAAAAAAAGTCCCAGCTTTAAAAATCTGTAAGGAGGGATGCCATTTCTGTAGACTGATCTTTTTCATCAATATTTTCCGGTCTATACTTGATGCAGTGTCGGCAGCTGTTCTTTTGCGTCTCTGAATGATGTATCACATTGTGAACATCGTTTGCATTGCTGCTTCTAAAAAGCTTGATGAGGCAATAAATACCGATACTTGCTTGTATAATTTTGTAAACAAAGATCTAGCCTCTTTCGGCAGGATTGCCACATTTTCCACCGTCTGGAGCTCTGTTTCTCATTCCCAATCTTTCGCTCATTCCCAATTCCCAAAGCGTGCAAAATATAGCTCTTTAAGAGGAGAGGACTCCCGATAAATTATCGGTACCTGCATGGAAAAGGAAGACAGAACACCCTCAACATGCTCGAAAGTCGAAACATTTGAAACAATATATTTTCAGTTTTATGTAGACTCGATGCAGGTCCAGATTGAAGTGATTAAACTTTGTTCATGCATAATACATGGGTGTATTAAATATGCCAGGCCCCAAACGTCATAATGTAGGCTGCATAGGGGATGCCTCGTATTTCACCTCTCAAGAAGGACAAATCGGCATATGTTTATACACCAGATCTTATTCATACAGGCCTATATAATCAAAACGGAAATTTGCTTGATTTTGACGTCTTAGGAAATTATCTTAACGTATTGTTGGCGCATTTTCGCTGCATTCGAAGATACATCCGATGCAATCTGTTGATGATCTCACTCTATAATTTGCCGAGAAAAATTGCGATTGTCACGTTGCCATTGAATCTTTATATAGCACTGTGCAGAAAGATTGCCCCATCCACGAAAATAGATTTCGAGATTAAATATTTTGGAAATTCTACGAAAATATATCTAGTGTACATCTAGGAAGTCCTAGCGATATTTTATGGCTTTCAATAACTCTCTGCAAGTTGCCTCATTCAGTTACTCCATTTTATACAAGACACGAATGGACATTGTGAATGAAACATCATATATAAATTATTTTGATATGATTATCAAATTGATTAATTCTAAATTTTTTTGATATGATTATGAAATATAATACACTTGTAACAATAAGCTATCAGTAGATATATTGAATGTTAGGGAGATATGCATTCATGAAAACACATAAGTCTGAAGAAGTAGATCGGCATTCCCTATAATAAGGTCAAATTTCTGCTTTGAAAATTTATCATTCATTGATTTCTTTAACTTGCTGAACTGTCGGTCTTTCCGTAAGTGCATCGTAACCAATCAAGTCGGCTGTAGTCAATCATCGATAACCACTATAACGATCATTGAAGCAATCCTGTGCGTATCATGAATGTATGTCTAGCTATTGTAGCATCGTCCTAGCATTTGTTTTCGATGAGCGCTTATGATTGCCGCCCCTAGTGATGTTGCTCGCGGTCAAATTATCGGTTTCTATCAAACTGGTTCGATGTGCCATCGAAAAATTGCAGCTGCAGTTGGAAACGATAGGCGCACTGTTTATTGTATCATTCTGAGATTCGAATAGAAATGAAACACAACACGAATTTACAAAATAGTATTCGCCCAAGAGTACGTCAGAGCGCGAAGACCAAACGATCGTTTAGTTGTCAATAGCCTCTCCTTGATCATCATTAAGAGAGTTGCCTGAATAACTTGCAGCTGAATGCCGTGTGCAATTCGATTCTTCAACCGTTCGCAGAAGACTCTTGGAGGCAGGGCGACCAATTAATAGCCCAGTATTGACACCAGCAATGCGAGATAAAAGGCCTCGATTGGCGAAAGAACACAGAAATTGTGATATTAGTGACATATCATAAGTCATGTTTACGAACGAAACTTGCATCGAAATTCAACCACTTCAGATCCGCTTCATGGGATGCGCTGTTGGCGAGATTCCTACAGCAGATCATTTTGCCGCTCGTTTTCGGCATCCATCTAAACTAATGATATGGGGATGCATGTCAATGCATGGTATAGGACGATTTCATGTTGTAGATGGATCTATGAATGTGACAGTTATCGCACTCTATGGGGTCGAGACCGACGGTCGAGTCGAAGCCTAGAGTGCGATAACTACCTTATTGCTTGACAGCCCGGCGGAGAAAAATTGATCTTGATGCTTTAATAAACCATCTAGAAAATTATTTGCAGATAACGCCTCAATGTATTCATCTTATCATTACTGTTGTTCAATAGGAAAAGGAATAGAGCGCTGATTTAACGTCTTCATAGCGTATTCTTCATGAAATGACGCTATTTCAATTAGACTGTCTCAGTGGAACCTTTTGGACAATATCGGTAGAAAATTATCATTGATAATAATTCAATTTCTATGGCTTGTCAAATGTTTCATTATAGAAATCTCAAGGTGAGCGCTATGTTAGCGTCATCATACTGTTGCTTATCGAAATAATTGGCAAGTGTTTCAGAATAACTCCAAGCTTAAAAACAAATATTAGTGGTTCTATTTCTATGTCATGAAATAAATGTCTGCATACAACGAATACATTGCATACAACCACACAGTCATGTAGTGATAAATTCTTCGACAGCACTTATTGCACGATGAGGGTCTGTCGAGCAATAAGGATCAGTAACTCCGAATGTTCTAAAGCAGAGTGATTCCACAGCCTTGCGATTGGTAGGAAGGTGATCCTTGGATCCTGCAACAAGACTTGGCACCCTGTCATACTGCCAAAGTTTGTAAGGAGCTCTTGCAAGCGAATGGTGCTCGGGTTTTGGAACGAACAAGAAATAGTCATGACCTGAATGTTATAGAGAACTTGTGGTACAACCTGAAACAAGGAATTAAGGAACATGAGACAAAGACAAAACAAGACATGATCAAGCAGTGCCTGGACATCTTGATGCGGAACAATGAAATGGCTGATGTTTCAAGGAAACTTGTTGAATCGATGTCCCAGAGCAGCATAATGCTTCAATGCTAAAGGTGGACCACTGACTTGCCGAATTATTGAAGATGGCTTTCCTACACACGAGTGCTGTTTGTTTGAATAAATTGTTAATTGATTGACACACGTCATACGTTTTGTGCTTTAGCAGTAGCAAGGAAAGCAATTGATGCGAAAGACATTCAGATATTTATTTGCATAAGTATCATGACAACATTGCTATTTGACACAAAGCCCCATGAGGAAAAATTCATCAAATTATGGAAGCAAGCTAATGAACATAGCAAATTATGCTATCTAAAACATCTCATTCAAATTTTGATTTGAACATCTGCATGTAATGTATATAGAAAAGGTATACTGTAGATCTATCTATGCGCATAGATATATCTCCATGTTAGGGTTTTCCATTACTTACGCAAGATGACTCTTGCCATTGACAAGTAATCTACTGATATCCGATGATCAATTTTTTTCGAACATGAACGCATTACATGTATATATTCAATAGCAACATGACAATCGCATTTTTTAAATCTGTTATAACTATTACATATCCAAGTGAGGGAGTCCAAGTGAATGAATGCTGATAGACCTCAGCGTACCTGAATAACCAGTGAAAAGATCCAGATTGATAACCCTAAAATAGTAAAATAGTCCCATTGAAATCCAAGGAATTGTCCACTGCTTTGAAAAGCCCATCGTAGGTATTAGGTTGAAAAAATTCTTTTATACCTAAGGCACGAATTATGACAAGTTGAAGCGAGCGATGTTGCCATCCCTGTCCACCAACTTGGGTAACAATTCTCTGACCATAACTCCTCTAGCTCTTCGAATGTCCTGTTGAGGACGGACGACCAGTTCCCTTTTATTTTCATTCCACTGCCGATTTGCGCAAAGCGAAAAACTGTCTCAAGTGGACAGGACGAGGTCAGTTGCGCTACTTAATAGCAGTGTTTGTGCTCGGCACTTGTGACAATGATAAAAATTGCTAACTCGTCATCAAGAGATAACCCTTTCATCAATAAAAATCAAGTCCCACACGTGTCTATTTTCCTCCCAGTCTTGACGAAAATCGAATCCCGATGATAATGCAGCGTCCAATATATTTCATTCGTTTTTTAGGGTAAAATTATCTTCGTAATCTCTATTAATTTGAAGAAAACTGATAGTGATGGACCCTAAAAGTACATTTACTTGTAAATATATGTACCTACATAACTTTCAAATATTCATTCTAAAACCTAGTTTAAATTGACTCAAAAATCCATCGATTGCCATTTATCCCTCTTGAAATCGTCGTGAGCGCAATAGAGTGCAGATTCCATATGCTTCCTCACTCTGTAGCACGAAAGGGGGACTTAGTACTCACAACTCGCTTTCATACAGTAATGAAACAGTTTCAAATGATTTGGAGCTCTTGTTCGCTGTTTTAGTGGATGCGAAGGACCAAAATGTACTCAGATTTCCTACTATTGATATAAATGTGAGACAGTAGGTCAATTTCACGTACATTTTTACGTGTTATAACTGAGTTCATGCATTGCTGATTAAAGTATATATGACCAATCGCAAAACTTTTTTACAAAAATTATTTTGGTAAACATATTGATTGACTGGATGCCTATGATGAGGAACCTCTGAATAAGAATCTCTAAGAATAAAATCAAAATGCCAGAGATGGGTGGATTACATAGGCCTTATCTGTGGCTTTTGACTATGAAGACTTTGATCGAAGTCTAGTTTCGCAACCAATGCGCGTTGCTTTTGCTGTACGGTGGGCATCTTTTGTGTACGAATGCACATGGAGATTAGGATACTTGACTTTCCATTGTATGGCAGCCATCCAAGATGGCTAATGTCTGTAGAATAAAGAAATGTGTTGCCATTTTACCCCATTACTACATCAATAAATTTGCCAAATTGTGAGAAGTTCCATTTAGATAAGCTGAGAACTATTGGATAACAGTAGGCTATGTAACCAAACATGTGAAACTGTTGTGTATATTTCAACTCATCACCTCAAAATTGTGATGACTTCACATTGTGATTCCAGCCTGTCAACATTTTCATGAAAGCAAATTCTTTGTTATGAGCTATCAAAATTATTTTTGCATCAAATTTGTTGTACTATTGTCGACTTTCCTATTTAATTCATATTGTGATTTTTGTCATTAAAGATTCATGTCGTTTTTATCAAGATGAGCTATAGTCCTCATTTGAAAAACATCATTGAAGCGTAAGTTCTTGGTAGTATATAATTTGGTCTTTGCTTTATTATTATGAACGCTTGTATTGATAGAGTGACACGTGGAGACAAGCTTGCGCGTAGTGTATGTTTGTTTACTCGCGCTAATTATTGTCAGTGTGTCACTATATTATTATTAGAAACGATTTCACGATACGTTGTGAACTGCGTATTAGTTAAATAATATTGTTCAATACATAGACTTTTGTTATAGTTAAGAAAATTATAGGCATGGTCGAAGCGACATTTAATGAATAGTCAATTATTATGTTGTCTTTTGCATGTCAGTGAATTTAATGAGCGATGAATTAAGCTGCTATGGGAAAGAAGCGCGTTGGTTGGAGCATCATGTTTATCACAGACGGGAAATAACTGCGCGTCTTAGTGGATTTGAACCATCGACTTCTGGCAATCTAGACAAACGCTCTATCAACTGAGCTATCGACGTACGACATGTATGACCTTTGTCCTCAATTGAAGAATCCGCGTAACCCAGTCAGATTCTTCATCCAAAAAACAGGCGCTACATCAACTGTCAAGTCAAATTTCTGATACCAAGATATTAGTTATTCAAAGTCATCTTTAGTGTAATATTAGAACAATATTGTAATATGTAATATTTGAATCTGTTTCAAAGGCAAGTTTCTGAACTTAATGATCTTTTTGAAAGCACAAGCGAGTTATAGGCCCTATCATTTTGAAGAAGTTTGATTGAAAGATCACTGCAGCGTTTTTCAGTAGATATGCTTATTTGATAAAAGTTGTGATAAGTTTTTCAACAGGTTTGAATTCAAAATCTGTGTTTTGAGAATAAGCATGCGTGGCATGAGTTGTAAGCAACACTCGTATTTATGATGAATTCGTCATGAATGGCATGACAGTCCAATTTTTCGTAAGATGAATGCAGGATTCCTGTATGCCTAAATATTTACTGCAATGGTCTGCCTCTGATGGTCCGTGTCCTGATGTAGCGATGATGGTTTGGGCATAGTAATAAATATTCTAAGAAACAGCATGATAAAAATCCTGGACCACGGATCCTGTCTCTAGAAACAACAATTTCAGATCGTGTTGTTTGTGACTTTCATTAGAATCGTATGAAATATTCTAAATAACTTGGATTCTGTGATTCGATTTATAATTGCATACATTGCATAATCATTATGATATGATAGTCTTCATACTTAGAAAGTGCAATTATAATTCCGAATACCGTTCAAATTATCATTCTACTCGTATTTTGCGGCCTTTCAGTCTTGCAGTATATTTTATCATGTATCATGCTCCTTTCTTTTCCACAGCTCTCGGTTCTTGACATTCATCTTCTTTTGGTCACCAAACTTTCGATCCTTCACAAAAACCAGCAGCACACTTCTCTTCGTCTTCCTTCGGATCTACTTCCTCCATGCGGCCATCAATCACCTCTCTCAATGAACCATCATGTCGAGATGTTTCAGCCATTGACGTTGCCTTCTCCGGGTTGTTTGTATCAGGCGTTTCTCCTCGCTTACAGTCCTCAATAGCTCATTCGTCCGATGCTCTGTCCAAATTATCTTCTCTATTTTTCTCCAAATTCACATTTTGCATGCCTCTTGGTCATCTAATGTCAGCCCGTCCCCAGAGGCACACTCCAAATTACGGTCTTTATCATTTGTTTTCGAGTGGTATTATCCTCGGAGTTGCCCAATAACTCTCTTCTCTCACAAACGGTACCGACCGATGAACAATTCTGAATGTTTTGATCTGATTTTTCTGTTGACAGTTTATGAGTTTGAAACTGACTCTGACTGAAAGAAGCACAGAAACTATTGTGCATAAAACAGAGATATCGTCAGACTTGAATAATTGAAGCACAAGAATTGTTCGGAAGCCGAAGATGCTGCGTTTCTCCATATAAGAGCTCGTCAGTACGGCTCGGAATGACCCAAACTAGCTTAAAATATCTAGTGACTGATCTGAAGGACTGTATAGCAGACTCTTTAACGTCTACGACGTCTACGTATCCTGGATGATTCTAAAAGGATTATCATAGATTACACACGTAGACCTGTCCTATTCTGCAATTTTGTCACCTGTATTAATTTCTTTAAACGCCTGGATTTTTTTAATAACGTGCATGCATTGCTAGCCAAAGTTTATAAAAAATGATGTATGGTTGTTGTGATGATCATTTACAAATCAGATTAAGTATGATTATAGTTTAGACAAGATGTTTATGTCTGAATGAGATATTTCGTGGAAAAATTGATTTTTTCCCAAATCAAGTCCTGAAGCTTCTCCATTTTTCTTGACCGTGTAGCCCTTTGAATTTTACTGCTGAAGCCAAGGGATATCGATTTACATAATTTGGAGACTGCAGCCCTTTGATGTTCCAGTTGGATTTTGGAATGTTATGTCCTAAAATGGTTTGAAATAAAAAAATTTCTTTCCGAAAATCAATGTTAGTGATGCCGATACTGATACTTATTACATGAAAAAACTTCATTTGTTACGTGTTCACCTCAGATGCTAAGCGATCTATGTGTTGTATGTCTTTGTGATGAAACATTTTTGCATGCAATGCTGTCTGTAACTTAATGAAGCCATCTATTTCATCACTCGTTCTTTTGACTCTAATTTAACATTTTCACAAATAATGAATAAACCATTGAAATACATTTTCATATATTGCGTGCGGTTGGTTGTGACTTTCACTGTTTGATTATTCATTCTTCCTACACGCAATCCCACCATTGGAACTATTGACTGTATTTTACAATTTGTGACATATTCTTGCGCGCCGGTGCCTTTTCTTAGATGATATGAATGTTTGGGGGCGTACCTAATTTCCACTGCTCGCGTTTTATCAAAATGCTCTCGTCTGCATGCAATGCGCAATTGACATTTTTAAGCACGTGAAATCATATAAAGAAATGATTCTTAGAAGTCTGACATAAACCTATATTTTACGATATTATTGGATAATTCGTATAAAGTCTACAAAATATCCATAGAAGATGATTATCTGAGCTTTAAGCTTCGCAATTTCACAATTTTTATTGAATATTGAAACAGAATGTATATATATATGTAACTGCACAATCATTTCTTATAAATCTGGCTGTAATACTTTATTTCTATATCTACGAGTAGACAGCATCATTAGCTAACAGCTTATTGAATTTTGCGTTCAGTTATTAATAGAAAGCAGCAGGAAAAGATTGATTATGATACGAGAATAGACATGAAATCATAAGATTAGCAGCATCTGTTTCATCATTATTACATCGCTGTCATCGAGCATGCGCGGTATGCATGAATGATGAGGATATTTAATCATTTAATTTGCTAGATGTAAGTTATGAATTTAGCAATTGGACAATTAATTTGATGATTTTTTCGATTTATATCTTCCTATGTCTACGGTTATTATTAAGCATTTTTTGTCGAGGCATAATTCAGAAAAGTCTATTCGTAGAAGCATATTCTCAGTCGATTTGTATGCAATTTCAAGGTGTTAGCATTCGACGTTAAGTAACGATTTATTTTCAAACACGCATGGAAAATATTCAAGCACTTATGCACATGATGCGTTTAATCATCTTTATTTCAGTATCTGACTACGTTGTCGATCTGTGATGCATGATGGGTGTCGCTCCTGGGGAATACTGGTCAATAATTTCCGTTCACGTAATGCTATGCAAAGCCTGTTTTAATTTGAGATATGGTATGGAATCAACTGCAGTCACAGACCTACATTAAAGCTGATTTATCAGACACGGGGAGATCCTCACCTTAACTTGATAGCTGAGGAATGCATGATGGCATCGACGCGATTGTTCATCTGTCATTTTTTTCACTCAAGTCATGAGGCCTTACTGGCAAGCCGTGGAAGGGACCGCCTTCACATACTTGAGCTCTTCCGCACCGAAGTGCGGCCCTGAACCAACTGAGTTAATGTGATAAGTTTGAGACATTCCACAAGAATGAATGATGAAATGTTAGAAAGTCTGTCGTCAAGCGACACGTAGCCTGCCATCTATCCCTACCAACAATTATTCAACCTATTGATAGTGAATTGCAATATCAGCGAAATAATCGTTTTGCAGCATCACGCAGAGGAGGCGCATTTGTTCCTTTTTTCGTGAAGGAAATATTTGTTGATTATCTTATGCGGTAGGAAATTCTTGATTGTAGCCATTTTTTAATGAAGTTCAAAACCCTCCCAAGTAATGGCGATGTTGCTATTTGGAAAAAGTATTGAAGCTTACATGAAGCTAGTCCGCTGCGGACTTGGTCATGGACGCCGGACGCAAGATTGCACTGCACCTCCGCACAAAAGGGTGTATTTTGACTATTTCAGCAATGCTGATGAAATCTCACTTGCAGTGAATTTGATCGTTCATTTATTTCAATTGTTGTAAAGCGTGTTCCTTTATTAAACCAAGTGTTCTAAGCAATCTGAACACAAAATATTGGATTTCTCATAGAGCATGTGCATTGAACATTGTCGAACGAAAAGGCCTCCTTGTCTACTACCAATAGTTACAAAGAATATGAGTGTCAATCACAATGGATTATTGAGAAGAAAGCTATCGATGCATTAAAGGCTTTGATATCTGTTTTGAGAGGGAAAGTTATTCAGCGACAAGCATTGATAATTTTAAGGCAGATAGCTGTTGATTCCACCTGACCAATTTTGCTTCGTGGTTCTCACAGTCTCAAAGACTAAGAATCAGTCAATATTACGAAAACCGCGGGAACTGTGCTGACGGAACATCTGGTTGATATATTTAGAAAATGTTCTCAAGGATATGCCAACAGTCAGTCGACTGAATTTGGGAAGACGGAAGATTGGATTGCGTCAGGAAATCTAAAACACTTTCCTAATCCAACCATTTGATCAGATAAAGGTTGACCTTCGGATTTGTATTTTTTAAAAATGTTCAGATATTTGCAGCAAATAATAAAACAGAGCAACCACTTTTCAAACTCAGCGTATCATTCAAAACCAAGGCCTTTCTGTAGGAACATCCCACCGTCATCTAGGAAATAATCTAGTAACTGAGAAATTCATTCACATAAATTTCTGCTTCAGACATTTAAAATTATTAAGCTATTCTATGGAAATCTAAATCTATGACAAGGAGTCACTATGATAAAAACTCAAAACACATGGATTGATGAAGGTTAAAAAGTAAAACAAGGGGATTAGAAAACAGAAGGAAAAAATGAAGAGCCCCACTGGGAAAGTTTCTTATTCAAAATTGAAGATCTGTTCTTTGTGAAGAGGGCCTCCGTAATGCGCACAAATGAAGTCCTATAAAGGATATTGACATTGTTCGTGATGCAGGCGTCACAGTCAATGGGTAAGTCTGTTATTGAAAATACAAATCATCAACAGAAAGAAAGAGTTCTTCTCGAAGCGGAACTACAGAACTAACTTGCCTTTACCATTCTGCGCGGCACATTTATTTTGTGCTTTGATATGCGATCTTTTGGCCATGTGGTCAAGCCGCGAAACTGTCATTGGAAGTTCATAGGAAGTGCAGCCGGACTAAAAGCATCACAACGTTCCATCAACCGTCAACACCGTCCACTCCCCAGTGGAAGAATGGTAGTTTTAAAATAATCACATTTTTACACATTTTAATGTAATATTCTTGCTAAATTCAATGCTTTTCGTGCCTGACACAATTGTAAAAAAGTGGCAGCGTGATTTTGCTTAAGCATGGGTGTTTCCATTGATTTCATTTTGCACATTAATGTGAAAGCAAGAAAAATGTCAAACTCCTTCATTTTCAAGGGATAGATTATTCAACAGAAATAATGACAAGTTTCCAACGTTTTGATTTTTCATTTGTTCTCTGGAAATCAATTGTGTAAAGACTAAAATGTCGAAAATTTGTCAATATTTTTGCCTCATTGAAAATATATTGTCGATATTCTCACATGAGTTGAGGAGCCTCATAGCAACAGTAATCCTGTTAGATCATCTGATTCTGTTGTTTTTGTCGAAATTGAAGAGGAATATCATTGCTCTTATGCTTTGTATTGCAGAGAAATGTCTGACTCGGAAGACGAGTCGGTGGATAAGCAGCTCAAAGTTGTAATCGTCGGCGATGGAGCGTCTGGAAAAGTGAGTGAGACATTTTGTCATTCGAACGCGGCATTGAAAATATGAATAGAGGCAATGTATCTACTCTGCTAAAGCATCTTTATAGAATGTGAGATTTGACGAGAGCTAACACGAAGTTTTTCAGCGAACGGGGATGCAGCTGAAGTTTTCGCATTGTGATGTGCACCTCTTGACTACTAAAAAACTGTGCGACTGCCGCATTAAATCGTGAGCCTTTCATGAATAGCTTAGATTGGGAAATCACATGTATTTTTAATGGAGAAGGTGTTACATATTGTTTATAAGCACGATGCTATTGAGTTACTGACTGCAGATTAAAGTCAATGAGATTAGTATACATAGAATACCGTGCGTTCGAAACAAATGAGCAAAGCACTAGTGGATACCACCATAAAGTATCGACTCAAAAAATGTCGGTATGCAGTGAAAAGTTTTGTATCAAAGATTCAGTTCTTGAGGAGATTGCGTTCATGCAGTCTAAAACAATATTTGATTAATTTTCAGAAAGCTACATTTTTGCAAATTGTTCCTGTGTTTATATACTAGCGACGTGAAACCACCATGTAAGTAGTATGAAACCTGTTTGATATCAAAAGGATTGGACATTCACGGACAGGTATCTTGATTAAGTGGAAATCTGAATTAAAAAACTGAATATCAAGGAATTTTCGTGAACGGCAGCATAATGTAAGTCTTCATGGGAAAGCGGAGATCTTATTACTCTTCTTGGCTGAAATTTCCAGTTTTTAATTCAATTTTTTACATCGGCATGATTTTGAGATTTACTATGAATTTATGTTTCATTTCTTAAATCTGAATAATAATGCAAACCCACAGAATTAGATTGTTTAAGCGTATCACTTGGCTAGAAGTGCAAACTGATTCAAAACTATGGCACATGCAGGCACGTACTAAGTGGGCAAAAAGAAATATTTAATATCTTGCAAAGATAGGATAAGTAGTCGTGCGCCGCTTGCGGATTGCTGTGAATTCCTTCAAAATGCTCCGATCGCCACAATCCTTCATATTCGAAGAATTCAGATAATTGCGCAAAAGTTTTCTTGTTGATCCTGGTCCTTCCGATCATTATTTAAAAAGTTAGCAGGCGTACGAAGAAAACGTTCACAAACTTCTCTGTATAACTTGACATCGCCTGTGTCTCTTTGCTGTGTGATGCGGTTGATAACAGTTACTGAAGTTTGGCACAATTTGACGTATTTAATGTTGAACTGGCTGCGCATTGTTCGATTGCCAGGGTTGCCGGTGGGAATGGGAAACCCATGGGATTTTTTCCCCGTAGGGATGTGATGGGAGTGGGACGATGTACTGAAACCCACTGTTCCACAGGAAAACCGTGGGAAATTTTTATATCGCTGATCGAAAAATTTTAGTTTTTATTTTAAGAGGAAGTTAATCTCATTAATTGTGATGAAACGACAGTGAATGAAGTGCTAGCAATAGCAACATGATAGTAACAACTATCCTTCCTGCTGTCATTGACTCATTGTTGATCTTTTTTATTGTTAGACCGTATAGGACGCGGAGAAACTTGCATTCCCTTTCACATCTATTGTTGTTCATCAGGTGAATAGGACACGACGCATGCCAATTAAAAACGTGTAAGCCCGGGTGTATTCATGTAATTGACTTATCGCCTCAAGTAGACGATGGGGAAGTCTGCATTAGTGTACCAAACGAGCTAAGGAGCATCCTCTTCGCGTCGTTCGAATACTTAGTGAGCACGGCGTATGTCATCGAACATGGCTTCTGACAACCGACGGTTTCAGACAATTGACAAGAAAGAATTATGTGACTTAATATTTTCCAAATCACAACGTGTCGAGCTCATATGTGCCTAATGACATGTCGTCGTTGGTGATGCACCCAACGACGATGACGCTATTCGAGCCATCAAGGTCGACGAAAATCTAGCGCCTTATCTATGCTGCGCAACGTGCAAATCCCTTTTTACATGGTACAAGCAGAACGAAAAGGAGGAGTGGATCAATCAAAGTGGAATTTCGGCCATCAGCTCGCACTTATCAAAAAGTTACAAACGCAAACGTGATTCGAAGTACATGGATATTTCATCTATGTTTGAAGCTCATCCCTCAGTGAAAAACAACGTCTTTCTCCGCAAGAATCCACAGAGCTGAAAGATCTTTCTGTCGACTTAATTTGTGACCACCCTACAGTTTCCCTGAATACGGAAGCTAAGATTATTTTCAGCCGCTGCTCAGTTTGGAGTAAATGAAACGCATGTCGAGAAATTGTGTGATGTAAGCATTTCACGACAAGCATTTCGAGATCATTTGGTCCAACGTGGTGACAAATGTATATCCAAGATTCGCTCGCTCTTGCTATACAGTCCAGATAGCCACGTTTCTGTTGTGCTCGATTATTGGACAGCGCGCCGTACAGTTTTGAAAAGTTACGGCGGAATCGTTGCATGTGGTATCAATGAAAATTGAGAGTAGGTTCATTTTCCATTAAAACTACACTGTTTTTGAGGAAGGAGCTACTCACAATGCACTGTTTACTCACAACTTGCTAGAGAAGGAACTCGAAATTGTCGATGAATCTGAGGTGAATCTCACACAGCCTGTGTTTGCATGTTCCGACAACGAGCCTAAAATGATCGCCGCGTTTGACGGACGGTATGACGACAAAGTTCCATTGTATCGCTCTGGCTGCTGCGAACATTCGTTGGCAAAGGCAGTGGAACATGCCACTGATAAAACTGTTGATTCCGAATTAAAGTCTGTGACAGATTCAATTACAACGATAGAAAATTTCTGCAACCGAAGTGATAGAGCAAACGATCTACTTATGAGTATTCCTGAAAAATCTGCTTCACGCCCTTGTCTCTCTTGGTACAATCGTTTGAAATCCTTCATTGCTTATTATCATGATTGCCTGCAAGAAGAAGATCCAACTGTTATGAATAATCTGCCATCTCTTCCAATATTGAAGCAACTTTGTTTCCTGATGGAGGAGTTGAAGAATACACTTGATTTGTTAGAAATTGACGGCCTAACTTCACACCTCCCATTTTTGTTATTCCTTCATATAGACGTATTTTTGCAATGAATCAAAGTGGGAGTAGAATCGAAAGCATCAAGTGACTTACTACGGAGATTGGCGCTTCATCTACAAAAGCTGATAGGAAGAATTGATGACGGAGCTTCTGCCAGATCTGCACTGAACTTCTGGTCATTATGTGCCTCTAACTTCCATTTGACATCAATGAACAGTTAACCAGCTTCACCGTCTCGCCTGAATGTCCTGATCACAACAGGAGTGGATTGGGTTTTCCAAGACAATCGAAAAGACGGTTAGAGACTACAGTGAATGCATTGGTCCATTATTGATATCAAAAGACAAATCAGAACAAACAGCTCAGAGTACATCCGTCTCCCGTGAGGACAGCGTCGAAATTTCAACGGCTTCAAGTTTCCATGCAACATTTTTTTCAACTGATTCTGATAACAAATCAACGCCTCTCGACAGAACGAACTGAGTTAGCGTGGGCACAATAAAATTAATGCAAGTATCATCTCCGAATCTGGAAAACAGTTCATGAATTTCCATCATTGCAGAAACTGGCGAAATGTGTATTCGCCATACCTCCTTCATCAGCAATGATCGAACGACTTTTCAGCAATGCAGGATTGACTGACGGACACTATTGACTAAGTTGAGAAGAAAATCTGAACCGGAAGTAGTCAGTTATTCCATTTATATAAAAAACGCTAAGCGTCTTCGTGAATCAAATCAACTACAAGCTTGAATATTTGCTCTCTACCTAATGTTTCTTTGCCAACATTATCAATGATTTTTGGTAGAAAATGTTTGTAAATCGGTTCTTATGTTTACATGATTAATGCCTTTTTCATCAACAAGAGCAAATTTAGTCGGAACAGATACGTGTAGATCTACCGGTAAATTATCAATTATCAATTTAATTCCTCAATACACCATGACTAATAAGCAATAAATCAAAAAAAAATGTGAGCAGCTTTAATGAAAATTAGGAGTTTTGATATATCTGTGGTTATAGCTTGTATGACTAGGCCTTTAAAGAGTAGTGTAGGATAGCGTAGGACACACTAATAAAGTTGAACTTTGTGTTGAGGCAGTGATCAATTTCACAATTTTTGGTTGAAGTTGTTTAGGATCTATAACGGCTAGTCTATAAGTAAGCTTAGAACTAGGTCTAGATAAAGTAGGGAAATCAAGTGTAGGCCTATTTAGGTACGGTATAAAACTCTCTCATAATGTTTAGAGGAGGGCTACCATATGCTTAGAAAGTTGATGCTTGTGTTGAGTCAATGATTTTAGATTTGAAGTTTAATAGATACATGATGAAATTAAGGGCTGTGAGAAGACCTGGTCTACTCGAGTGTATTCAGGGTAGGCTAGATCACTAGTCTATATATGATTAGGACATTGGGGTTTTGAGCCGTTTTTGACATCACCTAAAAGGTCCGAAGGCATGACACGTAGTAATAGGACCTATATGTTATTTTGTCAACGCCCTATATGTCAGGGATGGAACCGTTACCGGTCGACCGGCGCCGGTCGCCGGTCGGGTCGGGTCACCGGTCGGGTACCGGTCAAACTTTCTGACCGGCCGGTCATGTGACCGGTCAGGCAACCGGCCGGTTACTGACTGTCTCCTCTGATGAACTTACTTTAACTCTGAAGAGACCAAGTCCTACTCGTCCATGGCGGTCCTTCTACGATGTGTATCATTCTTTTAGTGTGTCATATGAAGATCTTCGACGTATTCTTCATACACGAGACATGGAATACCGTTTGTTACCCGTTTCTCCGGAACTTCTAAAAGAATTGGTTGACTTTTTTCGACATTTCAATTCTATATTTGATTATTTAGAAATGTCTGACAAACCATCGATTCAAAATGTCATACCAAGTTATTATTTGATGAAAGAATTCGGAGCCGCTACTCTCAATGTACATGAGTCACGTGGCGTGATATTACTAAAGGAATACTTTCTGAGCGGATTGGATGAAAAGTATTGGTCGTCTACGACTGAACTACATAAAGTTGCAACTGTCATGGATCCAACTTTTCGACAACTATCTTTTATTGAAGATCGCCAATTTCGTAATCAGTTTATAGAGAATGTCAAAATTCATATCACATCGACGTTGTCTTCATATATTAAAATCAAGCCTACAGCAAGTGAATCTACGGTATCTACCGAAGTACCACCAAAAATTACCAAAATTGATCCGTTTTCGAATTTCCGATCTTCGTGTTCAGCTGCTCCTGTTTCTTTGCATTCTTCAAACAAACTCGAATTGTTGCAAGAATTTGAAAACTACATGAACGAAAATTTTCATGGAATATATTCAACCAATCCATTAGATTTTTGGAAAAAGAAACAATCGACCTACCCTCTCTTGAGTGAAATATCCCGGAAGATATTTGTAATTCAGGCATCGTCAGGAGAGAGTGAAAGACACTTTAGCATTGGAGGTTCTGTATTGACCGCGAGTCGCAATAGACTTGACCCATCCACTGTCGACAGTCTTGTTGTATTAAAAGAAGGAGACATAAATGGATTGTGGCAGCTAGGATAAGTTTTTCATGTTAATCATATTTGTTTTAAACGATTTGAGAAATTTTCAGTTTTCATTCCATGATTCCGTAAAACGTTTCAAAATGAGATAGTAAGTAAAATTTTATTTAAAGATTAAATATACTTAGTAATAATAATGACTCGTATAATGTACATGTAGTCATATATCATTTCCTACACGTCGTACATATGCCTCCTTGTAGTCAAAATTAGTTATGCTTATACTTATCTTAAATTCATGATTGTTCTGAAGGCTATATGTAATTTTACTGCTATATTTCTTCTTGATTTGCTAATTAGACCTACTAATCTAGTAGATATATTGGTACAGTCGAAGACAATAAATTAATTTGCTAATTACCTATCTAGCTAGTACACATAGGCTACTCAGATATATAAGTATCGTCATTCTTTGGGTACTATATAGGCCTACATGTAGTTTGGCATAACCGCATTTTGTATAATCAACCGGTCGACCGGCCGGTCGGGTCGGGTCGGGAAAATCACGACCGGTTCCATCCCTGCTATATGTAACCTAACAACTTCAAGCAGTAAAACTTTATTACCGGTATGCTTGAAAGTCGGCCTAGGGCCTACCTCACGCATCGATTGGAAAGGAAATCTCGCGGACATTTAATCTTTCAAACCCAACGAACAAACTTCAAGAAAAACTTCGTATGTGTGTAGGGTCTATGGTCCGAGGATAAGGCGTAGGAGCATATAGTTATAATAGCATCTCTATGCTAATCTCTATGCTAGCATTTATATAGAAGGCCTATAAGGCGTATGGTGTTGCATCTTATTATAATTTTCAAGCCTCTGTATGCATGTCCATGTTATTATAAGACCTATCAATGACGATCGATAGCTTTCTCGTGGGTGGGATGGGAATCGAAATAGCATTTTTTGTAGAAATTGGACTCGCGGGGTGGAATGGAATGAGATGTGAATCGAAATATTTTTTCTGTGGGAATGGGATAGAAATGAGACAAAGAATTCCGTCCCACCGGCAAGCCTGTGACGATTGCTATGGTATTATGTTAGCAGGTTGTGCCATTTCAAAGGCATTACATGTTCCAATGCTTCCTTTCTAGTCAAACAGAAGAAGAGACGACCTGTCTAATTCTGTGTGTGAACCAATTTAAATCTTTTGAAGTTAATTATGATATTTTGCTATTTCAGTGGCAGGTAGTTTGTGATGTGATCACGCTTCAGAAAATACTCTTATTAATAAGGCTGAGTGTTGAATTGGAAAGGCATGACCTCTCCAAGATTGTAATGACACGGGGATCTGTAAAATACTGTTATTCCTCCTGTTTTGCTATCATGATCAGTCAAATCCGTACAAATTTTAGGTGTAAAAATTAGCGATGCTGGGTCTCACCTGGAGTTCATTTAATAAAACCGAAACTGCACACATTGGGAATTTGATTAATGCTCAGTTGGTACATTAATATGTTTGCTCTATGGATACCTTTTTGGTGGATAAAGACATCTCTGGACAGGAAATGACACATATTTGTTGAAATACTTGTTCTCGTAGCTTAAACGCAAGTCTGTACACACGGTGTAATATAAGTCACGAAAATCGTATGTAATTTCTCAGTTCAAGCTGACAGGTGATCCGATCCGGCAGAAGCACAGTTTTGTAGCAGTCAGGAGATCCACAATTCTATTTCAAAGTTCCAGATACGACATCATTCCCTGAAAAATTTCGTTCTGACTTCCGGACTATATCAAGTACAGTATATTATAATTGTCAAGACAACGAGATCTGTAGGGAGATTGCATCTAGCGATGAGAATCTTCCAGATTTTCGTGAATGCCGGATTTTTTAGGTCCATCTTGGCAATGCTAGTTATAAATTTCACGCATTTGGAACCTTCTAAAGTGATTGTTTTTGTCCTCCTGTATTCTCATCCTTAAGGGGGTGTCACACGATCCGATAAGTCGGACGGACTTATCTGTCCGACTTATCCGACGGACTTATCGGATGGGAAGAAAGGTGCCACACGATCCTACAAGTAGAACAGACTTGACGGTCCTACAAACTGATAAAACCTATGAGTAAGCGCTCCCTCGTAAATGAATCACATTGTGATCATGCCGTCGCTGTCATACTCACGCCAAACTCACGACATTATCACGTGCACGCGAGGTGACATGGGCGACCAATGAGATAATGGAGTGAAGGTCAAGTATGATGAAAATATTCAACTCGTTGAATATCGCCATCCTACCAACTCATCAGACTTCCTACATCCGATCATACCATGTCTGACCGTGTGACACCCCCTTTAAGGGATCGGATAGTTGGCGAATGTAATCACATTGATTGTTCCCACAGATTCAAGTATGTCTGATGATGGATCATGTCCACCAGCAGTTCAGTACAATCTGAATACAACAGCTTGTCAGATCTATGTCACCGTCGGAACATCCTTTGTTCAGGTCCTCTGGATAGATTAGTTTCGTCTAATCACAAGTAATGCGCTTTCTTGCCTTCAATCTCTGGATCTGACAGGTTCTCCCCTCCTTCAGGATGAACTGTTGGAGGTTGTATTTCTTCCTTCTCGATTACTTGCTTTATGCTGTCGTCACGTCAAGCAATAGGTAGCTACTCCGACTTGTGGCTGGTATCTTATGACGTTTTTACACTAACTTAGGTAGTATTTTCTTGAGTTTAATTTCATTTATAGGACAGGCGCTTTCGTATAACCGGCGCTGTGACCCTGTGTTAGCGTGTTCGCTCTGCGTCCGGGAGACCTCGGTTCAAACGTTGGTCGGGTCAAACCTAAGCAAGACTTAAAAAGTAGGTGCACTCTGCATTCTTGCTAAACACTTAGCACAAAAAGAATGAGACGGGGATAAATGACCACTCAGCCACATGGAAGAAGGTTCCTTGCCTAATGTGCTTCCTAGTATAAGCAAGGTTAATTAATTAATTTATTTTATGAAATCCAATCTCTAACAAATAGACGAATTAGCTCGTGTCCTCATTTTTACAGACATTATTACGACGAAATGATTCTTATTTAATTATCTAACACATGCATGCAGCCGTAGAATTCCGTTCAAAGAAGGATTATATTTTTATCTTTCAACATCACATATCATTTGATTTAAAGAATCATGAATCATTCGAATGTTGATGATTAGCACGTAGGTAAATGCTCACACATGGAGTACATCATAAAGAACTGACTCAGTCATTTATGTGAATGGAAAATGCACTATTCATGTCAGTCACATGTGTGCTATAAATCTATCTCTGCGAAATACGTGTAGGTGAGAGTATTTTGAAATAATGAACACCAGCGTGGCAGTGTTTGTTAGATAGTGCTATCGTTGTCAATAATCGTGTGTGGCCATTGAAACACTTCATTTGACTGTCCAGAAGAACTAACTCGACCTCCCGCATGGAGCGTTCAAAGTCAGCTGGAATTGGATAAATAGAAATTGAAATTAGAATGATCATAACTAAGTGCATGCAAAATGAAACTTCAACAAGACCTCTGGCAACCTCCATTTTGCCATTGGATAGTTGATGTGAAGTCATTTCAGAATTCGTCTCATAATATTCTCAATAATAACATTTTTGTAGCAATATCAATTAATGATTCTCTGTAAATCTAACAAATAAAGGCTTTTTTAATGGTCTATGAATGAGGCGCATGTTATTCTTTACTGTAGAAATTTTAATCATATTTTAGTGTTATTCACAATAGTTGGAGAAATCAAGTATTTGATGCTCTTTCATGATTAGATAACAGAAATTAATTTCAGCTATATTCAATAGCCATTCTCAAGTAAAAAGGAATACAGAAAATGTACAGCTTTCAAGAAATACGTTGGAAGATGGCTTTGTGAGCATATACTGTGTCAGTCATCATGGCAAGAGATAGCAATCACCATACAACAGCACAGTGGGTAATATGATGAAGCCATGAGCTCACAAAGACGTCTTACTTGCTTTTGAAAGCTGTACATTTTATATATATTTTTACTTTAGAATGGCTATGGAAAAATTGTTGTCATCTAATGAAAATAAGACCATCAAATATTTGAATTTTACAACCATTGTGAATAATTCCATCAATCAAGGCATGGTTCATAATTGATTTAGTGATTCAAGGCCATGAATAATAAACAAAACAAAACGGATCCGTCATCGTCAGAATCGGCGCATTTAAAAAGCATCAAAAAGATCCTGAGGTTATTAAGTATGTTTTAGAATTGTAAGTAAATTATGGTCATGCATGTAAATAGATAGATAGACTACTAAACTACAAACTTGATACGGATATTTCAATTATTAGGTTTTAGCAGTTTTTTATCATAAAGTTGAGAAAAAATGAATGTTCAGCTTTTAGATTGAAATGTTCAAGTACTTTTCATTGACTGTGTTTTGCTGTGCATCTCTTCTCATGCAACTTCATCAGTGACGCGCTTATTTTCTACCGTTATATATGAAATTTGATTGAAGGCACGAAAGAAGACATATGATATATATTCGTATGCCAAACACACAAATTTTAAAGTTCAAATTCTAGCTCTGTGAGCCAATTTCTTAAGTCAATATCAGGATCACGAGGAGGATCACCAGGAGACCTGTGGACTCCGCATTGCGAGATTATGTGGTCGACTGTTTGAGCTGGATGACCACAAGCACAGGAGGCGGACTGTCGAAAGCCCCATCGCTGGAGGGTTGCGGCCACGCTACCGGTGTTGGAGCGGAGTCGGTTCAGTCGAACCCATTGCTTTCGAGGGAGGTCGGCTCCGGTTGTCAGCGATTGATTTGCAGCTGGGCAGGTACACTTTAGAAAAAGGGGACCGTCGTTGATTTTTATATTCCACATCTGCAAAATGTCAAAACCGTCGCGGAGGCGGCGGGTCGCGTGACGTGAGAAAGGCCGTCGTGATTTCAGCCGCTGAGTTGGTGAAGCGGTGATACGATGATGGAGGAGGTGATGTTGGTTTGCCTTTGGTTTTCAAGAAGGCAACATGCGAAGCGCTGCACCAAAAAAGTTTTGCGTGGTACATGAAGACATTCTTATTCAATTTCTCAGTCCACAATATTTGTCTACAGTCTAGACTTAGCGCGACATCTCTACAGGATTCGTTAACTTAGTGATCACATACATCAGCTTCTGTGCTCAAATGACAATTGTTTGACCCAGTGTGCAATCCGGTAAAAGTCTAGAAATCAAACATCATTAGACTGTCAGGTTATAAGCTTTTGTTTGTAACAAGAGAAACATCTGAATTATTTTTGTCTACAAGTTCCACTGACAACTTTATTAAAAATTATTCTACTTGTTGTTGATCTGAGAAAAAGGAACAAGAATGAGAAAAGCGTCCACTGTATCAACCCAATGGAACGCCAAATAGCTGAAGCAGTCGACACCAAGATGAGTGTACAACATAAAGGAATCATTATGAACATGAGGAATCAAAATAATATGCCAGCTATAACAGTTCATAGAGCATAAAGTGAATTTTCTAAGTAACTATGCCAGATAAAATATGTCGATGATACATCAATGAAATATCATGTGCGTCACATGTCAATTTTAAATGACGTATAACGTCACGCAACATATACATGTAAAAACACATACTTTACCAAGGAATACAGACGTTAAGCGAGGACTGAAAATCGTAATAATAAAGCAATATGGGACCGAGAATTGCAAATTATCTAATACAAAAGTCGACACCGGTAGTTACCCTGTGATCTCCACTGAACGTAATGATCGAAGACTCTTTACAATTTTACTTTTTTTTGTCAAATTTTAGTTACAATTTCATAATTAAGATATGTATGGCACCACGATTCTTTGACAAAATAACCTCCATTAACAAGAATTCTAACTATCTCCTGCTTCCTTTCAACGATATGCTGAAAATGCGAACAAATGATATAAATTCTGATAATTTGGTCATGAATGCACATCATTCGGGGACAAGGCTGTTTATACGAGCCCGTAAAGGTAAACAACACCACCAAAAAGGAAAATGGTTCACTTTTTGATACAATAGCGTGACACTGAACACAAATGGTGGTTTGGTTAATTGGGATTTCAAAAAGACGTAGTTTAAATTATATTATTATTTTGGTGCATCAAAAGACTTAGTTGCATTATTTCATTGATTCAATTACAAAGACATGACATTTATCAGAAGACTAAATGAACAATTTACGAGTATTTTCTTTGTATTACTTCACTACTGTGATATTTTTGAAGGTTTGGGAAAGAGTCAAGTAAATTGATAAGTTTTTGAGAATTAATGCAGTGTGTCATTTCTACAATCCATGGCTATCCACAGCCGTTATATAGAAAATACTAAGAGATAAATAAAAAGACTTCACAACGTCCAGTGAGTCAATGTCTTCAGATTTTCCACAGTGATATTTTTAATTCACACATCATCCTTCGTTTTTTCCCAATCAGGTAATCTATTATAATGTTAGTGGTACTAGGTAGAGTGCTTTGCTACCTGTTGCATAGCTCAGGGTCTTCTCTTCTCCTATAATTTTATATATCTTGATGTAGATTCTAGATTTTATTCAGCAACAGTCGCTCACTCTCTGTCTGTTGATGTCAACGGATAGTAGCAGAAATAATGTACATTGCATTAATTACTTGAAACTTGCGTAAATTTACTTTGCAGTTTCCAAAACTTGAAAAGTTTGCAGAGTTTTGAGAACACAATGAAGCTAAATATAGTGAAATTGCAAACGTAAAATTAGTGAGCTTCGAATATCAGTTTTGAAATAAGCTTCTACTGTTTGAAGAAGTAGCGTGGTATAAGTCATGAATCATCTCTGCAACTGCAATCAGATTTGAAATTTCAGCAGTCCGCCTTTGCATCGCTAAGAATGTTCAATTCACCATAAATAACTCATTAACGAATGATTTGAATAATTTATCTGAGCGCGGTTTCATCTTTTCTTTTTCTTTCAGACCTCCTTGGCAACGAGATACGCTCAAGAACAGTTTGGGAAGCAATATCGTCAGACATTTGGTATCGACTTCTTCCTTCGTCGCCTTGTCCTACCTGGTGAGTTAAAGATGCAATTTCCATTGTACTGCGGATGAACCTGAAACCAACAATGAGTTGGAAATGAACCAAGTCGCCGTCATGCGTCGGACATGAATTTTTTATTAATCTGAAGAACGATCAGATTTTCCCTCCAAACTCTCCATTGCATCTGCATGTGCATCACGTAGAAGAGGGCTCATTAGTTTCTAAAATATTGCTCCAATTCACTTGAATTTCAAGACGAAAGAACTTCCATGTGTGTGAACTTTCTAGTGCTGACATTCACTTGCTCTGGCTTACAAAAGACAAAACTTCTGGTGGATCTGTCTACTTAGCTTCCATCCATAGAAAAAGATTGTTTATGTGAAGTTGACTAGAATAGAAATTGACTCAAGATCGCCGCACATCCGGTGGAACTCAGTTGGGCATGAGGAACCAATGAAAAGCTCAGCATTGCACATGCGACTGATTCTTATCCAATGAGTCAGCCGTTGACAAGTGCAGGGGTGGGCTGATGTGACATAATGTGTATTTTTCATTGTTGGTGTGACAAAATGTGATAAATTCACATAAGCAGAAGATAATTTGACAGACTTAATGCTTTTACAGTAGTATGACAATAGTATAATGAGGTTTAAAGTCACAGAGGAGCATCAACTTCGTCTGAGTGAAATAGCGACAACATTTTTTAGCAAGTGTATCAAAGTGAAAATGCACGTGATACTTTGTTGCCACAATTGTGTATTGCATGAAGCTTTACTTCCATTCTAGAGGTTGGTTCTATTGTTATCAGTTTCTATGGCTTCTATCGACCGATGAAGGCGCGGGACGCCGAAGTGCCGGCCATTTTGCACTTTAGCACTCCAGTTTTAATAGATATCGATCGTAAAAGAAAGGAGTTTGATTTTGCTAAATGCGATGAGCATAATAATTTGACTAAAAATCTCCTGAATGATCACGGTTTGATGCAGACCTTGTTGAATACTGTGAAGCTGCTACTTCTGAGTGCAAAAGAGATTCATGCGATCGATATATGCTTTGAAAATAACTCAAATATACGCATGTGAATGGCTGATATCCTTCTTCGTCGAGAACTTCCATTGAGTTTGCAGAATGGATCACATAAGTCACAGAGAGAAGAATAGGATGCAGCGACGAATTAGAGAAAGTATTCACATCATGAAGAGCATCGTGTTACTTTGCTGGAAGTACAAACTGATTCAAAACGATGGCACATGCAGGAACTTGCTATGTGGGCAAAAAGAAATTTTTAATTCCTTGCAGAGATTAGAAGAATAGTTGTGCGCTGCTTGCGGATTGCTGTGAATTCCTTCAAAATGCTCCGATCGCCACAATCCTTCAGATTCGAAGAATTCACGTCATTGCGCAGAAGTTTTTTCGATAATGTTGGTACCTCCGATCATTGTTATTAAAAAAGTTAGGAGGTGCACGAAAAAACATTCACTAACTTCTTTGTAGAACTTGACATCGACTGTGTCTCTTTGCTATGTGATCCGGTTGATAATAGTCACTGAGACTTCGCACAATTTGGCGTGTTTAATGTTGAACTGGCAGCTCATTGTTCGATTTCTATGTTATTATGTTAGCAGATTGTGCCATTTCATTAACGCTAGATGTTCCAATGCTTCCTTTGTAGTCAAACAGAAGAAGAGACGGCCTGTCTAATTCTGTGGTCTAGATCTACATGTGATTCTGTACATCCAACAGAGATGATGGAATGAAGAAAGACCATGCTTGCAGAAGTATTCTGCAGTGACATGTCTAGTCTTAGCTTTTGTGTCTCGTAGATATCTATGGCTGACTACTGCCATAGAGAATTACGTCTGCTGAGTCCTTACTTGTAAATTTGTGTTCTACTTGCCGAAGTAACTTGCAACGAAGATGAAACCCAATAAAGAGTAGACACCCATGGAATTCAAATGATTAGAAAATTACACAAAAATGGCTACTTAAAATGTGCCATTACTACTGAACAGTTCAATAAGTAGTGCTTTCACTACGCTTGAATTTTTAATTCTCTGTTCGATGTCTGCGGTACAGCAGATGAGCAAAATAATATTCTTATTCTCATATCTATGTTATACTGTACTCATTTTGAAAATATCTTCCGGTAAATTACAAAATGTTTGCAAAAATTTGTCAATGTTTGCAATGTTGACAAGTCTCAGAGCAATCAGCTCTGAGAGGACCACTGCAAAAATGCAACACCCACTCTGTGGATAGGTCAATGCGTCCATTTTCTTGTTCCTGCAAGAGCCGCAAAAATCTCCAGTCATCGAACCAAGCGAAATGCTCACGCGGACCGACTACCAACAACCGAATGACTTGCCAACTTTACACTTTCCTCGTCCAATCATAGATCATGTGCTGATCAGGTGGCTGAGTAAGTCATGTAATTCGGTGAGTCTCAAATATGCAACACTGAAGGATCCAAGCATGCGGCATGGTTGTGTCGCAGCCACGAGGCATCGCCGATCAGGTTTGCATTTACAGCACAGTGATGACGATATCTATGTGCTGTGTGTCAGAAGTCGTTTGTTGTGGAATGCATGAGATGTCGAGGATTGAAAGTTAAGTCGGTAACGTGACTCATTAGGATGAAGCAGAGATCGCTTTAATGGATGAAAACAAATATCACTAGGAATCGTAGTCTCGTGATAGTTTGCGCAAACTCGATATTCTAAATTTCGTATTTCAGCAATCACGAGATCGTCCTGAGATCTGAAATCGATTTAATCAGCAAGTTGATCAATGGAGGCATATGCACAACACTTCAAGTATGATTTGCCCTCAAAGCTATAGATACTGCACGGAGTGATAATCGAATTGACCACGTTGACCGTCTTCTATTTTTCGAAGAATTGCCTGCACATTTACAAATTACAAATTTGTTCACAGGTGCGCTTTAAACAGCATCGGAGTGGAAGTGATCTCCTATTTGAAGACTACTTTCTGCCTCCTTCTCTCCTTTTGTCAACAAAATTGAAGCAGATCGTCGACTCAGTCCACGAAATCCCAGTTACGTGGCTGATTCTGAGTCTAAAATGAAGTGATAGATGGAACTTCACTTTGCCAAGCAGATGGAATCAGTCTACTTTGGTCTGTTTCTTTTGTTTTGACGCTGCCGATTGCGTCACCGTTGGCTGACTAACGTAGCCATCACCTTCTAATCTTCACATTTCTCTCTCTCTCTCTCTCACACACACACACACAATTCACTTCCTTTAACCGAACAATTAGCAAGGAAATGACACAAATTACGTGAAACTGCTTTCAGAATGATGAAATGAAGAACAGTATCAGACATTGTTAGATCGCTGAATATCTCAAAATGATCAGTTGATTTTCAGATGTTATTCAGCTCACAATTAGACTGGTTATGAAGCTTTATAGCACGCCAGTTACCTATCTGAAAATGTGTGAAATCAATTTCTGCTTCGGAATGTTGAGTTGCTGACAAGAGGCATAAAGATTTATTTCAATTTAACAAGTCAACCAGTGACAATCGCTTTATCATTGCGGTTCTATCTGTAATTCATAATTCACTAATTAAGGTCAGAGGCACTTCTGATAATGTCAAATTCCGCTTGAGTACTTGCCTTCTACAATCTCGATAAGTTGAGCAATGAACGAATCATCGAGCCGTTTGATTACTGTGATCGGATTATGAAATTTATTCTTCGACTGACGATAAATGACCCTCACGTGCAATAAATATTATTGAAGAATCTATCGCTATATGGCTGTTAAAATTTCTTATTGCACTGTTCTTGTATGCAATGTATTCGTTGCATGTATACGTATATTTCAGGACATAGAAATAGAACGATTGATATTTACAATGGTTAAGCATAGAGATATTCTGAAGCACTTGCTAAAGATTTTGATAAACAACGCTATCATTACGCATGGACGTCTAGATAATAGTCTAGATAATTATCTAGAATTCCATGGATTAGGCTAAGGTAGCGCTCATTTCAAAAATTCTACAATGGATCGATCGATTGATGAGCCAGTACATTGCTGTTTTAAGCCTTAGAAATCGAATAATTATTATCAATGGTTTACGCTATGAGGACGCTAACTTAGCGTTCTATTGCTTGCTCTGTTTCAGGTTGAATGACAGCGTTGATAAGATGAATAGATTGACCTTTCTATGTGGTTAACTTTCTAGGTGGTTGATTAAACTGTCAAAGTATGACAGCGTGCTGAAACCGTGCAATTCGTCGCCGCCGCGCTGTCAAGCATTAAGGTAGTTATCGCCCTCTAGGAGTGCATTGGTGGGCTCAATACAAGTTTGCTGTTGTGAGCATTCTGCATTGTCCTCCACCAAGCGAACACAAGGCTGACCACAAAGTGCAACATCCATGCACACATGAAGAGTCTAATTAGATATCAATGACATAATAGCAATGTATGATGACGAAGATCAAACTGCAGGGCAAGTTGACCGCGTTATTTAAAATCAATGCAAAATTGAAACGAACTGTAACCTCACAAGCATAACCGAATAACCTATGCAAAGTGATAAATAAATGAAATAAATAAATAGTAATTAAAGTGTACATGGGTCTGTTGAAGCAATTAACATTCGATCTGATGATGACCTCTCTATGAATTGCTGCATTGGATGAGAGCTAGATGTGTATCTTTTTAATCATTTCGTATTGATTTTAGATAGAAATAGACTCCAGAACGGAAATGTAATTTCGCAAAATATGCAACAATGGCGCATTTTTGCTTGGATTCACTTGTCAACGGCCGAATCATTGGTTAGAATCAGTCACATGTGCAATTTCAAGCTTTTCATTGGTCTTTCATGCCCCCACTTAGTTCCCCCGGCTGTCCCGCGGCCTTGAGTCAAATTTCATTCTAGTCAACTTTAAATGATCAACCTGTTTCAATGATCTGCGTCCTCATGTGCATTTCTATTGTGATCTCACCACCTGTTTCTATTGTAATATTGATATCTTCCTAACACTCTTCCCGTGTGCATAGAAAATAGATGTTGCGCTTTGTGATTCTGTGGATTGGAGAACATTGTTTTCAACCATACTAATTTCTTAGGAGAGAAATTTCCAGTTTCCTGCCATAATCCTTCAGCAGTGATTCTCAACCGAAGTGCCTCCACGATGCGAACTCGTCTCCACCGCGAACTTCATTTCGATTCATTGGTTAGGGAAATGCGGTTAGAGTTTTCATACATGACAATTTTGCTGAATTTTTGTTAAGTTAGCATTAAAAAGTTTAATTATTTTCAATTGCTTTATCCTGCAAATCTATAATACTGTTACTCAGATGAAGTGATAAGCATGATTTTGCTTGGATGCACTGTACTTGAAATATTGAACTTGATGGAGCGGTCAAAGGCCCGATACCTGCTCTTGACAGTTTTCTCTGACAATGAAAGTAATGGCAGAACGCTCTCTGAGCAGCAGGTTCTCCTAATGAACTCTGAGGGAGCGAAGAATCTAAGGAATTTAGCAATCAGAATGCCATCTGGATTATGACTGCATGAAATGATTTCCTTTCTGTTATTATCTTTTGTTTGGTACAACCAATCACATTAAACTTGTAGGTGTGCATGTACCCATAGAAATAAATAACAATAAAACCAGATAACAGAATCAACTTCTGATAAAGTCTATTTCTATGTAGGTACCGTACGTGGGCGTGCGTCGGCAGTCAGCCATGAGATTTCTAAGTTCAACAGATCTCAATGTTGCCGAATCCATACACGAAAATGACCTCTAGAGCGGAATCACAATGCGTGAACAACGCTTGAGACAAGTTGGAAGATGAGACAATGTGAAATCTTAATTTATGAACTTGCACTAAAGACAGTTAGAACAGAGTGACGTCAACTCTTTAGTAATTAATATTTTCACTATTCTTTTCTTCAGTTAATCTGTCATACGTTGTAGGCCTTCCCTTCTCTAATGCCCATCGGTTGAAGCTGTATGGTAAAGAGCTACTGGTGTACACTTGTCACAGAGCTTGAAATTGACAATTCTATCTGCTGTCGTCGTCAATAGTTTCACGTCATTTGTGTTTCTATTTTGAATTTCAGGCGGAATACACGTCACGCTTCAAGTGTGGGACATCGGAGGACAGACACTGGGAGGGAATATGCTGGATAAATACATCTACGGTGCCAACGTGAGTCAACATGCGCAGAACGCATAGAAGATATTTACACATCTTTGAAGCTCCTCCCATTGTTTTATTCAGATCTTCTATTTAAGGATAATTTGCTGTTTATTCCTGTTTATGTGGAAGGAGCAAATGTGTGCATTATTCTCTCAGAGAAGCTATTGCCAGTGGTTTCGTAAGCGTGAAGTATCGTATCTAATGTTCTTGTATAGACATTGACGAAATGATGGACAGTGCCGTATTGAAATCATGGATACTTAAATGAATGATGTACGATAGTAAAGCATTTCATTTTCGGCGTCTTCAAATTCAGAGATATCCCAATTTTGTACATAATAGACAATCTTTTAGTATTTCCCGAACTTCGGAGCTAAGGAGGCGTAGCGGTCCTATGCTGCAGATGTTCGCTACAGTGCTATCAACTTGGATTTTTAACTTTGCCGAGTTTTTCAACCCATATTCTAAAACGAAGTTACTACAGAGATGGTTATAAAAAACAAGCCACCTGAATTATGTCACATTTACTCGATTCTCATGTCTTCTAACCGTGCTGCGCAGCCGCGCGCCATACATCATTCGAGAGCGTGTAGTATCGGCTTACAAATAAGTTGTAATAAACTTGTGTGCGTTGCTGCAATATTAAAATCGATCAATTTAAGAATCATATTTTTTCAATATGAAAGCATGTGAGCTTGAAAATGAATCAGACACGGGAGAACGAGCATTTTCGGAGTTTTCTTTTCATATATTGGTCATCAAAATTGGTGAAGTAGGAAAGAAATAGTGACTTCGTAAAGTTATCACAAAATCATGTCTCTTTTAACTAAAAAAGTCATATTCTCACTGTTCATCAAAAACGTTTTTTTTGGTATCTTCAGAATCCTTGGGTTGTTGGGAGCAACAAGTTCTCATTACCGCAAAAGTAGACGGGCGCCATGTAAGGTGAACGAAGGTTCAAAGCAAAACAATTGACGAGGGAATGTCTTTGTTCTCTCACAGTAACTGCAGATTGTTTACTTGCATGCATGCTTTTCCGGTAATGAGAAAAATTGTGGAGAAGTTTGAAAAAGAACCATTTGAGCTTATTTGAATTTGACTTACATGTTCCTACTCCTCAAAACCCAAAGATTCTGAAGATACCAAAAAATGACCATTACTGATAAAAAAATGAGAATTTGACATTTTCGGTCAAAAGAGTCATGGTTTTGCGATAACTTCATAATACCACCACTTCTTTCCTGGTCCACCGATTTCGATTACCAATTTATCAAAAGAAAGCTCAGAAAATGCATGTGCTCCCCGCGTCTGATTCATTTTCATGCTCACATGCGTTCATATTGAAAAGTTACGATTTGCAAATTAATGGATTTTATTTTGAGCACTGCTCAGCAAACACAGTAGCGAATGCAAGTCTATCATAGCTCATTTGAAACCTGAGAATGTAAGCTCTCAAATGATGTATGATACGTTGTTGTACGACACAACTGGAAGGCATGAGCATCGATAGAATTTCGTCATTATTTGGGTCGCTCGTTTTTTGTGATCAGCCCTGTAACTGATTATTTTTCACAGAGCTCGATACACCGAGTTTTTTAAAGTTACAACTGCTTTTCGGAAATGATGATATCTCAGATACAATGTTGTTAACCAAATTTGTGATTCAGTGTATTTCTTAGAAATCACACGTCGGGCAATGGTCAGAACGATTATTGGGGGAAAACCAACTGACTCATGAAATGCACATTCTTGACGTATTTATTTGAAATAATTATGTTCATAGCACATTCGAAAATTGAAATGTACTCAATAGTGCCATCATTTTCACCTACTTTTACCATCAAGTAAGATATATCAGCAACACAAGATATATCTTCGACAATACGCATCACATGTCCGCCAAAATTTTGCTACCATCTTAACATCCTTATATTTTTGCGACTCTTTGTACTATAAGATCATAAAATATCAAATTTCTCTCTGAGCAGCATTATTGTTAAATCTAACGAGTTAAGACAAATTCGTCTATGTAGCCGAGGCTATTAATTTATTAATTAGTTATTTAGTGTTTATTAGTTATTATTATTATATTAGTTAGTTAATTATTAATTAACTCATCGAGTTATCAACCAAGCAGCCTCGGCTACATGGACGAATTTGTCTTAACTCGTTAGATTTAACTATAAGATCAGATGAGTTTCGAGATTTTTGTTGCACTGTATCAATTATCAAAACTCTTTCATAACAAACTGGTCACCGAGAGACATCTTCGACTTCATAGCGGTCACCTGCTGACGATTTTCTTTCACTGTGTTGTGCATGCCCCACGGAAATGTTTGGATTCATGGTTCATGGCTCTTCGATGAAGCGTGACTACAACGATCTGATTCTTCGCTGACTACTTCTTCAAATGATAACATCACAAAAAGTAGAAATCTCTGTTCTTATTATAAATGAGATAAAGCGTGACCATCGCAAGGTCTGTAATGCTATTGACAAAAACATAGGGTGAAATTAATGAAGCTCAACGCCACTGAAGTGTAAATGACCCAATTCTGCCTACATGTAAATAGTACGGAAAATTGATAATTCAATGTTTGACTATCAATTTTCATGTGAATTTGATATCAATTTGCACTATTAATTTCACTGTGATTGACTGACGCGTTGGCTGTATTGATGTACATTGCACATCGTCGCGTGCAATTACATATTTCTCACATGTGTACATGTTTTATACATGTCCTTGTTATTTGCATATTTACAGGTTTCTGGAATTTACATCTGTAATTTCACAGCTGTTCGATTGCTATTGAAGAACATCGGCATAGTAATTCCTAGCTTGAATTATTTTGAGGAATAAGTCACCGAACATGATGGAAGTGTTAAGGAAGATCGAACATATTGCTAAGGTTATGTGGCACAGTGGTTAAGTGCTTGGCCTAGCGACCTTTCGGTCCAGAGGTCGAGCCCCGAAAGTGTCATTGGAAGTTGTCAGGAAGAGCATCCGGACTAAAAGATGACGCTCCAGATAAAAGTCTATGTTACCACCGTCCAAGCTCCCAGTATGGGGGAGTAGTGACGTTTTTTATTGCTCGGGTTCTGTAAAATTTCACCATTTTGACGGTACTTTTTTAAAATCCATCGTTTGAGATGCAGTAGAACACGGAGAATATTTCAAAGGATATTTAGAACAATCTTAGCGCGAAACTTGAAGTTCAACAACATGATTTCACTGATATTTATTAGTTTCTATCGGTATTCATGGTGTGCATATCAGAACCTCGCTCAATTCATGAACAGGATCCTCCCATGCAAAGAAGTATTGAGTACAGATAAAAAAATTGTACCGGTGGACGCTATTCAGACATAGAAGTAAAATTTGTCAGACTTATAATCAAGCAGAGCACAAATATAGGACAGCATGAATCGTGCCAATCTCAGGCGACATTTTTGTAAACCAACTTTGAGAATTTGAAGATCTTTATTTCAGGAACTAAGCGATGATTTACTTGTGATTTCATTATTGATCAATAATACTCAGATTTTGAATCTCAGCTCTCCAGTAGTGCATTTTTGAAGCGTAGCGCAGCACTGAATCTTGCGAAAAAGATGCACTTACTGAATATCCATATTAAGTTTATCTTTTCATCGTGAATTTTGTTTGAGTATTCATCCTCCTTTCTCAAAGACTTGCAGAGCCTTTCACTGTATTAGTATCACCCGAAGGAGTGTATCGTACTGTTGAGCGAGCGAGTGAGTGGAATAGATTTCGACACGCTGAGTGGTTTAAGTATGACGTGAGCGAAAGAGTTTCTCTATAGGCTGTTAAGTACCAATGAACTGAATCAACATCTCACCGCTCACGAGCTAACGAACGAACTGAGATAACGTTTCCTACAAGCTTGCATTTCTTATCTCTCATATATTTCATTTTCTCTATTCTGGCATTGTTCAGTAATTCATTGACTTTGCGATGCGATAGCGTGATAGTTTGAAATGAGATTGAGGCCCTGAAAGAGATCGTCTCATGTCTTCAAAGTTATTCTGTTGTAAATGGTCTCTAGCGAAACTCCAGCTTGCACAAATTAAAATGAAAGATTTCCATCTCTTATTGCAGATAATAGACGATATTGACTTTAATATTATCAAAATGTTCTTGAAAGTAGTAAGAGTGTTTAGGGGATGATGAATTTGCGACAGTAAAGAATTTCTTCACATCTTCTGAATGAGTTTAATTTGCTTCGAAGTTTTAGTAACAATGTACACACAAAATATGTGAAAAATAAATGTAATTGGCTACATATTAGAATTGCATGTTTTGGGTTCAAAGCCTTTCTCTTGAAAAAATTATAATTACAAGGGAGAAATTTTGTAAAAAAAAATGTTTTGATCTTCTGTAAACCAATTTTGATTTTTAAAAGGTTAAAAAATCAAATAAAAAGTTATGTTGATGAAGGAATCTTAAGTTCAAAAAAAACTGGCATGATTCTATCATTTTTTCATATAATCAATTGAGAACCCAAATATTTCTAAACGTTCCTTTTTGTCATAACCGCTGATAAATTTTGACCAAATTTTGATCAATTTCATCATCAGAAGGGAAACTCTCCAGGCAGCTGTAAGATACTCCCTTCTGATGATAACCAAAGAGCTGGTCGAATATATTGAAGGTTATAGACGAAAGTGTTATTTATTCAATCAATCCCCAATTCGATATTGAAGAAAGAGTTGGAAAGAGAAGTATAGAAAAGTGTATTCAAAATGAAAGTTATAGAGGCAACAAAGGATACCATAAAATCAAAAGAACAAAGATCAAATCTGTTCGACAAAAAGAAATGCACTGACGAAAAAATGGTAAAGGAAAATGTGATACACAAGGAATAATCTACGAAATTGAATGCAAAGGATGCAAAGGGGTTCACATCGGAGAAACAGCAAGAAATGCCAAAACTAGAGGAAAATAGCATATGAAGCAATTGAAAGAAAAGAAGGATACATCAAGTCTATGGAGACATTGCAAGAACAACGTAACAGCATGAAACAAGAATTTTCAAGGAGTGTAACAAGTGTGCACCATAGCAATACAATAGAACGTCAAACAACTGATAAAGTCAAAATCAAAAACAGAATACAACAGAAAAGGATCGTCAACAACAACAAAGCAGAGTGGAGCCAACCAAACATGCCAGCAGTAACCATACAGAAAACTAAGATAGTGATGATGGATGGTGAACTATGGATCTACCAAGCAATGAACTATGGAACTATGACAATCAATGAACCGTGGTATATGCGTGCGTATATTTGATAGATATTGATTATCGATATTGACATTGATAGATTGTGATTTTGTTTAGAGATTTCAAATGATTTAGCAGTTTTCCAAAATTTTCGCTTAGGGTTTCTTTATATCCAAACTGCAGATCGGCGAAATATACTTTGACATCATTTATTAATTTTTGTGTAGAAAGGTTGAAAAACAATAATATTTCATTAATTTCAACTTATTGAATAAATGATAGCAAAAAATGGATACTCTAGAGAATTGCTGAGAATTTGAATTATATGGAAACTCCCCTTAAAAATATAAAGATCTAAGGAAATATTAAACATTTTGTCATCGGTAGAGCGACTTTCATATTCGTTGTGTTTCCCTTAACAAAGAAATGTAGAGATCTTAATTTACATTTAGATAATTGCCGAAATCTGAGTGAACGTCTGTGGATAGTGAAATTCTTATTGTCTGAGATTCATTCAAAATGATTGGGATCACTCAAATGCTATGTCGAGAAATGAGTGTTTACGTCCTGAAACATTTTTAAGATAATGTACGTTCTATGATGATAGCTTGTTAGTCATCGCAAATTCAAAGCATTCTCAAGAAATGAAAAACAACAGTTCGAAGAGGATAGAAAACCTCTTAAGAGGAATCTCAACGGGATGAAAGATGCTATGATTATTTCGTCCGTTAATTGACGAATACTCTTCGTAATGCTCTCTTTCTAAAGCTAATTCTCAATGATGGGCCTTTTAATGTCCGAACTGCAACGATGTTTTCTGATGAAAGTACAACAGAAGCTGTATTTTGATGCACTTCAATGATGTTTCAATGCTGCGGTTCATGCGGACATCAGATGGTTTTGTCGCTACCTCCCCAGTAGGGTCTTGGATATTGTTGACAAAGGGGTTGCGGAAGCGATTGATTTTTATTCGCTTTAAATTATAGTTTCCAATTGCTTGAGACCGGACGTGGGCTGCAAATCTCCCTATTTCGAGCCCCTTTTTCTTCATTTACGAGTTATGGGTTCTGACGCTAACACTTCGTAGTCTCCACGAACTTTGTCGTAAACCCTAGCTGACATGCGTTTTTTTGATTTGCCAAAAAGTCAAGTATTTTTCAAATTTACAGAAAATTTTGACCTTTGGGAAATTGTGAAATAAAAACGCTATATTTTCCCAATACGTGTGTAGTGAAAAAATATTAAACGACCAATAGAGTGTTTGTGAATGCTACAATGAAGTCGCCTCAAGACATACCAATCTGCATTGTGTAAAGTTGTCATTGATAAGAGGATATTGAGGTTTTCTGATTTCGAATGCCAGTATTCTGAGATTATATATCATGATCCGAATAGACATCTATCAAATATACCATGAAATATAATCAAAGAACCATCCCTAAAATAGCTTTCCCGTAGAACTTTCCCTGAGAACTTTCCTCGTAGAAATAGTCCAGATATCGGATCATGATATATAACAGGTATACTTGCTCAAATTCCCTCAGGAAAAATAGAATCTGCCCTCGCTATGCTCGGGCAGATTGCTATTTCTCTTTCGGGAATTTGAAGAATACTATGGTATACCTATCACATACACCTTCGTTTTCATTATAATGAAAAAATTAGAGGTAACTACCTTATAGTAACTGCCAATTTGTAATTAAATAAAATAGGGTAAGCACTAAATATGACAACTGTTACTTAACTCATATCAAGCCTTAAGGTCAAAAGTCAAAAGTGCCTCGCCATGACACGCGAATTGTGTTAGTCATTAGTATCATGATACTTTCGGAAGCGGAAGCGATCGTCGGGCATTCGCTTCCGCTTCCGCTTCCACACCACTGGTTGACACAGTCATGCACTAGGTGATACTTTTAGTCTGAATGCCCTGCTCTCTTCCTGGTGCTCTCTAGACGTTCGACCTCACGATCGCTAGGCTGACCATGGAGTATAGCACACCCAGTAAAAAGACGTTGTCGGGCCAATAACGTTGTGTGGACATTGGGCCGGCACAGTCATGGTTCCTGATTCTTCTATGTCGGGCCGGCGACGTTGCATCGACTTAACGCCAACAAACGGTCGCCCTAATGCCATTAGAATGCCGACGACAAATTCTCGTTTGAAAGGACCTACATCATTGAGACGACTCCATGGTGTACATGTTATAATAAATGATCGTATATGATTGCGTATAATACTGGTAGCTCTTCTAAATAATATATAATAATTATCACGGATTCATCCAAGTAAAGTTCTTTCAAATTCCACATGAGGACGAAGGAATGGTGGTCTCAAGCTGTCAACGCACTAACAGAAAGCACCAATTTTCATGATATTTTGCAATTTGTGAGAATTAATAGAAATGTCGATCTAACCTCAAGCAAGCATAATTTTAAATCCAGTGGATATATCAAAGCATCCATCTGGTGTGAAAACTACCGAATTTAGGGTATTGATCAGGTGCCAAATATGAAAACATAGTAAAACCCACATTACATTTTCCATGCTTTCCCATCCTCCTCCAGAGATTCACCTTGTTCAGTTCGATTTTTCGACTGTAGTGCTATGTAGGTCTAAAGTTTGATCACATTTTGATTTCACTTCAAATGACTTTTCAGCAATATAACCTATCACATTAATTCAGTGGTTTTCTGCAAAAAATGCAAACATGAAGAGACTAGAGCTCGTGAGTCACAAAGATGTGAATAATCAAAACGTGTAGATGAAGATCGGGAATGAAAATGTACGTTAAAGTGCATTTAACGGGGCTGTGTTTAAATTTCATTATTTTATTGTTGAATTATAAAATATTATAAAATGCGAAGTTGGCCAGTTCTAGTTAAAGAATCAGGCGCTAATTCGTGACTAGCATTGTTGGCTCCAAGATTTTCTCTAGGGTTCTTATAGAAAGATTATCTCGTATGGATGCTAAATCCTCCAGAATATCACAACCGGAATCCACATCACTGATGATCCGGTGACACCGCTTTCTGATTGGCTCTGGTTTGTTGGCATTACTTGCAGTTAATGCAATAAATAAAAGACAGTTACACTCCACGACACTTCTTATGTGAGCTCTGTATATTTGAACTAGATATTTCTGATGGCATTCGCTAGAGCTTGCGTAGGACATGGACTCTCTGTGCTGCGGTTTTCGCTATTTGATCTACAGTGTATGTGGAAAATCCGTTTCAACTTTACTTGCATACAGTGATGCTGATTGTTCATGATGGCATCATCGGCGTTCTGTTGTACTTCAAGATCTTTTCATGATGTTTTCTGAATTGTTTGATATTGTGCATTCTCATATCTATGCATTTTGACGTATGAAATTATTAATTATGCATGTTTCAATTATATTCACTGTGACAGCAATAATTGCGATCCTGCTATCTAAATACACAAACGGTGGATGCGGAGACTCGGAATACCAGCACTGCGCAGATGAGTTGCTGCTGATGAACATGAGTAGTAGGCCTTTGATAAAATGAGTCAACGTTTCCGGATATCAAGTTGTCGATATTGATGTGTGCAGCTGATGAGTGAAGTCATGAGGTTGATGAAGATAACGAATGTTTCAGTTCTACTCACTGATCTCATAATGCTCCTCCTAAAAGTGGAAAATAGATTCAAAGACGAAGTAATGTGTATATGAAATGGACTTATTGATTTGTTTTCAACTTTGAGACTACAGTTTTTCTAAAGTCAATGACAAACTTGATATTCACACAAATGCTAAGCCAATTCTTGACGTTATAAACTATTAGATCGGCCATAAAGCTGCACCGCAACATGAATTTTGCGAAATATCAGTCCGCTTGTTTCTATTGTCTTTCAAGGAAATGAATTTCAGAATCATTGATTCAAAATCAAACATTGAACATTTGAAGTTGAATGAATGTTATGGATATCAAAACTCAATGCAATGGATTAGAAGGATGTTAACAGACTCGAGGAATTTAAGGACGAGACTCCTTGAAAGCTACAGGCGCCGTGTTTCGTCTGATAACTATTCGTCATGGCCCGTACTTGCTTGGAAGAGTTTTGAGTGACCAAACAAGCTGATGAGTAGCACAAAGTTAACCGAATTACGTCCAGATATGCCCAAAATCTCACTAAAAAAAGTGGGCAGTTTTGGAAAGGATGCTTGATAAATTAAGTTCATATCTTTACAGGCAATAAGCCATGCCAACGCTTGGCACCGTTTATCTATGGAAAGTAAAGCGCCATGTTTAGAGCTTTCGTGTGAGCGTCACTCACTATTGTGAAGTGAAAAATTTAAGTCATTCTCACGCGATTTTATTTTCTTCTTACAAAAGATATCCTACCTGCTTTACTGTTAATTTGATAAGTAGTATTTAAATCCATTCTAATCACATTACAGGTTCTAAAACATGACTGTGATCCGATGCTTTCACGTCAGCTTTAGTGCAAATATCATGTACGTAAGCGGTTCGCTACATCTGAGGTGCGCTCGTGATGTATGTGAAATTCATCCGATCTTCATCACCGATCGGATTCATTCGATCGTAAGTGACTGGCTTGTAAATAGAATAATTAAATATTGAGTTGCACCCCCAGCTGAAAAATGTGAGCAGCCTTGAACAGCTGCCATTTCGTCCAATATCAGGCCTGGTACACATCTCACATGACTGGCCTTCATGACGTAATAAATAAATGTAATGAAAAGTTTTCCTTCGTGCTCAGAATAAGAAACTTGGAAAATGTCATCGCACTTTTAAGGTTATGTAAGAAATTCCATAAAGCAAATAGTCAATTCGATTAGAAAATTTGCTCTTACATGTGATGCTGGGTCTCAACTTGAGTTAATTCAATAAACCGAAACTGCACACATTGGGAATTTAATTAATGCTGAGTTGGTACTCTAGCTAATATACTTACTCTATGACTCTAAGCCTTCATCTGCTTCACAGTCCTTCGTTGATAAAAATATTTTTCATGATATCTGTACTTCTCTCTTTTATGTTCGCTTCTCATTTTGCAGGCGGTGCTCTTCGTCTACGACATCACAAATTATGGAAGTTTTGAAAATCTGGATGATTGGCATGACACCGTCCGCCGTGTCTTCAGCAGTGATGACCGATCTCTGCCTCATATGGCATTAGTGGGCAACAAATCAGATCTCAGTCATCTTCGAACTGTGCGTCCTGACAAACACGACAAAATGGTGCAGGACAAAGGAATGTCGAGTCATTTTGTCTCTGCCAAGACAGGGGATTCTGTCAGCCTCTGTTTTCTCAAAATAACTGCTGAAATCTGTGGTGTGAAACTCTCCCAAGCTGAGATGGATCAGCATCGGCAAGTTGTTACTGCCAGTATACAGACAGGCAGCAAAGCTCCGAGCGGCGACCTCAGGCCCGCCAATCAAGGACAAGTGCCGCTTCCGCGAGGCTCAGTTCCTATTATTAACCGACAATCAGTTAATCCAGATTCAGCGAGTGGCAACCAATCAGGTGATCAAGATCAGAGTAAAGCGTGCGCAATTCTTTGATTGAAGGAGAGACGATTAGGGAACATCAATGAAATTCTGAATCACCGCTGATTGGGTGATTTTTGAATTACAATCAACTGACAGCTAATTGTTGCCTTTCTGCAACAAAGAGGATCTGTGATGTCACAGATGCGCACACGTTCATGTTGTAGGACCTTTGTAGAGCCTCAGAAATGTATTTCCTTTTAAGTGATTGAAATCTGCCTGTCGATATTCGTCAGGCAAGTAAACATCATGTGGTACTGAGTCATTGAAATCAGGAAATTATTTAGTGTTTTCCGGATAATTCGTCACACTTCGTGATTTACAAGAAAATGGTGTATTTGTGCATAATGTATTCGCAACTGATTCTTTCCCGTTAAGTCAAGCAAATTATTTCTACAGCTAATGTCTATTGACGGTTAAACGACCCTCTCTGTGAATACTAGGTAAATGCTCAAGATGGGTCTGGCCAGACCCGAGCCTTGTCCGTATCGTCATGAGCTATCTACACACAAAATCTTTCATGAATCGGGCCCTATTGATTTAAATTATCAAAAGCAATATCTGAAATTTCATTTTATGTTTCTATTGGTCCATCAGTAAATTGCCGTCTCATGGTCGTCTCCATCAGTAAATTGTTGCAATTATTAATGCTTTTATACCTCAATGTTAATACAATCATTGGATTAGCAAATGATCCTCGCGTATTCCAAGAAGTGTTTTGATACAAAATGTTGAATGCTTTGTCTATACCAAAACTCTTTACAAACTTCCGCCAACGAGACAGTTTTGTAATAGCGCTAAAATGGGAATGTGTGCGATGTTCAGGTTTCTTGATGAATTAAACGTAGAGAATAATGTGAAGATTTGCGAATTGGGGATGGAAAAAGTGACGAGAATTATGAATTAAAGGTTACGAATTATCCGTACGTTTTACAATGTCCAACATATTAAACTTATTCGGGGAATAGCAAATGTGGCGAATTATCCGGAAAGCACTGTATATGGCTCAAACTCATTGTGGCAATGCGGTGTTTATTTGGTTGGGTAACTGCAACGTTGGCAGTCATATCCGGTATTTTGACAGAAGAGTTTATGAGCAAAGATTTTCTGTCGAAGAATTTGGAAAGTTTGTGACGAACACTCTTTGCTAAAGTGTTGCCACAAACTGCTCTTGGGAGAGTTGTAGCGTCCACATTGACACTATAGGCGCCACATTGACGAGGCATGCAGATCCTGAACAGAGTTATTTCGCCTTGTCCATTATTCGCCTTCGCGAGTGATAAATAGCATGCTAAAGTCAGGATTTTTGAACACTTAGATAACAAACTGAAGCATCCGTCTATTTCCACTCACTGGGAGGCTGTATTGGGCTAGGTCCAGTCTAGCAAGCAGATGACTCAATGGGGAAAGACCAGATGCTTCAGGTTTGCCGCATCAGATTCAGTGGAAGATAAAGCTAACTTTCTATTTGAAGTTGAGATGGCATTTTTCAAATATCACAAAGTGAAAATGTATCATAGAAATCTCACTAGTTCAAATCGATAGCCATCACGATGACCCGGGGCGGTCATAAGTAATCATAGTCAGCAGGTGAAGGTATTTACTTACTTGCAGAAGAAGAATATGGTTACATGCATGTCACATGATAGTCAATAAATTTTGAATCTGTGGAATTGACATTTCTGAGTTTGAATTTGTATATTTAAATCTTGCTTGACGCTTGTATTTTGCACCGCAGCAGCAAACTTCGGTTGTGACTCCTCAATAGTTCTGTCGTACTTAAGTATTAGGCCTATTTGTGCGTCACCATCTGTGCTGTCAAGGACAGTCAAATCTAAATCTCTTTATATATCTACCTTCTTATTAATGACAAACTATGATTGAGATTCATATTTTTCTACTACACTGTGAGTGCACACGACTGTGCCTTTGATGTTTTCCTGTTATGTGTTCCAATCTACGATTTGTTTTCTGTCACCTTGTATTTTGCAATTTCCCTTCACCCCCAATTTTTAAATAAATGAAGCTCCGTCCATGATCAGAAGTTTTAATCTAATTCTGGAAGATGCCGGTATCCCATGGGTTTGCTTGAAGAGTATAGAAATCTGAACTGGCGTCAGGCTGATGACAGATGTTCTGCTGGTCAAGAATTGACCATGTCTGAATTCATGGAGCATAATTACCGCTGGACGCCTTTCGTGACAGCTCAGCGGACTTCTCGATCACCAAATTCTATTAAAGATTTGAAAGTGTGTTCATATCTGACTTGAAGAGATGGATTGTAAGTGCTCATAATTTACGAAATGCGCATTTGATATGTGGAATAAAATGATCAACTGATTAGGTTATCTGAGCTTCCCATGCATTATGAATTACGACAGACAGTCTAGTGGAAATTGGCTGCTATCAACAATTCATAATGTAGTTCTTCTGACGCGGTCGTTGCTATAGTCATTCAAGCTATTGTATGTATAGGCTACATATTTTCATGAAATGGTTCTTCAACTGTGCAGAAGTCACCTACTCAATACTTGCACAGTATTTACAACGCAATTTAGTAAGAATAAATGGTCTTAACGTGAGTGTTGCATTGAAAGTGACCGAATTGGTTTTCAAAACCTGGTAATCGTTCTGGAGATATCAGAAATGCGGATTTGAAGTGAGGTGCAGGATTTATATAACACAAATGCGGAAATACATGAGTTGAGTTCATGCTACATTTGTTGACGTTTCGGTGACCCGAATGCGATATTTAATTAAAATATGTGCTATTCAAGAAACTCTGCGTTGCTTAGGCCTCCATACACAAAGCATTGCGGCAGCGTATATCGAGGTTGTTATAGGAGGGGATGTCGAAAGTGTGCAACAGATTGAGTAGGGCCTGTCTGTGTAAGTCAAAGATTTCTAGTTGGCAACAAGTCGCGCAGTTCACGCAGTTTTACTGAGTGCATTCTGTGCAAAACTCATAATTACTCGGAGTGTGGAATCATATTGCTGTGAATCCTGTGACCTTGACTTTGTTTGTCTGCACTAGCGTTAGCTACATGTGATTGTTTTTCAAAAATGAATGTAGAGCTATGACGGTAGTATAGATGAGAAAGTTTACGTAGCTTATGCTAGTGTAGACAAACAAAGTCAAGGTCACAGGATTCAGAGCAATAGGATTCCACACGGAGTTCTGGATGAGTGATTAAAACATCATAAAGTTTACTTATAAGGATAAGCAAAGTCCGTCAGATATGAATTCATGACCGAATTTTCCACTGGAAGTCATCGCGAGGACATGCATTGATCAGAGTAGGCTACAGTCATCTGACAGGAACATTGACAAGTCTCACGAGAGGAGAGGGGTGCCAAATGTGAACTTGAAGTATAATTTGCGGAAAATTTTATTTCAGATACTGGGAGGCCTAGTTTAAATTGGTAAAGTTTTAGTTTGCATTATGGTCACTATGTTATAGACATAGGCTTAAATAAAGTAGCCCCCATCCATGGAATCTGGGTTCTGAACACAAATCGAGATCACGATGAATGATCCAACAGTCATTGGCTAGACCCTATTCCTCAAATTCACATCATAATCAGAGTGAAGCATATGTCTTTTTCCTATGAACTTTCAAATTGTGATAGACTTTTCGGTGCTGTTTGTCAATTTTGTCCTGATCAATAAATGCCTCTTTCCTAGTCCCCGCCCCCTCCTCCCCCCCACCGGCCAGTACCTTAACACGTCTTGCTTTGCGGAAATCGCAAGAAATCAGATGGAATCATAGCATTAGGAACATGGGTATCTTAGATATCGGGAAACTCATATCAACGGTGATGATGACTCATATGTGACGTCATAAACTGCGCACGCGTGGACTAACTTCCAAAGGAAACGCTATTGTAACTATTGTAACTGTCGTCGCGGTGATTCATTTTGCAAATCAGGGTTTCAACAGGCCATCTGCTGCTTAATATCAGCAGAATAAAAGTATACAATACATGCAACCCGGAACTGTATTAGTGGCCATCTGATAGTCTTGAAACTCTCATAACGGAATAACAGCCTCTGGTACCTGCTACCGGGGGAAACTGGAGAGAGAGAGAGAGAGAAAATTTATATTGTATCACTGAAATTCAAATCAAATATACCTGCATACACATTTCAGTCAAAATAGAAAATAGTATATCCCGCAGGATTTCAAAATGTAGACGAGGACTCGCAAGAAAAGAACTTTCGATAAGAACGTCAACGGAATAATAGAAGACTCTCGACATGGTTGTCGACTATAAGGAACAAGACAAACAATAGCTTTGGGAGCACAGACGCAAAGACTTTAATAGCATATCTTAGCAATATGCAGATGCATGAAAGTTCACAGATAAGACGCTTCCTACTGCTAACCACTTCTTGCAACCTAACAATCTCCCTTTAATTTTTCAAGCAACGTTTTTTAGATTTTCTCCAATGTATGCATCCAAATACGAAAATGCCATCGGGACAAGCATATTCCTGTCCAGCAGAATTCTATAAGACCACTTAGACAGAGTCAGTGCGTCAGTCAGTCACTCTTTTGACTCTTCGCAATTCGCAACATAAAACATTCGCTGAGCGTGCTCACATTTTATTCCTTTTTCCTTTACATGCCCTTTCCACTGAAGGTCGTCATCAAGAATCACTCCCAAAAAGAACCCAATAGAGAAGAACCCACTAATTCGTAATCAAATTTTATAAATTCACAGTCATTCCGAAGAGTATCCATTATGCCCACTCTATGCTCTTATAGCCATGTATCCGGCACTCTATGGTGATAAAAGACGAGGGCGGAGATGGACATTGAAGGCAATTACGTCGTGCACATGCGCGTTGTAATGTCTACGCTACCTAAACGATGGCGGCTTCTACTGTTTGGCAATGAGATCGGCATCATTTGATTCACGACTACTATCATTTCTCTTTATATAAAAAAGCATTTTGATAGAATAAGTTACAATATGTCGCCTTAAGATGAATCTACAACTGCCACATGCGTCAGTAATTTGCTTCTTATCAAGATCTAGCAACACTGGCCTAGATCAGTGCCCATGATCGTCTGAAATAGCTATCAACAAACTCCTATTGCCCATTCTAGTATCACTAACTCAAACAGCACGATTTCTATGCTGATGACATGCGAATTTAGACGAATACTATAGCTATGCTGTCTGACATGAAAACAGTTTCCTTGCAGTTATTGCACTGTGGTGCCGTTGCTGTGTTCATCACTTTTTCAATCTGCAGCTCATGGGAGCAACATTCTGAGCTAAGAACTGACAAACGATAAACACGTGATAGAAATCACTACAACGGTCTTGTAAAGATGACGGTTATAAAACTTTTCATTTCTTGCACTTGTCTTGAAAATCCCAAGAGTTCTTCAGTTTGACAGAATGAAAAGAGTTGTAAATGCGCCAATATGGATGTGGCAAATAACAAATGACGTCGTTTATGCTCATAACGAGTTCACTTGCCACGAAATATTCGAAGACATTTGTTCCCCACTGAATTAGACCCTCTCATTTCTCCAACGATCCTTAGAAGACTCATTGAGAACAATGCCAGAAGTGGCGGTTGCTTTGGAAGTATGACTAAGGCAGAACACTTCATCATCGCAGCAGAATTGGCTCATAAAGATTCTGAATGCGCGCTTGAATAAATCAACAAGAGATTTTTGAGACTTTTGAGAAGAATAAAAACATGTTTCAATGATTTGTTACGTCTCAGATGCTATTGTAACAAAATCTGAGAATTTCGGCATTTACGATGATACAACCTTTTACCTCGAGCGTTTTCTAATCTTTGATGTCATGGAAATCCGACTTTAACAGACATGTACAGTAAAGCAATATGATGGCGTGATCAGAACGATGGTCTTTAGATAAAGTGGCTGGAACAGGGATCGCCATTTTCCGTTTTTTACGAAATTAGTCTAATGTAAATATTTCAACTTTATGCATTCAATCCCCGGTTTTTCCCGATATTCCGTTTTTTCTTGCATGAATTGCGATCCCTGGGCAGGACAATGCTTTTGGTAAACAGTTTCCTCCTGTGACAGTTTCTAGGTTAACTGGCAGTACCTTGTTGTCGCACTTTGCAAAGTGTCGTTTTCATTCAGAATTCTTTTTTTACTAGTAGGCTTACACGTTTGATCAACAAAGTTTTCATAGAAATTTCAGCAACATATAAGTCTTTGGATACGATATCTGCATCCGTACTTCCATCATTTATTTATTAATTTATTAAACGTACAATATTTGAGTGGCGTTATGTCAACACGACTTCAAGGCCGCTATACAGTAATGTCACAATCACAGATGAAGAAAACGAAAAGAACAGAAGTGTTACAAGGGGAAAGAGCGAACGAAGAGGGAGGTCTTTAGGGAGCGCTTGAAGGAGTGGAGGGATGGTTGACTGATCACAGTCTGTGGGAGAGAGTTCCAAATTCTGGCGGCTGCAGACGGGAAAGCTCGGTTTCCGATCGATCGTCGGGAGAAGGGCACGGACAAGGCGGATCTGGCTGCGGAGCGAAGGTGCCTCCGCGAAGGGATCGAGGAAACACTTTGAAGGGAATAGATGAGGTAAGGCGGAGCGCAACAGTTGAAGCACTGGTAGCAGAACACAGCAAGACGGAAGTGGATCCGCTCCTGCATGATGTGGGAGCGGTTGGAGGAGTTGTGTAGGAGTCTAGCTTCGAACGAGCAGACATATGAATGAGCATATCATCGGTAGAAGTTTTTTGTGCAAATTATATTGAAGACATTTTTCTTTAGCTTCAATCTGCAATTAATAGCTCCACAAATCGTGTTCATGACGTTTTTGTAGCAATTTCTTCATTGGAGGTAATGTGATTTTCCAATCCAAGCTATGTATGGATGACAACCGATTTCATCCATCAGACGTGCAGTTTGTAGTAGACAAGATGTTTACAATGTTGTGAAAGTTCTTTTTAAAGTAATACTTTTCTTTTAATGACTTTTCAGAGCAGAATTGTTACGCTCGGTTCAGTAGGCTATTACCTGCACCGAAGCTTTCTCGTAATTTTCTATTTTCCAGCGTCTATGGTTTATGTGCTATGTTCTTCCAAGTCCTTCCTGAGAAAAATATAATAAGCTTAGATATAAGTAGCATATGAGTAGCGTCATAGATGCAGTAGGCAAGTGGGATGGAAAAGGAATTCATCCAGTAAAAAAGATCTGAATTGTTCAACAATTGCGCAACGATGTAGGGCACTTTTCAAAATTATGAGCAAGCTCAAAGAGGAGGGCAATCGCAGTGATTTTATCACTACATCAAAATCTGTAGATCCTAAATCACTTCGATTTGTGTACAACATTGAAGATTAATGCACAGAGATTTCATATAGGATGAGGCATAAAAATATGACTAGATTATAATGTAGCATAACTTTTTAATTATGTAACAGAAATTAGCATTCTGAAGCCAATACACACCTGCGATGGAGAGCTCAATGATCGATCATGAGCACATTGAATGTAGTCCAATGGTCAAACGTCCGTGTGATGACATTTTTTTAAACGAAAATGTTTGGTGTTAAACTTGGAAGAGACATGGAGGCTTTGGAAGAAATGGAACAGGAAAATACGAAACTTTTGACGCTCGGTTGCAATACGGGATTGCCGAAGGTTGATTCAGTCATCACTCAAATGATGGTGTGTGATCATCTGCAACAACGGTGAAGACAATTCTCTAAATGATGATTATCGTTTAAGTGAAGAATTGGAAGCAACTTTTCTATTCAGTCGTTGTTCTCTTCACTTAATCTTTTGGCTTTCGAGTCTTCATACTTTGTGTGTCATCGTTGTAGACCTCCCAAAACCTGCTGGCCTTCATCTCCTCTCAGTACATAACCTACTGCGAACATTTTATTTGAATTTTAGAGGAGATCGCAAACTTTCTAAAGATTGTATTTCAGCTGAAAACGAAACTGTCAAGCGAAATGCTCTTGGCGGACAACATGCGTCATGCATTCTCGTCTCAAATTTAGTGCACTTATTATTCAAGCACAATATTGGCTCATATTCTTCTCATAAAAATGCATGGTCATTTTATAAGTGCCTCAGTAAAATAGGTCTACTTAGGAGAAGTACTAAAATACTTCAGAAGAAATGCTTCTAATGTAAAAAGAATCTCGTATCAATTTGGAAACATCCAGTTGTTTCACCTGATTGACGAATATTAGAGGCTTGAAGAACTATGTGCTTGTATCATCTGGTCCGACCGGCAGCACGAGTTTCTGCACGAAACAGGGGCTGACAATGAGACTATCGAAAAATACAGTGCACCCTATCCATGCGTGCTACGAATCTGAGCGTCTGTCGAGCTCTACGCGGTGTTCTTATCAGACAAAAATAACCCTCCTCCCCAATGCTACACGGTCGACATGAAACAACCTGAGTCAGATAAGATTAAAAAGTTTGTCGTTAACTCTAATGTGAAATGCTTCAAATGCCGTTCGACAATCGCACGAAGTCCAATGTCCTAAAAGTCACTAAACATGAAAGCAAATAACTTCATTGCAAAATAAATCATCTACTGGAGAGAGCCTCATTAAAAGCAAAGAATATTCTCATAAAATGAGGAATTATGCGACAGACTGCATAGCTGTGAATTTTACTATCAGGATTACAGAGATTATCTGAGCTTTCATTTTCATTTTCAAGCAGATCTTGTAAATGCATGAATGTAGTTTTGATGAACAGAAATTGTCATGGGACCTGGAGTGATACTTAAAGAGCTGTGAACTAAAATTCATATAATAGCAGTATATCTCAATCTGTCGAGTTATAACTCCTTAATGTTCGTCTCTCAATCGTTGGAATGCAACATCCATATATTTTGTATCACATGTTGACGACGCCATTGTGTCTCCGAGCTCCATCTTTGCTCAGTGCATCAAAGTTTCGTACACGAGCATTATTCAACATTCCTCTTTCACTTGCAATTTACTATAGATTGAGATACTTTCAGGCTTAGTCTTGTAATTATCCAGAAACATTTGGAAAGTTCACGATCTTTACATTAAAGAGAATGCAGCAGATTTGTAATTTTCCATTAAGTTTTACATTGTGCAGATTGTTGTTTGAGCCCTTTAAAGCGCTTGTTTCTCAATGTCTAACTTGAACCATACTAGGGGCGATTCGATTTTCCTGCGACTTTTAAAACTAGACTGACTGATCTGCTTTTATGTTCTGTCGCATTTCTAGAAATTTCAGCAAAAATCGTTGACCCGGTGGAAAGTAGGGCTCGCAGCACGGGCATCGTGACCCGGGCTATACTCTCGATCTTCGAGCCAAGCCCGGGCTTTAGGGCCTCGCCCGGACTGTAGAAATCTTAAATGTGCAGTGGAATTTTAGTGGAAAATCGCTGAAAGACCAATGTCTCAATCGCCCACAAGTAGGGAAATTCATCAAATACTGACGTGCATTCGATGCACTGTTAAGTCGCATTGCACGTCAGTATTTGATGAATTTTTGATTTTCGCTGTTGGTTCAATGAGTACACATTAAAATGATGTGACCTAAAGCTGTAGTCGATGTTAAACAAAGAGTTTATGGGTTTAAGTTCTCTGAAGATATTCCACATAATTGTCTGAAGTAGCGGATAAAGTTGGGAACAGCCTCAACGGCGATCTCCCTTCCTTCAGTATTGCATTAATTTGACTTCAAACCTGTAATACAGTCGCTATACAGGAAACACACGAGAAATCGTGCGATCTCAAAACATTATCAGTTTGTTGACAAGTGAAACAATCAATGACGGGGTGGAATCAAGAAGCAACATACCACTTTGGAAGCACTCCTTTACTCCTATCTGGCAGGCAATAATATAGCCTAAGGTAAGGCCTACAACCAGATTTTAGCAGTAAGCGCATAGCTCCACCGAGCGAAGCATAAAACAGCGAAAGTTAATAGGATTTCTAGTGACGGGAAATTCCATATTATTTGCTTGCACGTCTTGCTGCTACGAATAATCATAACCAAAAGTACGGACGTCCACATAGCCAGATCTTCCGAAATCAGATGTCTCTATCAGAGAAGTCATCATGAAGATGAAGGGTGTGGAGCAAGACAAGATATGGAAAGAAATGTTATCAAGGATCGAGAAATGTAAACTGACAGCAATGCTTTTTAGAAACATAAAGCGAACTTTAAAAATCGGGAAGTCCGGGCTTGATTTTTATCCGGGGTGCGAACCCTAGTGGAAAGTCACATCCACAGAAATCCGACACTGTAATAATGAAGGACTAGAAAGGTCATCGACATTGAAAACAATAGAGCATTATGGACTGCTTCTTCAGTGGTGACAATGGAATTATGCTGACAGCTTGTCAGTACACATTGTAAGTATTATGATTTCTCTTTATATAGGCAAGTATTTTGACAAAATAATTTTGAGTAGTTCGCGCTCAGGCAAGAATCTACAATTGTTGCACATGTTTCAGTACTTTGCTTCTTCTATAGATCTAGCAATCGGCGCATAGCTGAGCAGATGAAATTTCAATAAAAAAACAGCTGCTGTCCATTCAATATTCACGTTGTGCAATATTTTTGAGTTCTTTAAACTCAAGAAGACCATTAACTGTAAAGTATGTGCTTCTACCACAGACTTCTTCAAGAGCAACGGCATTCGTCGTGGGTGTATGGGCATGCCTCCCCTTCTTTGTTTTTCACAACTGCGAGCTTCTATCCAAGAGCGATTCTAGGGAAGTTTCCTGTCCAGATGCTAACACTAAGAAGTCTATGCACGGTGTTGTCAACCTTTGATGTTCCATGTTTACTGAATCATGTTGAACAACTTGCTAAGATCACGATTGATGGATGGAAATTACATGTCAATATGCCGGATATCTTGAATTTCTCGATTGGAAATACAGAGGATTTGAGCTTGCACTCATCTTTGTCTGAGAGTATTCTATATTCAAACTTTGCAGACAAAAACGTATGGGTATTTTGCATTTGTGTACAAAAGGTCAGCTGAATCTGATGGAAAATGACCAAATTATAAGTGTTTAGTTTCCGCCACTTTTTTGGGACACCTGGTATATCTTAAATTGCAAATTAGACCACCTTGATAAGACAGCCGTCTAATTTGCTGTGTAATACCATTGAGGTAGGAGCATTTCATCGTCCATCTTCAAATTCACAATGAAAATGGCATTAAGGTGATTCCTATGGCTCACAATTTGGAATCAACAGATTAAATCTTGATTTTTGATGTCACAAATTTTAGGTTCAGTAACAATGCAGATATTACTTTTCAACAACGTTCAGCCTAAATCGTTAGACAAGTAAGACTGTCATTTGGAAGGTAATGAAGATAGCTTCATTACATAGAAAATTATGCGTCCTTAATGCAGGATCAGGGCCGTGTAATTTGGAAATGGAGATATACAAATGACTTTCATAAAAATGACAGGTGAAATACTGGCTGATAAACCTACTTACTCAGTTACAATGCAATTCAAAACGCGATATGGATGGGTTTAATGTAGGCTTACCGGGGAACAGTTTTCTTTATGATCAATTAATGGCTGGTATTATCCAATATTGAATGCTACCGCATGTTTACTGAAGCTCATGCTGCTTCCAAGGCTAAGAAGAAGCGCCAGTCAAATCACTTCTTTGTTACAAATACAATTGGTCAAGAATTATTGGTCTCCCTCAAGAAAGGGGTTATTGAAACGATCATTATATTATGAAGCATGGAGACCTATTGTTATTTTTGTATATCAAAATCTACATCGTGACATTGTTGAATTTTTCATTTCCTAGATAATTCCACCAATATACTCAAAGCCTGCTGCACCTGCAGGTCTTTGACCTTTTTTAAATTTCCTCATTTACACCAATGAATTTGCGACTTGCCCAATCTAAAAATTTCTATGAATTTAAGAAAGAAGATCAGCGGAATAAATATTTTCTTTTCAGATATTACTGCACAATTGCTACACCTGGACATTTAAAGTATCTATCATATGCATTAGCTTGAACTATCAAAACCTGGGTCCCATTTCTGGACCATATGACTACCTTGAGAAGCACTGATTTGATCTACATGTGTTAATGAGAGTGTAGACTATCTAACTACTTTTTGCAAGCGAACGTGCGGTTGTTACACATGTGATCAGGCTGAAATGTTCACATGGATGTTTTGATTGACATCGATATGACAAAAACAAGGTCTAAATGGTGTGCAGTATGCTGTACGTGTCATTGAGCCATATCCATTTCAAGATCAATGTAATTCACCAGAAACAGGTTGTAATTGCAATATAAAAATTGTGATGTTTTCCAGTGACTACTGGTCCAATTATTCTGCATAAACCTCTAGCAATCATGAGTTCTGGGGAACGAGAGGGCAGATCTAGCAATTATTGAGCTATAAGGCCGTCAGGGACACAGCGTGCCATTGCCATTGACATTCCATTATTCAAAGTCGGCACACCTGCCGGAGAAATTGTCAGATTCAACACTATAGAGGAACACGCAATCATGTGGACATTGTCGAAGTAACCCTCAGCGCCTCTCACAACGTTTTCACCAATAGACACAGAGGTAAAGAATCTCAATACATTAAGGATGTCCCATGTGCGGCAATTTCTACACTAATAACAGACTAGCACAGTTTAATGTCTTACTACATTGAATCACAATTCTGAGAGCATAGTATATTTTTTATCTGCTGTTACTTGTGAATTTCAGAATGCAATGATTGAGTTGATTTATTGATAAATTTAAGGATAGGCTGCCGCTTGCAACTCTCTTAAGGCTGCGTGACACAGAGGGTTGATCAATAGGCAATCAGAAATTGACATAAGCCTGCGCTGTAGGTCTAAGGATGCGTTTATCCGTGCAACTTTATTGCTGACACTTTCTAATGACACTCAGTAGATAATCGGCAGATAAGATCAATGCATTTCTCCGTATCACTGTTCATTAAATTGTTGCTGTTTAGACTCTGTCTGGTGAAGCGCGGTTATTGAAGCTTGCCTTTGCTTCCACTGTTTGTCTATTCTTTTCTGACTCATCATGGATCGAAAAGTATCAGCAATAATGTTGCACGTGTAAACGCACCCTAAATCAATCGAAATTAGGAAGCTGCAAATAAATTAGATTTAGGTACATGTCAGCTTTGATGGTTTTGCCGAGGCATGCGCAATACTGCAGCAAAAACGAATTGGAACTTTTGTGCCCTACCTGAGCCAGTGCTATTTCTTCACTACAAGCCGCCAATGCTGTTTCTTCAAGTTTCAGAGAACAGTTGAATTGTAGGCTTTGTGATGATCTGACACAAATTAAGTCCAAATGAATGGCAGCTTCCTCCTCCCGACTGCAGCTCGTCCTCTCCAGGATTCGAAACCAAGTCAGCCAGATTTACAATGAGAATGTGCATCGTGATAAACGTTTATCCACTGAGACACTTTTCACCAAGTTGTCATCTGCCGTCGAAGAGTTTGACTTTGAAAACCTGTTTGAGTCATCAACGCCAGCTCATCAAGCCAGATTAATTGCAATGGCCAGCTCTGATGCATCATGTTGGCTACGGGTGTTGCCTTCATTGGACTTAATCTACATCTCGAACCAAATGAAATGCAGATCCTGCTGAAATTTTGGCTTGGGCTAGAATTATTCGAGAGTGGTGCGATTTGTCCAGCTTGTCCTTCAGAAAAGGCACAAGTTCTTGATTCTCTGGGGCATCACGCCTTGACCTGCAAGTATGGTCCTAGTGTCGTCGCCCATCACAATTCTCTGCGAGACTGCCTCTTCGAATATTGCAAGCGAGCCCACCTGTCTCCTGAGCTCGAGAAAGGAGGCGACCAAGGCCACGACCAACGTAGACCAGCCGACATACTTCTGCCTTCTTGGCATTTGGGTAAGACGGCGGCTTTAGATATCACGGTCACCCATCCGCTGAATTCAAATTCATTATTGGAAGCGAGGGTTGCCGTGGGATCTGTAACCGCCTCTGCTGAGAGCCGGAAGTTCGCTGACAACAGTGACAAATGTGCGCAGTTGGGCTGGAGTTGTACTCCAATCGCCGTCAGTACGTACGGAACCTGGGGAAATGTGGCTAAGAACACTTTGAGGCGCATTTCATCTCGCCTATCCCTCCATACCCTTACATCGCGAGAGGGCATCGAACAAGGCATTTTTGATCGCCTTAGCCTAACCCTACAGCGCGCAAACGCGAGGGCTCTCCTGCTGAGATCGACAGGCGTGATCGGAGCCGGTGAACTCAGATTTTCGGGCTTGCCGTAAAAGGCGTAGTAAGGTGTGTCTTTTTTGTAATTTCATAACTTTCTTTTATACGTTTACTTTTATACTTTTGTACAATCCTATTTTCCAGTCAGTCAGAAAGCTGCGCAAGTACTTTATCTACAGAATCAATCAGACGTTTTTTCTAAATGTTTGGCTGATTTTCCTAATTCTCTTAAATAGCATTTGTAGCTGGTGAACATACAAGACTTGAATTAGCTCGAAAATTGGCTCGCATTCGTGTCCTGACTCTTCTGTCGATCAGCTTCAACAATTTACAATCCAGTTTCCCTATCGGGATTTTGAGACGCTGTGAAATTACTTAATGTCTTTTCGTGATGATCAGTGGACAGATTGGCACTGTCTTGACGAGTTATATTGTGAGCAATCTGTGATCTTAGACGCTCTCATTTGCATTTATAACCGACTTTGACATTGACTGTCTTCTTTTCTTGACTCAATTTCCACATCTGTTTTTCGACTCCAATTAAAATTCAAAACGTTCATAATTCCGTTCTCAGATCAAGTGCTGAAAATGATACGTTGAAGCAGTATCTCGAAAAAAAGAAGTTTCTTTTTTTTCTTACGTTCGGCCTGGATGAAATGTAGGCCCTATCTTTTGCAGGAACAACTGTAGGGCGAGTGTAAGCTTAACATAACAGATTTCTAAGATTTGTATTAGTATCTGTGTGTTCGACTTTCAAACCTACAGTCAGAAGTTATAAATTCCATACAACAAAACGTACAGCAAAACAACGAAAATACATTTATTGTTCTGTTCTTCTTGAGTTTCTCATATTTTCATGGGAATTCCCATAGCTGAAATCATTGCTTCCACGGCAAGCCCGTCCATCCTGAATTCTGGACTAATAATATGAGAGACGTGCATTTGGCAAGTTAGTGAAATTTCGACGGGCATTCATTAAATATCACGTTAAACACACTATTGGCGAAGTGACTAAGTTAGTGCTCCTGCAATAATTAGATAGAAACAATAATAACACTAGAAAATGTTACTAAACATGCAGACAATCATTGCTGCAGCAATGATACATGTATCATCATTTCTCCCATCTATTGTATATATACTCTTCGTGAAATACCAGATCGTGTCTGGTGCGAGTTATCTCACTAGTGCCTGATGATGGACAGTGGTGCTAGTCATAGCTATAGTGATGTCATAGCTATAAATTTTAGACAAAGCAATGTCATTGTTTTGCGGAGCCTTTCGCGGAATCTCTTCAAGCAAAACTTCGGGGCGCGTACATAAAGAAAAAATAAAAGACAACATATACAGAGGGAGTGAGTAAAGGTACAGAGTAAAAGTCACTGCCATGGAAGTGCGAGCCATGGACTACTGTTTGTTTCTGTACACATAAAACTGGACGGAGTGACGCTATCATTGTCGCTTCAAGGTAAGGCAGCAGCATCGGATGACGTGCGCGAACCAACTGCTGGAGGTATGAGATCTTCTGGTTGGCGAGATCGAACGACGTGCACGTCTTGTCGGCGCTGCTGAAGATTGCCTGCACTTATCTTTCATCAGCCGTGCGAGTATTGCTGCTCGCACTTCCATGGCAGTGACTTTTACTCTGTACCTTTATTCACTCCCTCTGTATATAGTGTCTTTTATTTTTTCTTTAAGTACGCGTCCCGAAGTTTTGCTTGAGGAGATTCGGCGAAAGGCCTCGCAAAACGATGACATTGTTTCGTCTTAAATTTATAGCTAAAACAATAACAGCCAACAAATGTTTTATATTGATATTAACCAAATTATATATATTTTCATAATAAAGCTACATCGGCGAAAAACTTTTCTCATCGTTTTGAAAGACGACGGACAAAACGATGTTTGAAACTAGAAATTGTTGGTTAGGACTTGAAAATATATTCTGTTCTCCCTGAGAATGACTATCGATGGACTTGAAGTCCCAGCACGTTCTGCGCAGCCTAAGTCATGAAACACGTCTGCTAAGAGGTATGACATAATTTCCATGATATATTGTATAGGTGAGATAAGACATAGATAGCGCTATAGCACGACAGTTCCCTTTATGGCGCGAGGAGGCTATGCGGTTTGAAAAGCAAGCACGTGTTTGCATCCTCCGTGTTATGAATTCGCATCAAAGTAACATACGAATATGAATGCATACAGATTCATCAAAAATTGCATTTCTTGGCGGCTATGTTTCAGTTGGAATTCTGAACAGGAAAATTTATTGAGTGATTTTGAAAAATAGAACAATTGATTATTCAAATGGTTGCTGACTTAAATAACACCGGCCCATACTGAAAAAGACTGAAAGACGCTCAACGGCAGGCCCAGGCCGCACAGTCCAACCGTGGGATGAATAAATTGTTGAAGCACTAAGATACAAAAGGAGAAGTACGAATTCAAATTTCAATGTTGTGAATATGTTTTCCTCTTCGTTTGATGAGCATGTCATTATCTTGAGGGCGTTAACACGTGATGAAAGTGAAGATATTTGACAGTTGATTTCATCAAAGATTGACGGTGAAGACTACATTTTCAACAGTTTTGATGTATCAGTTCCTTTGATACGCGGAAGGTCTGTCACGGACAAGTTTTCTGAGATGATAAAAAGTACTCCCCACTTCAAGAAGTAGGTCAGACATGATGAGTTAATTCACTACGGTTTGAATAACGGTTATGAAGCTGAAGGAGATAAATACATGTACTTGACCACACCCAAGAGTAAACATCTCTGTCATAATTATGGTGAGAAAGAACAATGTTGACTTCTCTTGAGGCTAAATATAATTTGTGCTCTCTTTGATGCAGCGGGTAATCTTCAACTCCTCAGGTATCTAAGTGCTTGAAACTGCTGCTGGTTGATGTATGTCCTTAGTAATAACAAATAATCGGATTCCGGATAGATTTATAGTTCATGCATTTAACTTAATATCCCAACTTTCATAATCTTCATGATTTAAGCGCAAATAGAGCAATTTTCGTTCAATGTTCTGAGGTTGCATTGGCGTGGCATTGTGGAAAATGACCGGTGCATTCGGGGAATAACTTCATGGATAGGGCGAGATACCTTACAATCATGTTAGACCAGATACACCAGGTCTGAGGAAGGAAGGGCTTTAACCCTGTCTTGCCCGCTATGTGAATGTAAATGATAACAGTCTGCTAGAATTTCAAGTACTATATATTGAGCAGAAAAATTACGGAATGAATGCGCTAAATGCATGTGTGTTGTGAGGCATGACCATCTGTCCTTTTATACTTGAAATCTGTTATCTTCAGCACAAGCTATTAATGGGCTATAAGAAGTTTGAATTGATTAAAGTGCTTAACTTTTTAAGATGTTTACAAAAGCTCGTTTTCAAAGTGCTTTGAAATAAAAGTAAAATTTTTGATGTTTCCATTGATATCAAACTTAATAAATAAAGTTGACCAGTCGTCGGGAGATCATTTTATCTTATTGTAACGACCAGTGGCGTAGCCCAGGGGGGACAAAGGGGACATGTCCCCCCTCCAAAGTGAAATCTGAGCGGGGGACAATCTTTGTGTTTTATATGGGGCATATTAGCATCATTCTATGTCGAATTATTAATTAACTAATGTGAGAATCTGAAATCCTACGGTGCAGCGCTTGGTTAATTTTTGCATGTCCCCTGTTGCGCAACAATCGCGAGAGATGTTCATTTCTGTAAGTCAGATAGTCGGTCAGGCGCCGATACTAGTTGTACTGTCACGGACGTCTCGATATGGCGTGTAGCCAGGACACGACACGATTTTGCGACACCCACAGGTAGAGGCCATTCATGACTGGGTATACAAACGCCTGTTCTATTTCGCCTTTGCTTCCAATTACACATGCATCGAATGATGAGCCACTTATATTAAATCAATATTGTTAGAACCTAGACTTCATTCTACGCTTGTGGCTGTTATCGATAATCTTGTAATTACTCTGGCCTACATCAAATTGAACGCCGAAACAAGATACAACAAAAGACATATCAGAGTTGACTCTCACTGAAGCTCTTACTTTAGGAATTTCCGAAGTATCAATGAGAATGTAATAATCTGCACTATTTGATTCAGAATCACGAACGGCGATGAAGCCCGATGGTTTGCAGTCGTAGGCGTTAAACTTATCATATAGCCTTTGAAAATTGATCAGAGATGAATGAATATTAGGGCTCCTTCCGATTTACGAAATTATTAGGAACATGCTGATTAGTTTTATTTGGTGGCATTCAGCCACATTTATTGTCCCCCCCGGAAATGAAATCGTGGCTGCGCGACTGTTAACGACTAATGTTATGGTAACGACCATGGACCGTTTGAAAGCGCTGGACGCCGAATGCCCGACTGATTTTTTAGCTTTTAACTCAAGAAATCATCGATGTCTCTAACTTGTTTTTGAAAACTTGATAAAATTTGAATTGGTCATCAGAAATGCTTATAAACTAAATAAAAGTCATCAAAAAATTGGAATTGTAGTAATCACAGCCTTGATCGATTCAAAAAATGTGTAAGGGTTTGAGAACCCCTCCACCGGGTAACTAGGGTTAAACCAGCTATTGACATGCTGAATTACTAATAAGAATTTTCGATGTATGTTTGTACGAAGGGTTTTAAGTCAATTATGAATTAATGATAAATGATTTTAAACTAAGTTTCAAGACAGTAGTTACTCTCGATGCGCTTTTGCTTTCAGATTGTCAAAAATTCAATTGAACATCCAAAACAAATTCTACTATTTCTGAAAGATGATTACAGTTCAGAGCTTTGTAGTAAAAGTAAACATGCATTCAAAATAAATATTAAACAAGCTTGGTCATTGATTTTTACAGAAAAGTACTAGTGTATGACCGTCGGTAAGATGGTACGATGGTAATGTAGAGTCTGTTAGCACTGACGAAGTAGCGTAATTATAATAAATTCTCTCATTAAGTCGTGGAACCATAACAAGATTCATTATTTAAGGACTTCGGAGCCATGTGGACTAGTATTAACCCATCAATGCCCTTCAACCCTTTTTAAACGCAATATCTGGGTGCTCTAGGCATTGTGAGAGTTTGAGAGTGGTGCCACATAGAATTGTGCAAATTTCCTCTTAGTTTTGGTTACTAGAATCTTGGGCTAACGTTGAACCGCAAAATAATGAAATCAAATAACAAAGTCATTCCTTGAAATTCATAACATATCACACTTGTAAATGTGCTATCGAGCGCTGAACTGTAATTAAAATAAGCATACCTGCTCTGGAATCAACAGTAAACTTTTGTGCTTGTAATGGCTTGTAACATAGGGTAAGTGGTCTATAAAGTAGGCAGACTGTCGACTCAAAAAGGCACTGCATAGAGTGAAAATTCTTATATCAAAATATTCAGTTTTTTTGCAGAGGTCACGTTCCTGCGGTCAAAAAATTATTTAGGCAGTTTTTTAAAAGCTACATTTTTGCAAATTTATATACTACCGACATGAAACCTTCTTATAAGTAATATGAAGCAAGTTGGATATCAAAAGGAATGAATATTTGCTAATAAGCATCTTCACTAAGCGGAAATTAAGCTGATGATCTGGGAAATTTCATGAAGCGCATTAGAATAGAAGTCTTCATGAAAAGTCAAGATCATACTGTGGTTTCTTGGCTGTACTTCCATGCTTTTAATTCAATTTTCATCGGCATGATTTCATGATTCACTAAATTTATGCGTCATCTCTTGAATCTGAATAATGATGTGGACCCTACGTCTTTTATAGTTAATTGAAATCATTGTCTTTGATTACGTTATTTTGCTCTGCAGTGGCGGTTTGCGTGTGAAATGATCAGCACGCTTAAGAAAATACTCTTGAGGTTGAGCATGAAAGTAATAGGAACCCATCGAATTGCTAATTTTAGGAACATTACCTCTCTGAGGCTATCATGACACAGAGGATCTTCAAAATCCTATCATTACTCACATGATCAGTCAATTCCGTGGTAATTTCTTCAAAATTGCAAAACTTTGCATATCTCACATTCGGTAACAATGTCCAATTGTGTTCACCTCGAGTTCATTTAATAAAATCGAAACTGTTTACACAAAGGGGATTTAATAATTGCTGAGTTGCTACTATACCTAATATACTTACACTATGGTTTGTAATTATATCAATATTTAACTTTTAGTCACAACAACATCATGCAGGAATCTATATTTAGAAATCCTTGACGTGCTGTATCAGTGCGATGGATAAAAGCATTGCTTCTGCAAACAGTTTATGTTAGAAACATTCTTGGAGACATTTGAGATGCATTACACGATTGCAGAGAATCTATTTACTAAAATTTTGCGTTTTCTAAATCTGATAATGAATTTCTTCAATTGAAAGAATAAGCTCTCCGTTATCTGACACTATTATGTAAAATGACAAATTTAATTAATATTTTCACGAATGAAATTGGCTGCAGAATCTGTTCTTGAATTCAATTATCAAGGATTACTCCTGATAGATTAGTTCAGGAGGAAATCGCGCATACATTTCCTGGATAATGATGTTAATTTTTTATTATGTGTGTCTGTGTGATTAATCTTCCTTCGTCGTGTCTCATCCTTTCCCATCAATGCCTCCTCTATAAATATCATCTTCTGGATTGTGTTAGGAGCGTCAATATGTAAATTCTAAAAAAAATCCGAAGCACTTCATGACGACGGAAACCAACAGTGTAAGTCCTTATTCCGGTCCTCAACACGATGTTTTGCAAGGAACGAGGCCGAAAATGAGCGCAAATGTTTACAACGTCTGTTTTTACTCAAGGCTCTAAAATATAGGCCTACTTTATGTCACGATGATTTGTGGAGAGTTTGCTATAACATTATTGAAAGTTTGATGCTGTATTCTACAACCCTTTTTGGAGTTATTTCATCTGAAACGAAATCTATGTTGTCTCGTATTTTTAAACGTTGTAAAGAAACAATTTGGAAACCCGGATGTATATGTTCGAATACTGTTGATGATCTGTCTGTCAAAAGGTTCAGAGCATTTGAGTCGTTGTATATGAATTCAGGAGATCCAGGTCATCCTTTCAATATATTTAGACCGACGGAATCCGTCAGACGTGTTACGATTCCATTTTGTCGCACAACTCGTAGACAAAATTCTTTTTCAATTTTTCTTGCTACATCAAAGTGGTTGTGTAAAACTCTGACATTGCTGTGTATTTCGATTTTCATTTTGACAAATATGCTATTTCTATCTCTCTCTCTCAATGAGACTGTCACAGAATGAAGTGAAGCCTATGGCTACTACGAATCTGCGCGAATGGCGAATGCTTTCCGCTTCCTCTTCTTGTTTTACAGGATAAAAGAAAGCACACGTGAAAACAATGGAAAACAGACTGAAGTTGAAACAGACTTAAATGGGATTTTCTATGTCTTTTCTGACTAAGCGAAAAGTACTAAGTCTAGATCCATAGCTTCTGGTATGGAGCGCATTCGAGTCATTTCCTATGATGTTCATGTACCTTTGTTCATGAAGATAAATACATTCAGATTTTGTTTGGCTTCTAACATAGAGAACACAACATTTTAGACCGCTTAAACCACATTTGTCCACATTCTCGTATACATCAGAGATCAGAATGATAATAAAATGACAACAAAATTCAAAATAATAAATTGTTTTTTTAAAAAAATATTTTCTTTAATTAAAATAATCAGAAAATAATTGCTTGAAGGCATTCCATTCCAAAAATTATGCCTTCGGACTTAGTACTACACTTTCGACTGAATTTGAGAAAACATAGAACTTCTCATTTATGCCGTAAACTTCAATCTCCTGACCATTGGATTAACATGTGTTTTCTTTGATCCTGTCTGACAAGGAGAAGAACCCGATAAAGCTCGGCAAACGCGCAGATCCGTGCATCATTGGTACCCTTCATTCTGTGAAAGTCTCATTTTCAGTCTCTCTGGTTGCCGGACTATATAAAGCAAATAAGAAAAAAAAATTATCGGAAAATGAAGCTTTCCGAGGAACGCACCGAACTATCTCACACTTTCATTGATTGCTGTGCCTGTCTAGCGTTTCGTGCATTCTCTTCTTTTGAATCTGCTATGGTGTACTCTCCGTGTTCGCGCTCTCAGTTCGTCGGCGCAATAGGTCTAGATAGCTTGGTTTGGTCATGGGTTCGTGTCCTACCACGAGCATTGCGATTTCTTCAATTTCTTTCATTACAAATTCTGGTCAGTGGTCAAAATAAAGAATATGCGCCATGTTGAAGTCGCAGTTTTTCAAAAGGATAACACATGATAGCGAAAAAGGTGCCCGGAGAAAGAGTATTCTCAGAGACATCTGTGTTCGAAATCGATGAACTAGACAATATGATTAGCTCTGATATCATGCACTGTAGCATGTATACCGCTATGGTGCTTAATCCCGTATCTCAAGATCTGTGAAATATCTCATATTCAGCTGCAAAGGCCATCCTAAACATGCTAGAGAGATTGTGTCCAACTTTATAGGTTCCTTATATGACTTCATCGATCCTGCTTGCTTTTGTTACTCTGAACTTTGAATATTTTAATTAGTTTTTTACTTCTGTAGCTTTACTGGTAGTGCAAAATCATTAATCAAGTTGTTCGATGCTCAATGAATAATACATATGTATGAAAAATTAAAAGCAAATATTTGAAAATATAAATAAAAAACAAAAAATTAAATAATCATATATAATAACAAATATTAGCGAAACGTTGAAAAATTCATTGTCGCGCTTCTATATTTCAAAAAAAGTTAGGGTGTATGTAATAGAAAAAAATCGTGTTCAGTAGCAGAAATCGTTACAAAAATCGTCATAGCTTCTTTTTAATTACCAGCCATTGTTTGTAGATGGCTAGAATTTCTGATTTAAAGGATATCTGAGCCAAACTTCTGTCATGATTTGAAGGGTGCAGGTCAAGACTTGTTTCTTCCATTTCTTTCAGAATGGACTTGTCTTCTTATTATGACATTAATCTGACAGACTTGACGTTTTTATCCATGCAATGCTCAATCTTTGCCTTTCTTTGCATCTTTGCGTGTACAGAACAGTGTACAGAAGATGTTTCCCATGTTGATATCTCAATTCTGCACGCGAGGAACAATATTCTTATACGTTGAAAGAGACCTTGAAAAAGTAGCAGAGTTTGTGATAATCTCAAAGAAAACAGTTGCGACTCGATGATGACGACAATATCTGTTGATAAAACTGTGATAGCGATTGAAATCAGCATATTTACGCCTGTGCTACCGCTGAGGTGGTGTGACATACATGTACCGCACTTAGATACCACTCTGGACACATCAAATTCAGGCAGCACAATGGTCAAACGATGTTTCTAGATGCGTTAGTGACAGATATATTCACAGATACAATGTATATTTGAACAGATGAAGTTTGAAAGAAAATCTGTGATATCTCGCATGTTTGAGTTGTAGCCTTTTGTATACACAAGCCTATTATTATCAATATCAATTTATAGAGATGTTCTCAGCTTAGAACATGCACAAAAAGTAAAGTACGGCTGGGAACTACACAAATTCATCAGCAGCCGCAGACGCTGCGTTTCGCGCTACAATGACTCGTCAGTGCTGCTAGGAAATTCTTTCATCAATGTCGTTTGCACTGAAACTACATGTCAGTACATGTAGCCATTTTGAAACAATTTGGAGTCAATCACCCAACATTTTGAAGTTCAATTGGAAAGTCAATTGGAACAATTTGAAGATAATCGCCCAAGGATTCTCAACTGGATGACGGCTTATTGCTTACGGCTTATGGCCTTTTCTGCATGTCAGCTCTCATTGAAACTTAAGTGTTGGAGTTCTGTTTACAGCTGATGGCTTATGGCTTGCAGCTCATCGCTTCAATTCGAATATTTCCAAAGGAATTCACTAGAGAAACTGTTTACATTTTTGAAAACTGCAATTTTCATGAAGCTGCTTGGTGAAAACTTTAAAATCTATCAACGGGCACTTTTTAAGAAAATTCAAAAATTGATTTTATAAATAATACAGCAAAGTATAACAATTTAAATTTCTAAAAAAATTCTCCATAGAAACTGCTTGCATATTTAATACTACAATGATTATCAAGTTGTTTGGCAATAATTTGAAAAAATATTCAGCGGGCACTTTATGAGAAAATTCAAAAATTTGAATTTTGTAGGTAGTTTATGATGACATTCAAACTTTGAATTTCATGACCAGTTTAAAAATTTCCTTATCTACAGCTTTACCATCACAAGATCGAAGCTTCTGCTCTATCAAACCAAGGACAAAGCGAGCAGACTGTCTACCTTAGTTACCTTAGTTACTGATCCACATACGCCGACGATGACATACCGGTGGTGATGAGATGGATGTTCATTTATTGATGCGTGTTGAAAAGACTTGATCCTACCAAGCAACTTCGGCGATACATTGTATAGCAGAAGGTCTGCAAAGCTAAGATGGACTAGACTTTCAGATCGCAGCAGTCTCGGTTTTGTATTGTACGATTAATTGAATCTTTGGTTGAATTCAATTCAAAAATACCACAGTACTATAAAACTAATCAACAGTGAAGCAAATGCAATGCTAAGTAAACTTCACAATGTAAATTGAAGCGATTGATTTGCTAAAAATGGAATAAAATGAAATAAAGGACATATCAAATTACCATGGAAAATCTGTCGGCTGGCAGGATTCGAACCATCGACCCACGTTAACTAGAATTTTTCTTTACAAACTGAGTTACAAGCCACTTACATGAGGCTTTAAGAAAGGCATGATTAACTTTTATCAACCGATTTCTTAGCAGTTGCGATGAGGAAAAGAAGCGAATTTAAAAAAAGTGGATTGACTAATTGAAAATTGTCAAGCAAACATATCTTATAGTTGCAACACTTGATATTTGATAAGCTAAAAATCGTCATGCATCCAAAATGGTTTAAAAAATTATCTAGGAAAAACAATGTATTAATGAAGTTCTCATCTTGAGCATGAAGCCAATCATAATCTGTTTTTCATTCAGTGAATTAATTTAATCTATTTTTCAACAACCATCATCATATAGAGGATAGTCTATGGCCTCAGCCACACTGAAAGCAAAGCAAACACCAGCGTCCCGAGCGTATCGAGCAAAAGTATGTCTGTATGGTATCAATCGCTCTGGTTTGCTTTGCTCGCAGTGTGGCAGTCTACAACTGCTGTAATGATGACTTTATATTTACTGCAAAACGCTTTGCTCGGAAACGCTTGGAAAAGCTCGCAGTGTGGCTGAGGCCTAGCGCTTTTAACTGATGATAAATGCTATTTTATCTAATCATTGCTGCCAATAGTAACCGAAACTGATTATATTCCTAGTTGATTAGCTTTAATTATTTGCATCAAAATATTGGCTCCTCCTTAATAAATTTTTAAAAATAAATGACCAAAGGCATCGATTATGAGTTATATTCTTAGCGAAATGGTGAATTCGGTACCTTGATGTCTGTAATTGCCTTTTCCTGTACTCTTGCAGTTGCATTTTGGCAATCACAAATATGATTGCGCAATTGTTGTATGTAGTCAGCAAGGAGATCTTCAGTTTCACGTCCGATCAAAACAAATACGTGATTGTCAGCGAAACATGTCGCATTCCATCGAATCATCGTCAAATATTCGCTCTGTTGCTCGCCAGACGATTCTGTCGGAATTACAGACTAAAGCTATGTCATCGTGTTTGACAGATGAAGTTCTTTGATTCAAAGATGTGGAGGAGAATCAGAAGTTGCGGAAACATTTTGAAGACAATCTGTCAAGGAAACAATGTTTCAATGAAGAGAGTAGAGAAGTACGACGTATTTATGAACCAGAGCACCGAATTTGCTGACCTCTTCAAACTTGCTGCAATACTGAACTGAGGAGGTCGATGTCTATGATCACTTAGGTTATTATTAAATGATAAGAATTCGCACTGAAGATACGGAGAGAGAGAGAGAGATGAGAAGATGAAGCCTGTTCCCCTGTGCTTCGCGTACTGGCCCTGGTCAAGAATTCGAGGAAAGAGAAGAAGAAGAAGAAGAAGAGAGAGAGAGCGATAGAGAGAGAAGAGAGAGGGAGAGAAGAGAGAGGGAGAGAAGAGAGGGAGAGAGAGGGAGAGAAGAGAGGGAGAGAGAGAGAAGAGAGAGAGAAGGAGAGAAGAGAGGGAGAGAGAGAGAGAGAGAGAGAGAGAGAGAGAGAGAGAGAGAGAGAGAGAGAGAGAAGAGAGAAGGATAGAGAGAAGAGAGAGAGAAGGAGAGAAGAGAGGGAGAGGATTATAAACTAGGATCATTTCGGTTATAGAAACCGCATTCATCAATCATGAAAGAATGCTTACATTGAAGATATAACAATGCAAAATTGAAATCACGCGAAATAGATCGACGGAGTCGACGTGGAAGATTGGTCGATACAAATTCGGGTTCGATGTCCCGTCCAACGCTGACAGGGTGTTTGTAACGTGATAGATGTAACAAAGATAGAAAGGCAGATGACATTGACATCAGCAAGAATTCTTCCATTTCTATTAATTACTGTGAAGGCACGTCTTCTGTTGGAAGCAAATGTGCTCTTGGTACAGTATCAAGGTCGATCATCCCGGGATTCTCGATATAAATTCCCGGGACCATCCTATGCTGACACTATGCTAAAACCAATCAACAGAATCTGTTGATACAGATGCACCTGCTGTTACATAATACAAGATTAGGTACTTGAGTGCAATTGGTACAAAGAGAATGGTTCATGAAAGTGCTATCTAGAGAATGCATGATCTTTTATGCATAAAAGTTGGGAGTGAACATTCTGGTACATAACTGTGGCTTGATCTTTGATATCTCATAATAAGGACAAGGCATGGGAGTAGATAGGTAGCATAGAGGTCTCCATGCATTTATTAAAATTCTGACACAATTAGGGAAATGATTAGAATGGAATGAACTTGGGTCGACGCCCGACGCCAAGCAAAGATCGACAATAATAAAATGATATCATCAAAAACTTTTGTTTCATTATATTTTCTAATCAAAGATTCTTCGCATTTTTTATTGAAGCAAATTTAGTCTCTTTCGTCTGTTCTACCCTTGTCCTTCCGCACTGGTTGATTCATGTAGCGAAAAGCAACAGGCTATTGTCTATCAGTCTGTCTATCACACAAATTGTCAAACAACTTATTAATAACACTTTCTTAATTAATGTTTTTGAAGTTTTGACTGTAATCTAAATATTTTTAGCCTTTTTTTGTACTTTAGATACTGCTGACCTAACCAACTGCATACTGTGAGCGTATTTGTAATTCGTGTGTACAAAGCTTAAATCAAAACTTGTGATGTCTAATGTATAGGCCGTAGGCCTCACCTAACTTTTGATATACAAGAAGCTTTGTATGAGTAAGCCTTTTTTCGTACTTTAGATACTGTTGACCTAACCAACTGCATACTGTGAGCGTATTTGTAATTTGAGTGTATAAAGCTTAAATCAAAACTTGTGATGTCTAATGTATAGGCCGTAGGCCCCACCTAACTTTTGATATACAAGAAGCTTTGTATGAGTAAGCTGCTTTCTTCGGTCTTTCATTATTTGGAATATATCGATGCTGCATGCAATCTAATTTCAATTTCATTACTAAGAACAGTAAAAGTAGCATGATAGCAGTGTAAATCGAAAAATCGTATGACTAGATCTATTTACGGTGTAGGCCTACGTATATTTCATTTCAAAACAGTATATTTTCATTATAAAAAATAAGATGATATAAATGATATCATTCTATAAAATTCTTAAAATAAAATTAAAATAAAATGATGTCACTACCGATCATAGACGGCAAGTGAACTGGGAGTTTTTGTCCAACTGTGGACAGGCCATATGCATGTAAATTGGTGCTATATTGGTACGATAGACTAGCAACGAACTGGAAATATACCGCATACACACAAAATCATCCTTGCGACTCGTGGAGAGTCTATTGATGCGCTTAAAAATATACGAGGGTGGATCAAAAAATAATGCCTGTTTGTTTGTAAAATCGAAAAATGGGCAGATATCTACAGGATCTTTTGAAGAAAGGTAAACTTCTATTCATTGGTTCTGCACAACCATATAATCGATCGCTGCAACGTAATTTTGAAGCGCATGACACATTTTAATGAGGGATACTCAGGCGCGTCAGTTAGTCATATTATCAATCGCGACGGTGGTGTAACTGTATTCTTCTAACACTCGAAGGCATGGATGAGGAAGTAAAGCACAGAGCTGTGATCAAGATTTTGACAAAGGAAGGTTGTTCAGCTGCAGAAATCCACACTCGACTGATAAATGTCTGTGGAGACTCTGTTATAGACATCAGCAACGTTCGCCGTTGGGTGAAGATGTTTCGTGAAGGAGAATCGGAAATTGTGGACAAGTCGAGGAGTGGTCGACCATCAACGATGAAAATCGACAACTTGTTGACGACGCCATTCGAGGAAATCGCCGTATTACGATTGGTGAAATAGAGGATGCTCTCAAAGTGTCATATGGCTCCATCCAGTCAATGACTACTGAATTGGACTACCGCAAGATTTGTGCGAAATGGGTTCCAAGACGGCTGACACCGGATCTGAAGGACAGACGCGTGGATGAGGCAAATGGAGATGACCTCTTCTAGAATCTGGTCACAGGAGACGAAACGTGGTCGTACTTCTACGATCCATAATATAATCCAAACGACAATCGATGGAATGGCGCCATCCCGATTCCCCACGTCCACGGAAATTCAGGACACAGCGATCGTGCCAGAAATTTCTTGCAACCGTTTTCTGGGATAATCAAGGCGTTCTTCTGATTGATTTTCTGGAACATGGATACACCGTTAACAGTAACCGATACATCGCTACACTGAGGAAACCCAGAGAAGCCATCAGAAGAAAAAGGCTGGAGAACGATCTTCATGACATCAAGTTGCATGATGAGTAATACTTGTCCTCTCTGGATATCCGTCACTGGATTTTTTTCAAGACGGATTCCAATCCTGGATAAAACGATGGCGCAAATGTGTTGTACTCTGCGGTGATTATGTTGAAAGCTCACGTTTTAACGGATATTTTTCAGTATGTTAGTTTTTCTGTTATCAGCTTAAATGAAAAAATTAATGAAAAACAGGCATTACATTTTGATCCGCCCTCGTACTTTAGATTCATACATAAACTGCCCATCGTGAGCAATAAAAGTTGTCTTCAAAAATCTAAAGAGATCATATAACAAAATTTATGATATTAATATCTCGTATTTTGCATATCAACATTTGAAATATTCGTATTAAACCTAACTTTGTAAGTCCAGATGTGCTTAAAATGCAGGAATATATATGTATTGATATAGCTTGCATTTCTCTTGATTCGATACTGATGATTGCATTAAAAATGTGCGGAAATCCGTGTAGCTTGATAGAGGTGAGTTCGTGTTGTTTTCCTTAAGTGAATGCCGCGATTCTAGTGCGCTTTCAACGACAAAAACTCATTTTAATCACGCAATTCTAGCTAGTTCGACTTCAATATACAATGTGAATGTAACAGATTTTTGTCTCAATTAAAAAACACAACTCAACATACTATGCAGTCAACTTGCTTTCGATGAGAAAGTTTTGTTACGATTGTTTTCTTATGTAAGTATAGCGTTTGAAAATCTCGTACACCTACTGATGTAGCCTTAAAAGCTTGTGAACATCACACGAGAAATAACGTGAGGGAGTGTTGTTGATGATTATCGTTATCAAGCAGTTTGCATATCGATGAAAACGTTAAAACGAATATTGTACTGCAGAGAGCCATATTGAAATGTATCCGAAGTAAGCATTTTATCACAGAGGATGGAAATTTTAACTTACATGCCTTTCTTTACTAGATTTGCATATTACTTAATTTTTTAAAGCAAAGAAAACACACTGCATTTTCACAATGATTGCTATTTCATTCCTGCATTTTGAAACATTTCTTTTCGATTGAGCAACCTATTGAATGAATCGATAACAACAAACTCAATGTGTGAAATGTCTGAAATACTGATAACATTTAGTTTGGAAGTTTAACTAAGCCGCATGTGCACGTCATACTACTTTTATTTGCCGGCAAAACGCACGAGTTTCTAAGCACCAAAGAACGAAGTTTCGTAAAGCTATAATATGTTATCAAGGCCAACATTCATAAGTTTGCATAAGCAGTTCCTGAATCACTGGCCATTATTAGGAAAAATCTAAAAATTCCAATAAAAAGAAATGTCTCAAATAGAGGTGCAGCTTTAAAGAAACATTATGCGAGCTTCATTTCGATTCGATTCGCCAACTCACAGCACCATAGAAATTCGACGCCATCTATAATTATGCCTAGATGATGACGGAGGAGATCCAGAACAAAAATATTTTTTTAGAAAAACTAAGACGCGGTCAATGATAAATTAAGTTGAATAGTTTTCGACCACGTCTCTGTTAATTAAATGCAACAACAACTGCATATAACAGAAACGTTTATGCTGTGACATTGGTAGTTCCTGTTGTGCTGGATTGACAAAGATTTAATTGAAAGTTCTTTCATTTAATGACATTGATGTGATTGGCAAAAAACATAAAGAAGGTACATTTGGCGAAAACTATATAGATATAAATGGCAAAAACTAAAATATGGCACTGAATGCGTTGCAGTAAAAATATCTTGGTTGGATGAATTCATAGATGGAATGTGATAGCTGGTTTTGAAATTTGGAATTTTCGATATTTCCAAAGTTACTGTTCATTTCTCGATTTGTCTCTGAAACGTCTCTTGTCCTGAAAATGTCTCTGAAGCTGAAAGGAAGATAATCAAAGTGAGCAATTTCGGGCTTATTTGTTTGAACCGATGCGCTTAAACAGTCCCATTTTAAACAATTGTTAAAACATTTTTGAGACGTAATTTTGGAAAGAAATAAGAGCGAAAATTTTCCCAACGTTTCGCTCATAGTCTATTGAGATTCTCAAGGTTACACAGATAAAAATAAACAACTGGATTACATACATGAACTGTTTACAAAACTTGAAAATCACAGAGTGGAAACTAGGCTAAAGGGACTAGAGTAAATTCTCCATTGTAAATCTTACATCTGCATAGCTATTTTGTTTGTAAAAAACAAGACATCTATATAGTAAATTGTGCTACATAGACTTAGGAAAAGAAAAAGCAAACTAATTATCAAGCAACACACAGAATCCTTCTGTCCATTCAGATTAGGATGAAGTTTCTGAATAAAAGGCATTTCATAGATTCTTAGATCGTCCTTCTTGCATTTCTTCAAGATCTTAAAACTCTCCATAAAAATTGCTTGGTCACAGTTAGATTGTAGGCGATGCTCACTTATTGCAGAATGCCGATGTTCTTCAACTCTTTGGAACAGGTGTAGCGAGGTGAATCCCACATAGCTCGCATCGCACGAGCCACATTTATATTGATAGATCACGTTGCTACTGTTCACAAGGAGGCGCTTCTCTATTGGGTTTGTAACCATCGATGAGATCATGGTTTATGAGGTTCTGGTGAATATTGGTTTGATTAGAAGACTGATTCGCACATTGATGCGGTGAAGTTGTCGTCGTACAAAAGTAGCAGAACGCTCATCTTTGTCAGGTAAAATTAGCATTGAACCTGGCTTTTCTTTTTCAGTCTTAGTTGTTTGTGAAATAAGAAACTCATTGTTTTTTTACATATACACGTACATGTAAGTTAAATAGCTATGCAAATGTAAGATTAAATTTACTCCCCTTAGCCTAGTTTCCACTCCATGATTTTCAAGTTTTGTAAACAGTTCATGTACGTAATCCAGTTGTTTATCTGTGTACCCTTGAGAATGCTCAGTAGACTATGAGCGAAACGTTGGGAAAATTTTCGTTCTTATTTCTTTCCAAAATCTTAGGCAACTTAAGCTTAAACGACAGAGTTGTTTCAAGCTATTGATATTTGGAAAAGTCACGCTCATTTAACGTTCGCATAACATGCACAGGGAGTCGTCATGCCAAAGAAGTACTTGACCATGATAAACAATTGAAGATGAGAATTAGATTCGCATTCTAACAACACATGTGAATTTCATTAAACGAAATTTCCTCTTAAAATAGCTATCGTATGGTTTAATCATGGAATGCACGTGACAATTTAATGAACATGCAATCTGCTTCACAAGAAATAATTGTCATGGGTTGAAAGATGTCTTTAGACTTCTTTCAGAGAATTTAAACACCAAATTTCTTGACAACCGTAAAACGCTGCGTTTCAAAAACTGTAAAATTTGTTCCTCCTTCTCTCTCTCTCTCTCCTTGTGCGGAAATTTTGAAAGAACGCTGAATGTAAATCTATATATGCTTCACTTTTAAATATTATTAACATGATATTACATTGTCAAGTATGTTGGTGATGGGAGCCTTGAAGATGTTCAATTTTAAAACAAAACTATTGTAGCTGCATGCAATGCATCGCAGTTTCACTAATTTTGGAATTTTCCATAGAATGGCAATGTAGGTGGGCATCAGGAAACTCCTCTCTTCTCCACAGTGCTGCATGCAAATGAGTTATAACGGAGATTTTTTTCATCGAATTGTGCTGCTCCGTCGAATTGTGCTGAATTCGTTGATGATAGAATAAACTACGACCAGGAGTGGACAATGATAGGTTAGAACACTGAAGCAGGTTTGCAGTGCTATTCTCAATATATCAAAGCTTTTCAGGTAGATTTTGGCGAATAAGTGCCTCCCCAATGCATCCTTTATTGTTAAAGCATCGAATTTCTACTGCAATGATCGCATCAATGTAAATCTTGTGTAAACTCTACTAATTAAAAAGCGAATATGGAATCTGGATCATTCTGGATGAGTTGTGGATAGCTGTCCATTTTGATTTCGGTCAGCGGACATATCGCCGAACTTGAAGGAGCTTGAAGTTGTTTTTGTTTAACTGAATGTTCATTCAATCTAAGTTATTGTGATCACCACAAGACATTCGCCCTACTCCCCCAGCTTTGCCTCATCAGTCATGGGTAGGTTCGAACCAGCGACGTTGAAGTCAGAGGACGTGCTAGCATTCCCTCTAACCACATGGTCACAGGAACATTTGCTGGAAATGTGAGTTAACAAGTAAAGCATATTTACCCCAAATTCATTAAATGCCTCATCTGAAGACAAGATGCTTCACAGTGCAGATAAGTGCTACTCTCCAATTACTTTCAAACAAAGTTAACTGACTATTCATAAATTTATCAAATCTTTACAAATGTAGCCAACAGATATGTTTCGACCCTCAAAACTCAACAGTAATGGGAAAGTTCTCTAAGTGTTTATTATGAAACATCAGTTGGAAATAAGACAAAACAGTGTCATGAGTTGCGGGGCCTTTCGCTGATTCTTTTCGGGCAACACTTCGGCGACGAGTACAATAAAGTAAATTAAAGTAAAAGTCACTACCATGGGAGTGTGAGCGTCAACACTTTGCTTCTGAACACATGAAACAGGTCGCCATGATGCTTCATTGGCGCTTAGAGAAATGGTAGCAACATTAGATGGCTTGCACGAACCAGCCACGTGAAATAGGTCTTCTGCACGGTGGCATGATGTGCACGCAAAATACATGTAACCGCACTGACCGGTTCTGCTGAAGATCGCCTGCACTTGTCTTGCATCAAACATTGCGGAATGGAACCATTTCATCAGACCTTTACTATTTGACTTTATTCACTTTATCTGCATGTAACCACTTTAATTTTCTTTATTGTGCATGTCTCTGAAGTGTTGAACGAGACCTTATTGAATGATTTTTATAATTGTCTTCAGAAAAGTAATTATCACTTGAACAGTTGTACACATTGATGCATCAATTAACTTGCTTTGAAAATCGGTCAATGCCATCCCTTAATCTCATAAGTCTGGAAAATGTTCCGCCTGATTTGAATCTCACTCTACATCCACGCAGAATTTACATAACGCCATGAACAACGGACAATTGCTACATCAATAATATATCACCGTCACTTCATCACACGGCAGCATACTTTTCCTTCTCATTAGGACAAGTGGGTCAACATCCTTCTCCTTGACCCACTCTGATTTCTATGCTAATAGTGAACTGGTTGACCGGAACTTGGCTGCATAATTGTGGACAAGAGATCCGCCCACTACTATCAATAATTCTGATACCGATAATGATCCAGTCCACAATGAAGGTGCATGCTAGTTTCTTGATGTTCATTTGCAAAAAGATATTGAGATGAAATTATCGCATCGATCTACAACTATGCCTCACGCGAGTAAAACGTCTTGGAGCAAGTAAAAGAGAGCTGGTCCTATTTCAGTTATCAAGAGCATAATGCGAGCGTGTTAGGCCTCAGTCACACTGCGAGGTTTCCAAGCGTTTCCAAACAAAGCGTTTTGCAGCAAATATAAAGTCATCATTACAGCAGTTGTAGACTGCCACACTGCGAGCAAGGCAAACCGGAGCGATTAATACCTTACGGACATACGTTTGCTCGGGACGCTCGCGTTTGCTTTGCTTTCAGTGTGGCTGAGGCCTAATGCAATAGTCTATTGTCTGTTGGCATAAAAAGCAAATGCAGAAAAGCTAGAAAGATTCAGGATCAGAAAGTGAAGCCACGGGATGTTTCTTGGATTCTTTTCTTCATGTCATTCTGATCACTTATCGTGTTCGCAGACAAATGGACAATTATGAAATTGCTTCGCAAAATGATGAAATCGAGTCATTGCAAACGCTTCGCTTTCCATAGAAAGACGCAACTGTCAACAGTTCATTCCCTTCTGTGCTGTACAATAACCGTAATTTCCAGATAACTCACTCAATGATTATCACTTCTCTGTGAACAGGTTGTCATGGGTTACATCTCCAGATTGTCACTTGGAAGGATATGTAAATTGCTCATATCTACATTGTGCGAGTATCATGCCTTATCACCTCATTGTAGATATCATTTTCAAACCTATCTTTTTACCATTTTTTCCTACCTCTCCTAATGTCAGTGGAATAATATATGCAATACGTATCAGGGTTTCGAAGCCGGAGCCGTGGTAGCTGGACCACGGCTCCAAAACCCTGATACACGTGTGCATAATGGACATGGATCAATTTCTATGTTAAATTCGCAAGTTGACTTTTAAGTTGAAGCGGTTGGATGTAATCAATAATTTACATAGAAATATTCATGTTCCAAATTAATTTTTGCTTCAAATACATGGAGTGGTAAACGACTGTTGAATAGCAACCAACAGCCAAATGACGACGACAAGCTCACCATCAATCAATCATTGAGAAGCACTTTTTCATTTACAATGAAGAAAGCATGAAGTGGAACAAATTAGAATTTATTTCGTTCAAACAAATAAGATTTTCCGAACTCAATGCTTTAATGATTAACTATGGACAGTTTTAAGGAAGAGAACCTGAAATAGATATCGAAAAAGCGAGAGACGGCATGAATTCGTGATTCATTGATACATCTTCTATTAATAGAAATAAAGTTGAATGATGATAATTCAAATATTGTTTTTCTTATTTTCCGTAGGGACACTAAATGGTTGTCTACGGCGAGAATATATCTCTGATGTTGAGTATACCCTCTGATGTTTATCTTAAGAACATTTTCGGTTTTCTACGTTATTGCATAAGAAGATGTTAAAGTTGAAGCTTATCGATAGTTTATAATAACAAGAAAAATAGCATCTCAAAAATTGAGCTGAAAAGAAAATTGAAAGATCATACGGCAAGCGCTTTGAAAGTTGATGAGGACCACATTGACATTCGACAAGAACGTTTATCAACAAAGATTAAAGCATAATTTTCCTCTATCAATACATCAGTCACACCAATTACGTCATCCTTGCGTTAACTTTTCAATTATAAACATCTCTCTCTTTTCTTTCTCATCGCTTAGACTGATCAATGTGTTGGACATATAACTTCGTCAGATCATGCTTATGACAAGATCATTCTCTTATTTTATGCTTCAAAAAGTTTCTTCATTCAGAGATAATTTCATTGAATAATATCTGATGAAAAACCTGTCGTAAATGAAAATCCTTTGTAATAAAATGAAAGACATGTAAACTTTCATGTCACAGTCAATTATTTGATACTAAAATAATGAAGCGCATTAAAGTACGGTAAATATTTAAGTAAGAACACAGACAGTCATTTATCAGATATTCCCTGCTTTCAGATGTTGATGATATGCGTGCCTACATCGTCTCTGGGGACTCGACACAGCCAGGTCATCGTGTTATTAATTTTGCATATTTTCTCTTCAGATCACATGGACTTGTTGCAGAAAAGCAAGCACCTCTATACTTTCAAGTTTCTAAGAATCTTCAATCGACTTTTAATATCTAGGATATCACATTGATTCCCGTTTGATATCATCAAAACATGATTATCGGATGCAGTACTTAAATCTCAAAGCATTAACGACGTCTAGCTTGATGTTGTAAAGGATTTTCTTTATTCAATTGTTATTGAGCTGTTGTTTCACCGCGCTTTACGATGCCATCAGACACAGGAGACCCGCTTCAACGGTGAGGCTCCTGCAATGCAGATATTTTGTGCAGCTGCCTGTCTTCCGCCGTTGGGATGGCGTCAACCTCGCGGTCTTGCAGGTCATCCGGGACCCAAGTCGGATTCTTGAAGCCGATCGCCGGCCGCAGCAGGAGGATGCAGAGTCGTCTAGACTTCCATGACCTTATCGCGACGGACATCTGATGTGGCCATGCGCCTTCAAGTACAAGATAGTAAAAATCTACTTTACAAATTGAGTTTTTCCAAAATCTTTTTAACACAATTTGAGGTTGTTCCAGTCATTGCAATAAGTTGGGAGTAGCACAATTGGAATCGAGCTGATTTCCTCTTTCTTTTGGTTGCGAATGTTTGGGCTTCCACCAAGCGCAAAATTGCTGTGGAATGTTGTCCCAGACGTCTATTGTCGAATTGTAGCAAAAACGTCACAAGGGCGTTAGTTTGGCTGATGTCGATTTCGATTCCATTACAATGTACATGTACATTTTTTGTGAATAGGAATGAGTAAATTGGGAAAACGCGTTCAAACGGTGGATGGTAACGAACTGTTATGTTGTCTGGCAAACCGTCGATGGATGGAAATAATCTGCACATCCTATGTATAGATATAGTCCGGCAGCTAGAACGAGTTTCTGCAGGGAACGAGGCCGAAAGTGAGACTTTCACAAAATGATGTACACCCTATGCCTAATGCGAATCTACGCGTCTGCCGAGTTCTAGTGAGTTCCTCTTCTTGTCAGACAGGATCAAAGAAAAGCACATGTAAATCCAATGGGACGCAGATTGCAGTTTTTGGCTAAAATGAAATGTTCTATGTTTTCTCTGATTTAACGAAAAGTATTAAGCCTACAGTCATAATTTTTGGCATGGAATGTCTTCAGGTCATTTACTTTCATGTCCATGCACCCCTGTGTATAAAGCTAAACACATTCAGATTTGGAAAGCCTCTTGCTTACGGCAAATACCAATATGTTGGCCCACTTCATCCACATTGAACCACATTCTCACATACATTGCCGATCAGATACATGACAATAGCGCATGCAAATAGAAAATGACCTGAAGACATTCCATGCCAAAAATTATGACTGTAGGCTTAGTACTTTTCGTGTAATCAAAGAAGACATAGATAATTTCATTTCAGCCAAAAACTGCAATCTGCGTCCCATTGGATTTACATCTGTTTTTCTTTTATCCTGTCTGACAAGAAGAGGAACTCACTAGAACTCGGCAGACGCGCAGATTCATATTAGGCATAGGGTGTACATCATTTTGTGAAAGTCTCACTTTCGGCCTCGTTGCCTGCAGAAACTCGTTCTGGCTGCCGGATTAATAGCAACGTGAACAAATGATATTGATGGATGCTGGTGTAGGACACATTTTTCCACAATCATATTAAATTCACAATCAAGCAATTTGAAAAATGACGAGTTCAAGATACTTACCAATTGTGGATACCAATTGTGGATTACCTCTGATGAATGGCAGTGACCATGAAGACGTGTAGGTAATTCCTCATTTTTTAAGTCGCTTGCTTTAATATCGGTTATGTTCGGTTACATTCGGTCATGTAGCTTTGGCTGCATTTTTGATAAACTTCATTCTATCTGTCTAGCTATTGGCATGCATTTACTTCTCCTCTTGTGGAGGAGTTTGTGGGCAAAGTTGGATGAAACGTCGTTTGACAGCTTCAAGTTGAGAAGTATAAGTTCTTGATAAACAAAAGATTATACATTTTTTATCGACCTGTCAAATGTACAAAACTTCAAGTTTTCTCAAGGAATATGTCTCGAAAGAGTTCAGCTGTGACATGATTTATTATAAATAATAAATTAATCACAAGATTTCCTTCATAGTTCCACCTGAGGGTTGGCAGATCGTTTGCTTATTCTTTTACAAAAAATCCGAGGGATTCTCTTCTCAACACAAAATGTCAATCCGGTGATCAGAGCACTTTATATTAAGTCGATTTCATTACGGAATTTTCTGATTTTGATGTGTTCAGTTATTCACTCTTGGCTGATGAGCGTCGGTTTGATCGCATCATTCCTTCCTGAAAAAAGGAGCAGAACCATCATAGACCACAAAGCAGACAAATGGTTTGTCACACTTGCCACCACAGAATTAGATTGCTTAAGCGTATCACTTTGCTAGAAGTGCAAACTGATTCAAAACAATGGCACAAACAGGAACCTACTAAGTGGGCAATAAGAAATTTTTAATACCTTGCAGAGATAGGGAAAATAGTGGTGCGTCGCTTGCGGATTGCTCTGAATTCCTTCAAAATGCTCCGATCACCACGATTCCTTCAAATTCGAAGAATTCTAATCATTGCGCAAAAGTTTTCTCGATAATGTTGGGCCCTCCGATCATTTTAAAAAAAGTTAGCAGGCGCATGAAAAAACGTTCACAAACTTCTCTGAAGAACTTGACATCGACTGTGTCTCTTTGCTGTGTGATCCGGTTGATAACAGTCACTGAAGCTTCACACAATTTGGCGTGTTTTATGTTGAACTGGTTGCTCATTGTTCGATTGCTATGGTATTTAGTCAACAGATTGTGCCATTTCATTTACGTTACATGTTCCAATGCTTCCTTTTTAGTCAAACGGAAGAAGACACGACCTGTCTAATTCTGTGCTTGCCACGACTCTCATCGTCAATATTCTTTACGATATTTCGATGCTTGGGTTTTGCAGGATGTATTTAAGCTTGTATGCACTTCAATTATTGGAGCGCAGAGTGTTAGAGTCTTGTTAGTCAGCTGATACCCAGAGCCATGAAATCTGAGACACTAAAACAATACATGACTAGAAAGAACATGCAAATTGGAAGCCATATTACGTCATTGATGTATGGTGTTATGACAACAGCATCTGATCGATGGCTGCTTCCAGTGGTCATAGAAATTGATAATAATAAAGGATAGAAGCAATACACATGCAATACACAATAGTGGCACAAGAATCAGTCACATGTGCAATTCTAAACTTTTCTTCATGCCTCAACTTAGTTCCCCGTCCTTACCGAGTCATTGAGTCAATTTCAACTCTAGTCAACTTCAGATAAACAATCTATTTCTATGTCAGTGCTCGACAGTGGTTAGGTACCGGTTTCTTGTCTATGTGATATGTGAAGATTCACAGTTTTGATCAAATACACCACTTGATTCTTCTTAAGATCTAACAAACATTGACATGCGCCTGGGCGAGTCTCTGAAGCACAGAGATATGCTGCCTTGTTTGGGTATTTGGGTCAAGAGATGACGTTATTCAATACTGATGGTATCGGCCAGAAAAAAGAACATCAATTTTCCATTGAACGCAATACAAAGTCAAGCCTGAATTCTGACGAACCCACAGAATTAAACAGGTCGTCTCTTCTTCTGTTTGACTACAAAGGAAGCATTGGAACATGTAACTTTAATGAAATGGCACAATCTGTTGACTAAATACCATAGCAATCGAACAATGAGCAACCAGTTCAACATAAAACACGTCAAATTGTGCAAAGCTTCAGTGACTGTTATCAACCGGATCACACAGCAAAGAGACATAGTCGATGTCACCACTGGAAGCAGCCATCGATCAGATGCTGTTGTCATGACACCATACATCAATGACGTAATATGGCTTCCAATTTGCATGTTCTTTCTAGTCATGTATTGTTTTAGTGTCTCAGATTTCATGGCTCTGGGTATCAGCTGACTAACAAGACTCTAACACTCTGCGCTCCAATAATTGAAGTGCATACAAGCTTAAATACATCCTGCAAAACCCAAGCATCGAAATATCGTAAAGAATATTGACGATGAGAGTCGTGGCAAGCACAGAATTAGACAGGTCGTGTCTTCTTCCGTTTGACTAAAAAGGAAGCATTGGAACATGTAACGTAAATGAAATGGCACAATCTGTTGACTAAATACCATAGCAATCGAACAATGAGCAACCAGTTCAACATTAAACACGCCAAATTGTGTGAAGCTTCAGTGACTGTTATCAACCGGATCACACAGCAAAGAGACATAGTCGATGTCAAGTTCTTCAGAGAAGTTTGTGAACGTTTTTTCATGCGCCTGCTAACTTTTTTAAAATGATCGGAGGGACCAACATTATCGAGAAAACATTTGCGCAATGATCTGAATTCTTCGAATTTGAAGGAATCGTGGCGATCGGAGCATTTTGAAGGAATTCAGAGCAATCCGCAAGCGACGCACGACTATTTTCCCTATCTCTGCAAGGTATTAAAAATTTCTTATTGCCCACTTAGTAGGTTCCTGTTTGTGCCATTGTTTTGAATCAGTTTGCACTTCTAGCAAAGTGATACGCTTAAACAATCTAATTCTGTGGACGAACCAGAAGATTGACACCACATTAAACGGACACAGTCAGAAAATTTAGATCGTGAAGAGCCGACTGGTGTGAATAATATTTCTATTTGAAGAATTTATCACGGATGAAAATTCAGCCAAAGATATCATTGCGAGAGGCACTGACGTTTTGCTCCTAAATTCGCGAACGAGCTTTTTGTTGAATTTTATTTGTAGACTGTCACCCAACATTAGTAAAGCGACAATGCTTAAATTGCAATCTTATTTCTAATTATCATAATTCTTCCAGTCGTATTGCAAGTTACAAAGCGTCATTTGTTTGTGTAGATCCATGTACTTCCGAGCTTGGTACACTTCACAACGTAATAATCTCACATTCCTTTAATCACTCAAAATGAGATTTGTCAATTTCATGATTATGATTGCACTTTCAAGGCAGACATCTTCCGAAGCAGGCAGAAATGTGATATTCTTCGTAGCCAGTAGCTTGCCTGATTTGCTGTTAAAGACAACTGATGTTATTGTTGCAGAATGTCCTGATCATAAAATAGGTATTCTATAAAGCCAGAAAGGCAAAAAAATGTAGAAATCCGAGGCAGCGAAGCGGACGAGGATTTGTACGATTTTCTTGCCCGCTGGATTCATAGAATAGGTAATCCTCTAAATCTATGGCAAATTTCCAATAATCAATGTGATTACACGAATATTTCTATGAAAATTTATCTTTGTCCTCCCAGAAGGCAAGGATAAGAGATATTGCCCTGAGACATTTTTCATATGGCAAGAATAGTATCATGGAAGAATGGTCACTTTTATATATGATTTCACTTTAGTTCGTTCTAGTCCATTGTCATACTAGAGAGTCGGATTTCTATGGTTAAAGTAATTGCTTGTGTGATATCTTGTAAATGAAAATCAGTGCCAGGAGTTCTATTGGATAGACTCCTTTAACCGTTTCGTATGTTTCGTGTTGAGCTGTCTAATCAACATCCTGCCGGCGGACCTCGCCTGATGACCAGTGATGTGACAAGTTTTGGAGGTTATTTGTAATAGAGCTCTGAGGAGTAACCTTCTTTGCAATGAAATGTGAATTCACTTTGACTCGGTTGTATCTATAAAGTAATTTCTGTCATTGTCTTGTCACTGTTTTCACAACTTTTCATAATGTGCGTTCGCATGTCCAATGATCGTCCAACGTTTCATTCGCATTCTCAAATCGATGTCATTCTGAGGGTTGCGATCCGTGTTACCTTCAGCTTCCTGATCATTGCAGATGTCTTCATTCAATCGATATTCAGTCCCTAAATGGAATTTACAATATTTGAAAGATGATATAGTCCCACTTCAATTTCATTAACTTTATTGCTCGAGTCATTTCTAAGTTAATATATTACAATCAGCTACTGTTTTATGATAGTGTGTATAATTAGAATGACGTAAGACAAGTCAAATCAGTAGCCTATTCGATGTACGTTCGTGCAATCTAATCTTCAATACGCAACGTTTCTCAGTGTAAGCATTGATGTCATTTAAGATCAGACTTTCAATCGCTAATACAGTGGAATCCGCTTAATTGGACCACCGGATAATCGGGGCATCCGCTTAATTGGGGCATTTGTTCATAAACAGAATCATTTATATCTAACATATGTATGAATATGTCGTTTTATTGGGGCAAAATTCCGCTTAATTGGGCCAATTTTACGCAGCACATCAATTATTTTGGTGACTGTTTTTTAGTCAATTGGAAGATTTGTGACACTTATTAAAGCAAACAATTTGATTTCATTGTTCTTGCATCGAAAATAAACAGTTTTGCACATTAAATAGCTTTCTGGCCATTTGATTATGCAATCTTGTTAACGTGGGTGTGTACATTCCATTTTATGGATTGGTAATAAACTTCCTACACTTCTTGAGAATTATGCTCCTTCCGATATCTACAACGCCGACGAGACGGGGCTTTACTATCGAGCAATTCCTGATGGTCATCTCTGCTATTCATATGCATCTACAAGTGGCTCAAAAAATCTATGGACCGTTTTACCGTTGTGTGCTGTACTAACATGGATGGCTCGGACAAACTTCGACTTCTCGTAATTGGGAAAAGTAAAAAATCTCGTTGCTTTTCTGGCATAAATGTCGACAAATTACCTGTGCTCTACAAATCCAACAAAAACGCTTGGATGACAGCCGCTATCTTCGAAGAGTGGCTTCGTGTATGGGATAATATCCTACGTCTCTCAGGCCGCTCTATTCTGCTCCTGGTTGACAACTGCTCTGCCCACCCAAAGCTGGATCTTTCTAACATTCGTCTCGAATTCCTACTTCCAAACACAACGTCAATTATCCAGCCGCTAGATCAAGGCGTTATTCGAAATCTTAAAGGTCATTACAGATCCGAATTAGTGAAACTTACATTAAATCTTTTAGAATCTGGTGATATCCAATTTTGGAAGCTATCCAACTTGTGGCTAAAAGTTGGAAAGATGTTAAACCAGAGACGATTGCTAATTGCTTCAGAAAAGGTTGTTTCGTACTAAATTCCACCGTACCGTTCGTCATCGACGGCAATGAACCTACCCAGCAGCTGCAGGGTGAAGATCAATGGGCAGTTCTTTCTGTCAGTGGCTACGAGAACTACACAACGATTGATGAGAATTTGACATGTTACGACGAATCAACGGACAATACTGATGACATTATTGAACACATTGTTGCCAAAAGGCCGTGTTTAAGTGAAGACAGTGATGAAGATAATGACAACGATGATCTTCCACTGCCACCAGTCGACCACAAGTCCGCCAGAACCGCTCTCCAAACGCTGAAAAGGTACATGCTTCAACAAGGAATCGACATGTCACCCAGTTTGTACACTCTGCAGGACAACATTGATAGGTCAACAATATTAAAGCCTAAAATTCAAGTGACATCAGACAATTTTGTACAATTTAATTAACTCATTTCTATAGTAGCTATGTATTTTTTACCTACATAATTTTATACACGTTTCTTACCCTGTTATTTTAACTGCTTTATGTGTATGCATGTTTTCTACTGTCCTATTTGTTTATGTTTTATTGATGTGTACTTTAATTAACTCATTTCTAGCATGAATGTTTTAAATACATATGTGTTTCTCACCCTGCTATTTTATAAAATTAAGCTTTATGCTTACACCATCCTATTTTATGCGTATGTAGGTCATACAATGTTTTCCGATTTTTAATAAGGTTTGATAAGTAAGTAAATAAGTATGTAAATGACGATGTAAATAAGTCCAAATGTTCTATTTTTAATAAGTTTTATTATAATAGGTACTTAACAATATTCTAATATAATTCCGGTTAATTGGGGCATCCGGTTAATTGGGCCAAAACTGAATTTCCCGAGGTGGACCAATTAAGCGGATTCTACTGTACCAATTTGCAAACATAAAATCAGCAGGTTAGTCGGTTGCCTCCGTGGCGCAATCGGTTAGCGCGTTCGGCTGTTAACCGAAAGGTTGGTGGTTCGAGCCCACCCGGGGGCGCATTCTTTTTGTGGTCATGAATGAAGCTGTTTTTATTGATGAATTTTCAGTCGATGCTCTAATTTTAAAAGAGATTTTACTTCGTTGTCAATACCTAGGCAAGGATTTTCAGAGCAGATTAATGTACCTCATCCTAGCCGATCGATTGCAAAATATTTTAAATATTTCAGGTGTCATCAGAGTCTGATACAAAAGGTTATGTTAGCTAAGCGAACCGAATTTCATTACGGAATCAATGCTTTTGACGATGTAAACATTAATGCGAATTGTTTAATACACTGAAAACATTTTCTTATAAATGGCGCTCCTGTCAAAGTTGAATAAGATTGAACACTACAAAAACTAATTCAACGATGTTATGAGATAGGCCCGATTTCTCCACGTAAAGCCCGTACGCCCACATCCGTCCACCTTAGGCTGGGGCCAGCTTTCAGGCCGTACAATCCTGGGCATGCTTCCAAATTTGGGCATATACAAGTAACAGGGACGTAATGCACCAGCACATGTCCAGCAAAAACTAAGTTCTGGTTTCACCAACTTTCATATCTTCAGGCAATACCTGCCAGGAACTGCTAAATCATCAACGTGTGGAAACTATGGAGTTGTCAGGGCAGACAGCTATGATCTATTCAAGAATTTGAATACTCCTTGGGCCGCATTTCGTGGGCGCATTCGAAGCGGTGTTCATTCATCTTTTCATGCCAGACGCATCGTGCCCAACCGGGGGCGCCATTTCATGACTTAAATCCAATCCCGTAGTCACGATGCAAAAGTCCGTGGCGTTTGACAACAAAATGTATTTAATGGTAATAAAAGTTACAAGTCAAACGTCTATTTACAAAGTTTGTGCACATCCATGAAGTCCGTAGCAGTACTCAAATTCTTGAATAGATCATAGCTGTCTGCTCTGACAGCTTCCACAGCTATGAGGAGTCCATCAAATTTCAATTTGTAGATATGTTCCACATATGAATATCATAACTGTCTGCTTTTACAACTTCTTAGTTTCCACGCAACGCAAGCAAATCAAATTCTCTTTGTTCTTGCTTCTCTCATTGATCTTATACCGACATTTTTCCATTTTGTATATTAGAGACGGTAGCGTTAATGCAACCATACCGCCATGCTCGCCATGCAACATCTCAAGTTACTTGGGAGCATGAATGAAGGCTACACGGACGCGCTCTGTAAGCGAGCGCTTATATAGACAGAAGCTATCCTTATTTAACGATAGGCTATCTCAAGTTTTGACCGTTTCAATTAAACAGTTCTCAGATAGACTTTGATTTGGGTAAATGCATTGCAGCCATCATAATAAACCTTTAACAAGCTTTTCAGTACTTTTACAACAACAATCATACGTATTATCAGTATGCATAGTTTTTAATGCGAATTATTTGTATTCTAAATTTTATCTTCACAGTCCCAATATGGTATATGAGCATGCACGTAATTGCGCTGACACAATGAGCTATTCTGTTCATGGTTCTGTTGAAAATGATTGTTGAAAGTCCATGGGCGCGTGGGATTCCCATGGATTGATAAATGATGAATCCCGTGGAATGGGATGGAGCTACTTTTATGGATTGTTTGGATTGTTATAGCGACGTTTTTGCTTTATATGACACAAGTGAAGATAAAAATGTGATAACTGCCGGACGTTTCGTCCGTCGCGGACTTATTCATGGAGAAACTGGCATTGGCAAGCGATGGGTTAGATCTCAAAATTGACTTCACAACAATTTGTGTTTCCTATTCATTGATGGACAATGGAGCCTAATAAGGAACGCTTCAGCCACCCTAGTATCAATAGGGTTGCGGAAGCGATCGGTGATATCTACATCAAAGTCATTTATAGAAAAAGAACGATCAGAAAGACGTAGGACAACATGATCTGAGATGGCACTCGTACTGTCTAGATTATCAATGCTTCTGCGATGTTCAGCAAATCGTTATGTTTGTCCATGAATAAGTCCGCGGCGAACAAAACGTCGGGCAAATAAAAAAAACAAAGCCATAACAAGGGAGCATTCTCATTTTTCTTTAAAAAGAAATGTTGTAGCAAAAAAGAATCTCCTCCTGTGCAAGGAAATTTGAGTTTTCGTACATATGAAAGAATTTTCAACAGTATTGTAAAATCCACTGCGCGATTCAAATAACTCAACAATGTTTTATCTTTTACCAAGTTTAGTAAGTGTTTTTCCTTGGCCTTTTTATTCCCATGACCATTGCATCAAATTTACTTCTATCTTACAAGTATCGTCAAAGATTTGACATGCCGTGAGGCAATGGAGAGTTTGCTATTGTTATTAACATTCAAGATAAAGTTTTCACGTCATTTTACAATCGCCATTTTGCAGTGCCCTGTATAGAATAAAAAGATATTGTATTAAATCTGAATTGAGAATTTCCTGTATTATGAGGAGTAATTCTCCTAACTGTCAAGATGTAAAACTTTGGCATTAAAGTGAACTCCACCCTAAATATGATTCCCTTGTACGTCTATTGAAGACAAATTTCGTTTTTCCGTAAGATCAAGTTGCTTTGCTTATTTGGGATGTCCCATTGCAGCGCGTCCAGAAAAATTCAGAGGTTTTAAAATTTTTCATACTGAAATTAAATGCCATTACAAGCAATACTCTGACGCAGCGATATTGGAGGAGCGACTAATAATTACAATTCTATGCAGCTAGCGTTCTATTGGTTTCAACTTTGACTTAGGTGCCCCACTCAAGGTTCCAAAAACTTGGGTCGTGAAAATGATCTTGTCCCGAGTTTTAAAGATTGTTTTCATAGAATTTAAAGTTTAGGCCTGTCAATTAAAAAACAAGAGATAATTTCATAAATGAATCTTAGAAATGATGCGCATTGTGTGAGTGGCTCAAATTGAAACAGGTCAGTACGAATACTAGTTCAGCATGTTACAATTATCACATCTTTCGGTTCTGAAATTCAACTTCTTGCATTGCCATTTTAGCGGAGATTGATGCAATTGATGAAAATGTTAGATCTCTTCGGTTTGAATCGTCATGTGTCTATTGTTCGATTTCCATTATCTGAATTTCCACAAACCGGGTCTGAATGATGAAAAAGGGTTAGAAGAATCATTGAGAATATCACACACAATTTAATAGCGCGTTTAAGAGGTTTATGAATGTTAATCGACAGTTTCGTACCCGTTTTTGACGACATTTAAGAGCTCCACAAAGAGCATCCGTACTCTTAACTGTAAAACAACCTTTGCCTATTACGGGTGGAAATGTGCTACATTGCAATGCTGGATCTGGCAGGCCACGAACTGCATGCTCGAACGAAAGAAATAGTTAAAGTTAAGGAAATCTCCGAAGAAATCAATTTGTCGAACGAGTGCTGAGATGAATTTGAGTTTCTCGGCTATTCCTGATAAGTCCAACTTTAAAGCATTCAAAATGAAGATTCTCCATGCGCTACAACCAGATAACATGGATAAAAAGATTAGAATTTTGTGAATGGGATCTTGAAGGGATCCAGAACAATCACCCGTTCCTCGAGAACGTGACGAAGCTATCTTTCACCTTCATGGGAAAGTCAATAAGCACAACTTTTGCATCTAGGAAGCGGAGAAGCCTTGTGAATGTCAGTATGAACCTCGGCACTCCGAGGAGGTTGTCGTATGGTTGGCAATGTGGTCACTGGTGAAGTGGCCTGACTAGTCCATTCTCCTTTCCCGACAGCGTCACTGGTTAATCTTACCTGGAGATGGCGAGGGCTTTCTGCTGGCCAAAAGTTTCAAGTTGGGATAACCTGGAGGATTTCTGGTCTATGCAAGTGAGTTTTTTATTGATTGTTTTGGCACTACACCTTATCAGTTTAACTTTTAGGATTGGGAACCACACTTTGACCTAACTGTGCGGAGTTGGCTGGACGAACATTTCCTATTAGATGGATCGGTCGACGTGATTCAGTGGAGTGCCCCCTCCCTATTCATTAAGATGAATTTTAAAGGAATCGTGGGCCCCTTCTGAGAAAATTCAAAAATCCAAAATGTTGTCCATCTGTTATCAAAAATTCATGAAGGTACTGCATTTCATGATCTGTAGAGAAAATTTGATGGTCAAATGCCTCATAAGACAAGTTGACGCATGAATACAACACTAACATAAATAAAAAAGGATCTAGATGACATGATGTACAGTTTGAAAATCTAAGACTTGCTTCCACTGAATTACAAAAATCTAATCACTCCCTTGAGAAAGTTCATAGAACTGAAAGCGGATGGGAAAAAGTGGTTGAGTATTCGTTGGGTATAGTTTTTATTATACTTAGGCCTTCGAATTTCCCATTTTGGGTTTATCTCTTTTTACGATGCATTTTATGTTTTTCAATTCACATTTCAATGAAAGTCTAAGTTACAGAAACAGAAAAGAACAGGTCAAAATGTCATTGGCAGAAATGAATGATAATTTTTTGAAACTGAGTTCATTTGAATGCAATCCTTCAGTCCATGTTTCAGAAAGTGCCTTGGCTCATTTAGAATACAATGCAAATGAAATCGTTCATTAAGAAGTTATTATAATTTCATGAACTTCAGAGCAGGTGAGTGGTTGGCTTGTAGAAATCCACAACGTGGCAAGTAGGCCCATCCGATCTTCTTGTTTCACCATATTTGCCAATAGAATTGACAACAACAATCAAACTTTGATTTTGTTTGAAATACATCATGGTGATTGAAACTGACTTTTGCTTTTAAGTGTTTCTCTTCATTTCGTGAAATTTGAGTTGAAATGGAAACTTGTACACTTTGAGGTGAATGTTCAAGATGTTGTGATTGCTTAGACAACGAAGGAAGTTATATGAGATGACAGACTACCGTGGGGATAATTCACACTTTGAAATTTGATCATCAATATTCTTTAGGCCTATTCTCGACATTTGCGGTTTCGATGCTCTGATAATATGAACTGTTTTGATAGGACAAGTAGCTTTCAGTGCAAGAATAAACGGCTATTGATATAGGGCTAAGTGATCGTTTGCATTTGATTATGACGCAGTACTCAGTGACCTAAATAGCAATCAAACGAAAATAATACGTATTAGACATAGAAAGTTGCATCTTAAATGAGATGTTTTAAATTGACCTTCACCCCACTGCGGTGCTTTGAAGCCGAAACTAAAGTTCTAAATTCAAAACAAAATACACCAAAAGAAACCTCCCATCCCAGAATATTATCATTGTTTTGATATTCAAGGTCACTGTGGAGGTCACATGTAAGGCTCCTATCGGATCACCGGATCATTTGGCCCATGATCCGATAACCTTATAGCACGTCAGGGATGCGGAGTCCTATCATTTTGATAGGACTCCGACTCCGGGTGGCAAGTATATATTGCCTAGTTTTTTGAAAAACTAACTGGTAACCTACATCATCGATCATTATAGGCTTACCTGAACAATCATTGCTGCATCAATTATCAATCATTTTCGATGAAAGTTGATCAAATGTCGCTTTCAGTTAGATGCATGCGACTCGGCTCCTCCCATCTTCTTGATGTGTGCTTCACACGGTTTTTCTCCAGTCTCTACCAGGCAGGAAAATCCCCATTCTTCTCAAAAAATATGAGTGCACTTTCGATTTTAATATGCGCTTTGGAGAAGCCATCACACACGATTAACGTGAAGGTGATGAGGTAATGTTCTCAAACAAACTAGTATTCATTTTTGTCTCTGATGTGACCTTTGGTGCGTATAGGTGTGATCGAAGCTAGGAAGGCTTGTCTTCTCTATTAAATCACCGAGTGAAAAGACAATCCTTTTTTCACTATCACGGGTCATTCCCTCAACTATTACAAGCTTTGCATGCACTGCTGTCTCTGTACTTTTGTTTGACGGAGAAAGTTGACATCAAGACAGTGACAGCTATGCACGAGAATAAATAATTTGTTTGTATTATATTTCGGGTCTGGCTATAGGCCGGAGTCCGGAGTCCTATCATTTGATAGGACTCCGACTCCGCATCCGTTATCCTCTCCTGAACCAGCAAACTAAGATTAAAGCTTATGTTTGGAACTGGAATTAGACATTTAATGAATTCCAGTAATGATATTGGGGTTAACAGATAAAATGATTTGAAGCGGTAGCGAAGGCAGCAGAAAGCTAGATTGAATCAGTAGGGGGTCTCTTTCTCATCCATGGTAACTCATTGTTATTTACGTCTTTAATGTATTGAATTGAATTAAGTATTGCGTTAATTTTTTTAATCTAGGCCTACAAGTAACTTCAAAAAATTTCAAATTCATTATAAAGAAGACTTTCACTTTGTAGTCTTTGTTCAACTGTTTAATTATTTAGATCAGTCCACTATTACTAGGCCTTTTGTCAACCTAAGTCTGTATGGATCCCGAATTCTGAAGATGGCAATGCGTATTTATTGTGTATAGCGACCGAAAATATTTACATAATTGAAATTACGAATAGGCCTACATATTGAATATAAGAATTACTAGTAATTTTCCTATAAATATTTCTGCAGATAATATGTTTGGTATCATGTAATGTAAACCCTATCTTGCCTCACAAATGTACATTTATCTTTGTAGTTGGCCTAGACTAGGGTTCCTCAAATAGGAATCAGTCTTTCACGACTTAGTTTTGCTGATTATGCCCTACATAAGCCCCTATAACTTTGAAAATGAAGTGTTCTTTTTCAGGTGGAAGAATAATATGGTGCTTTTTGGCTACCAAATGTAAATAGTTAAGTTAAAGCACTTGCTTGTAATCATTGAACAATTGTAGACATAAACTTCATTACCGGATCACACCGGATATCAGATCATTTACCGGATCATTATCCATCGGCTCTCGGATCAAGCATACCGGATCGAATGTGAACCGGTCAAATGCAGGGTCAAAGGTCAAAAAGATGATTTTTTTACAATGATTAATATCTCTTGCCTTTTCTCAGAAACCATTTGACCAAATTCAAAACAAAAAACTCTTCTGATGACGAGTCAGAATATTATGATGAACAGATGCAAGAAGTAAAACGTTGAGATTGGAAATGCCAATAAATATTAGAAAGTTTGTATTTTGTAATCCGGTCAGATTATGAAAATTTACGAATTTTGAATTCAAAACGTCGAAGTTTAAATAGAAATTACAAGGGAATTATCATTTTCTGTTTCAAATTGACACGAGAGCGCTTTCTTTTATCAATTCGAATAATTTTGATATCAATATGGACACCTGAAAATAAAAATATTCAAATCGAAAATAGTGCAAAATTGGACAAATCTGCAGTACATTCAAATCTTTTAAATCTCATTGCGACGAAATTATTAAGCCGATGTTATGCCAAATTGGTGGAAAGTTTAAGGAATAAGAAGAAAATAGGCTATCTAAAATTTGGAGTTCGTATCTTCCTTCGTTCAGGTGCTAAATAAACGTTTCGGTAGTGGGGCGCTGCTCCCCCACACCGGTAGGGTGAAGGAAGCCTTTGAAAGCAGAAACCGTGTGAATTGTAATTCGCAGAAGTTTTTGATCTCGCTTTCCAAAGCAAAAAGAGATGACAACTAATGCATATGGATAGGCATGAACGACGTCAAAACAAAAAAGCGAAATTGACTATGAACAGACTGATCCGACTATGAACGAATCTGTTGATAAATGTCTCTGACTTTGAGCGAAATTGTTGACGTGCAAATCTAATTGTGGAAGAATCTGTTGATGAATACGGTTGACTTTGACTGCGGTAGAATACTAATTCAAACTGTAAGCAAAATGACCTAAGGCCATTGTGAGCTATGGGCTCGGGTGTGATTCTCTAATTATGTTCATCAAATGTGGAATGACGATTGCATAAAACCCTTTGAACAGTAAAATATTTGTAAATGCGAATGAACTTTTCAAAAGGAATGAAATGAATGAACGCTAGCTCGAATCACCATGCAAAGTAAGCAGAGGCTGACAGAGCTTGAATGGACGACCAAATCAGGCTATCTAGAGATGTTGCTCTTTGAAATTGTAAATTGGCACTAAAACGTCATGAAAGTGAGTACGATGAATAATGGACCATTTTCAGCATCGTTTCATGATATTATTATTCACTCGTTACTTCTCCATACACAGTTATTGTAGGAGGCGTGGCGCCGTGTCCAATATACCGTTAACTATGTTTTTACAACTCCTGCAGTCTCTCTTAATCAACTGTTGTTATGAAGAGTTGTTTTAATTACGAATGCCATTGTCATAATAAAACGGTTGCTTAACTTGCAAATTCTACAAATATCGCTCTATCACTGATTTACTATGATTGTTATATAAAATTGGAAAAAGACTGACATCACAACCTCTCACAAATGGCCATGATGACGCCAAACTGAGTTCGAAAATTATTTCTTGTTGAAATCTGAGAATAAAAATTGCTAGTCATAAAAATTGACCATCTGAATTGTGTAGAAAATTCAGTCGATTTTCATGCCTTCCAATCGCGTTGCACATCAACGAGCAATAAATCAGTAGAGAGCTTACATTCTACGGCTTCAAATAGGCTATGATAAATTCATCATCCGATATTTTGTTTGCTGGACAGTGGTCAAAATAAGATAATCGCTCAATTCACAAATCGCAGTTTCTCAATATGAAGACATGTGAGCAATATGATGAATTAGGTACGAGGGGAAAGAGCATTTTCTGAGCTTTTTACATGTCGCTCATTGAAATTGGCGGACTAAAAACACTGTGGCATCGCAGAGTATTCACAAAACTGTATCTCATACTGCCTAAAAATGTCATAGCATCACTTTTTCATCGAAAATTTTAATATTTGATATCTTCAGAATCCTTGTGATTTGAGAGCAAGAAGATACAAGTTGAACTCAAATCAGGTCAGTAGTTCCCTTTTCAAACTTTTGTCAGGTTATTTTGTCAGTTCATCTTCTTGTCAGACAAAGAAAACACATGTTGATCCCAATGGGACATATATAATCATTTCCCATTGGTTTATTTCTACAGAAGCTCACTGAAATAAGAGCTGAAACTAAGTGCGTTAGTTGGATATTGCGTACTGTCGTGATTCTATGCGATAAATCTGCAGCCTCTTTAAACAAAAAAGATGGAATTTGATTTCTTTTTGTCGTAATAGAATTTCCAGAAAAGAAATCACAGAATTCACCGCAATGTAATTTCGGCAACTTAATTCAGAAAACATATTGATAGGATTGTCTGGATGCGGTTTTCTTACTTTCGGAAGTTGGTCAAACGGGTTCGATTTAAATGTTGTTATGATTATCAATTGGCTACATGCAACTGAAAAAGATATTTATCGGACTGCCATTACATGAAGATTGGAGGCCTGCAGAAAAAAGTCAGCCTCGAAGATGAGAATGTATTTTATCTATCGCAATCACTTTCACAACCAATTGAGCAGCCCAATATGACCGAAAGAGCGGGTCTGGGGAGGAATATTCCCGATAAAAAGTGCCCGGGCCGGAATATTCAGTCCTATTTAAGTTTGCATGGATCAGAGTGTACCGGTAATGATTTGCTAAGCAATTTATTCTAGACTGAATGTAGTCAGCGGTCGACAAGGGTCTATTTCAATCAACCGGCCGGTAAGTCTTCAGAATTTGCGGCCGAGTCCAACCCTGGCGTCAGACATGATTTGAGAGTATCCACCTGCATGCTTTGTGACATAAATATTGCGAACTTATTGCTACATATTGCTAAAATATGATAACTGACAACTTATGCTTGTACATGTAGTTCAAACCCTACTTCATCTACACTGTAAATCGCTCAATACCAATTACATACGAAGGATGCATACCAAGATATTTTTTTGGTATATGTCTGTATTCTCTTGGTATATATTTGTATGCTTTTCGTATGTTATTTCAAATGTGGTATGTTTTACATACTAAAGCCATACTAGCACAATGTTAAAAGAAAGCATAAATCATGCCCAAAGTATCTTGATTTCAGGCCTTTCGTCAATAAAGATCAAATTAATGTTACTACTGTTCTGCAAGTAGTGAGATAATGACATTCAAGAGTCATTCTTTCAATACTGAATTCGAATTTAATACACGTAAGTCTAAGGCATTTCATGAATAATCAATAAGATTTCAACCATCAACAATTATGCATTATGTAATTTTGAAATAAAGCGTATTATCAATCCGAAATAAAAACACATGATAATTCATCAACGCAAAAATAGTTATGTTTGAGATATATTTCACCACTGACCTCTGTTACATTCGGCGCGAACTCAGTTTGAGCAGGCCGAGCTGTATGATGCAACACTCACTGAAATTCTCGATGAACTATGAATGTCGTCAGCAAAAGCGTGTGGTCAGAAGATTGGAGAGATATGTTCAAAGTTGTCCTTCTCCACCTTCTGCTCTAATTCATGAGTGGAGGGAGAATCTTCAACAGTACCGATCTCTACTGCGACGCAGACGTGCATCATATTGGCATGCTCGTATTCATTCAATTGGAAACTCGCATCGTTCTTTGTGGCAATCTGTGAATTCTCTCATGGGACGCAGCCGACCTTCTCCGCCACAATCCTTAACAGCAGATGACTTTCTTGAGTACTTTGTTGCCAAAACAGCAAATGCACGGGACTGCACTGCTAATGCAGATCCACCAGCTTTCACACAAGCTGACAAAGAATGCATACTTTCAGAATTCAAACCTGTCAACAGCGATGATGTTCATCGCCTCATTCGTCGACTACCTAATAAGTTCTCCAAGTGTGACCCGATACCGACTTACCTACTCAAACTATGTGCTGATCTGTTGGCGCCGTTCCTTACTACATTATTTCGACATTCATTGTTAACTGGATCTTTTCCCTCGCCGTGGAAAAAAGCTACCATTTCTCCCATCTGGAAATATCATCCGATCTCCAACCTTCAGATGTTCACAACCTTCTTCCTCGGCTTCAATCTGCATACCGACAGCATTATTCGACCGAAACGGCAATTTTAAAGATCACTTCTGATGCTCTGAAAAGTATAGACAATGAGATCTCTCGTCAGCCTTCGACAGTGTCGATCCTCACATACTCTCCCAACGTCTCCATGAATCAGTTGGCCTACGTGACAGTGTTCTAGCGTGGTTGGACTCTTTCGTCAATGGTCGTATGATGTCGGTCTCACATGGAATCAGAACAGATTTTATCACTGCAGATACTGGAGTCCCCCAAGGGTCGGCTCTTGGCCCGCTGCTGTTCTCGCTGTACCTGTGCGACATATCGAACTTTGTTGAACGATATGGTCTACAGGCTCACACTTATGCTGACGACATTCTCATTACAGGCTCGTCATTGATTCGAGATACATTGGCGCTTCGATCTAAAGTGACTAGTTGTCTGCAAGACCTTCAAAAGTGGCTTATGTCAAACAAGCTTCTCCTAAATACCGAGAAGACACAAGTAATGTGGTGTCAATCATCTCGACGGTCTACAAATGAGGCGCCCTTTAGCTGGTTAGATCTAGCAGACTACCTTAGCAGTATTCCACTACCCTTCCCACCAAATAATTCCAGGCTCCAGCATCCTCGTCTGGTTACCATGCATTCCCACGACTGCTTCGCTCGAATGATCTTTTTGACCAAATTACACCTCTCCTTATGACTTAAAATTACTGACTTAACGAATCTTTTCCATCGATCATCTTCTTGGCATCATCGTATTGGCACTCCGTTCATTTGTGTCGTCATGATACATACCCACATATCTTGATGGAGTCGATTCTATCGCTAGTCCTCTCTATCTTTTGTCAGTCGCTTCGGTCTGGTTCATCCGGCATCTGCTCGTCCTCGTGCTCGCAATCCGACCTTGGGAATCGCGGCAAGCAAATGGTGTGGAGCTATGCTCAGGAGGAATCACTGGTTCCATGAGTGTTCATGGCTTTTAAGAAACATTTTTAAATTTAAAATTCTCTGTAAAACAGCACTAGAAGCTCATGCTTGGGCATCATGCTTATAAGTCAACATGATATCACGAATGATATCATTTAAATGAAATGATGTCTATCAACTTGGGTCATAACGTAGAGTTAAATAAACATCCTGTTAATGTTGCCAGACAAGTAGCATTGACCGCATAATCGTGGAGCATAAAATTCACAATAAATCTAATGTACTGAAATATCACTCTATCAAACAAAAAATATTTACCACTTGTATTACCGAAAAATTTATTTGACAGTAGTATGTAATACATACATCTTCTTGCTATGTGACTTAAAGCTGCACATACCAAATGCATACCAGAGGCATACGAATAAGGATGAATTTTCATCGGGTCTCGTATATAAAACATACCAAAAATTCGTATTTCAGTGTAAAACAGCCAATCACAGATAGAATAGTTCGTATCGCTACATACCAATCACATACGAAAGTAAGTGAGATGTGGCATGAAAAACATACCAGATCTCTGTAGACATACCAGAATCTCGTATCAGATGTTAGTTTCAAATTGTATGTAATTTTGGTATATGTTTGTATGTAATTCTAGCCTTGGAAGCACCGTGCATTCCTCAGCCTATCTGTTGTAGAATTATTTCAGATCTTGAATAATTTCACTACACTGGACAGTTAATATAACACGTGGAGCTTAGAGCTGCAATGAATAATGAATTTCAATGCAACCTAGGGCCTTCTACCATAGCATTTGACATTTGATCGTGGATAGTAAGATAAGTTATTAAGGGCACGCGATAAATTTTGATTGACGTTGTACAGGGAAATCACTGAAATGACCAATACTGATGACAAGTTTGGCGAGCTCATTGTTCCAGACACGTCAGCTCGCGGTCATCAATGTAAAGTCAAAAGACGTGAATTTATACTACAGTGAAGAGCGTTCTCAATTGACGTTGCAAATCACTAGAATTCCCTCACAAGTGAAGAAGTAAATCTCACTTCAGTGAATCACTTTAAATCAAATCTTCACGTCGCAGACAAAAACATTTCGTAACATCAGCACTCAGTCAATGATTAAATTGTTCATCACAGAACTTTTGTCGTTAGAAAAACTTTTATTATATTTGAACTTTGACTTTGTTGACCGCTGAAGGCTTTCTTGTGGAGGCGAGATATACATGTAGATGTAAGCATTTATTATCACTGCTTTTCTGTTTGCGTCATTGTTTTGATTATCTGTTTTCAATTTGCTTGTGTTTGATTGACGTTGAAAATGTAGTCAACATCATTATCAATTTTAAAGAAGACCTACAACTCATTAGACTGGCAAATAAGTCATTAAGCGTATTACTGCTCATCGCACAAAGCTTGTTATCAAAGTGTGAATAATTGCATTGTATAATGCTGTATTGGAATAGGCAACTCTCGCTTACCCGGAGAACCGGTAGCCCTACAATTCATGCATTTCATGCATGCTATGTGGAAATTGAATAATGTCTAATGGAATAAGTTGACCAAATAATTTTTGACAATCAAGGCCCAACCAATCGGTACAGAGACGCCAGCCGCCGTCCCATCCCCGACCGACACGTTTTGAAAACGCCGCCCACCGGCCCGGCCCTTACCCGGCCCCGACCGGCAAGTTTTGAATACGCCGGCCACCGGCCCCGGCCGCCAAAAACCCGGTCAGTTCCAACCCTGATGGACGCCTATGTGAGGGTGTGATATAAAATATATAGCATTTGGAACTTGGAACGAAGCTGATTCCTATCTGGGAGCGGAGAGGATATGCCAAAATTCTACCGCTCCAGATTCCTGTGGCATCAATATTCAATTTAAAAATGAGGTCATTGAAATAAAACGGAAAGTTGAGTTATTCGTCAGCGTTCTTCATCACACTTCATCACTGTTTGCAATTCCAACATTGTCTCATATTCAGGGAAGTTTGAAGAATTCCCACCATTCACATTGTCAGAATGACAACATTTCTATTCTATTACGCAACGGACAGAAAAAAGATGAAACAGTGAAATATTTGGCTGTGAAATGTCTTGGAGATATCTAGGATAGGAGAGGAGAATTTTTTCGTTAGCCATTTAGCTTCGAGATTTGGTTGAGATGCGTTAAGGTAACGCCTTTTCATCAACCAATCTCTGATCTTCCAGCGAAATTCTCTCATTGTTTCAAGATAGGCTTCATGACCCTTACTCCGATTCCGTCATTTATGTCTCCGAAAGATTCCAAACGTGGTCTGTTGAGCAGCGAGCGTGTTCAGCAGGCGAATCAACGAACCCCTTGTTCTTTACTCAATCTACTTCCGCAACAGCTCACTATTCTTCCTGGTCGTCCATTCACCTCAACCTCTTGGCAATTGAAGCAAGAAATTTATCATTCCACAACAGTATCTCGACAGCCTGATTTCTAGTTAAGCGCAGCATTAGGAGATTGGCGCCTACCGTCTCACTGGTGACTCTTCTTCGACCCTGGCCAACTTTCCTTCCTTTTTTCACGTCGTTTCCGGCTCTGTTGCGCTGCGCCTTTGACTCCTCCGATTCCATCTTTTTACTCTTCGTCATACTTACGACAGAGTGAAGTGTCCTCGCGATGCAGTGGTTTCAGTACTCGTCTTGTTCTCTCCTCATTTGGCTGCTCGTCTTTGTTACAGGTGAGTATGTCTTCTCTTATGTAATTCAAATTATTTCTGCCGATCAATCAGCTTCAAACGAGGGATGTCCGACTTCGTCCGGTGCTGAGATTGTGTAATTATCGAGAGTCGAGCTCGTCACCTGCTCAGAATGACATTGAGGAACATTACACGTCTGTGTAAGAACCGGTGAATCCGTTTCCCTAGAGGTAGGAATTACAAGAGAATTTCATCTGTTAATGATATATCCCCTCAGATTACTATCAGCTTCCTTTGATCTGTTGCATAATTAGGCAAGTTACATTCAATCAGTCGTGTCATCATCCAAGTCGTTAATAATTCAGATTTGAGGAAAGAATGAAATCTCTTTGCAGTCTCAATGCAGAATTTTGTCATTTTTCTTTTCGTTGGAATTTGCGTTGGTGGGAAAACGGAATTGTACGACAAAAGAAGTTTCCGCATTATTGAAATTTGCTGAATATTTGCTCAAAAGGCTAGGTAGTTTTCCAATATTCGATTCAACAGTATGTTTGAGAGCTAGACCAAACTTTGAATGTGGTTTTAGCAGGACCATTGAATTTCTTAGGCTGAATGGATTTTACGGTTATAGTCGGACCACATTATTTTTCCGCGCTTAATTTTGAACCTAGTGAGTGCTGCTCTGGACGCCGGTAAGAGTTATAGGCTCTCTTCATCATGCCTACTAAAAACGCACGCGTCTGCCGAGTTCTGTCCAGTTCCCATGTCCAGCGTCCATATGTTAATGTAAATCAAAGTGACACATGATTATGTTTCTCCGATTAAGTGAGAAGTGCGCGCAGCAAGCCTAGGGCCAGAATTTTTGGCATAAAATGTATTCAGATCATCTGTTATCATGTGTTGGTGTTATTATCGAACTTCTGGCCGGTGTTGCATGGAAAAATGAGGTCATAGGCATTGGGTTTCAATTAAAGTGGAATCAAAATGTTCCCTATATTACGATACTTACAAAATCTAAATGCGTTTAGCGTCATAAACGAAGTTGCTTCAACACATGATTGTATGCCATAGTTGAGCTGAATCTGTAGAGGTCAAGCACATGTCATTATAATCGGAGAATTGTCATTTTCACCAAAAATTCATAAGAAAAGTTCGAAATTCGCAGGCACGAAATTTTACAGGGAACGAGACCAAACATGTGATTTTCACGGAATGAATCTGCTGAGTTTTGTCAGGGCGAGCTCCTATTTTCCTTGGCGGTCAGTACTGGTTGGACTGATTTTTCGCTCGATTAAGTTATTACTTATATTCTAACGCTGATCTTTCACGGCAATGCCCGGCTATGCTCTGAGATGTAAGAGCATAATCTGAAGGTTCTGACCAGTTTGGTAGGCGCATTGATAGATCCTAGCAATTGCATTGTGCTAAAGCTCGATTTCATTAGCTGCATCTTCGATATATTCTGTAATCAGAGAACACTACATTCTTTCTTTCCACTTCGCAGCTGTTGCATAAGTCAAGATGTCACACAGCATCTCACTAATGAGGGAGGAAATAACAATGTCAGACAAACCTGCACATAAGGTATATACATGTATAGCGCACATTTCATCGGATAATTGCCATTATTTTATGAAAAATTGGATTGAACAAGAAAAAATGAACAAAACTCAGCAGAAAGTGCCATATGATTTCGAATCTCCTTTGATCTGCACTTTTACTGTCAATGCAATCGCAACTATCTCTTAAAACAACGAACCTTTGATTGCTCACCACATCGCTGGAGATTAAGAATTCTGAAATATTTGAAAGATAACATTCCCAAAGTACACGGTTTGAGAAAGTTGAATATTTGGTGCCACTTAGTCTTATCAAGATCAATCGAAAATGCGCTTTTCAAGGAGTTCGTGCAACTTATCCATTAACGTGTTTCAAGAAATCGGAGAAATCACTCCGACGAGATGGTTTCATTTATTTCGGAGAGCCAACCGCTAAAATGAATACAAACTGATTTTGAAATCTGTCTTTGTTCTTTGCATGATGTATTGGCATATAGCATTTCTTGTTAAAGGTATACCACAACCACAATCGGTAACCCAAACCCGACCCGACCAACGTCGACCGGAACACTGACATGAAGATTTGGTTTCATACACCGTCATCATGTATCGTTGTACAGCACGTAGATTCAATCTAGCTATATTAGGACATGAATGCTAGAAAAATTTTGCCCCATATACACTAATCCCAAAAATGTCTGTCACCTTTTGAATTACTTTCTAATGTTAATAGCTGACATCGTTATAAAATTTCCAATATAAAACATCTATGAAAACATTGAACACTCTATAAGGTATGGAAAAGTTAATCAGTGAATCGAAATATATTTCTATGAATGCTGTATGATCAACTGGTATGGGAAAGCTTTAGCTAATTGCATTCAACTCTACTTACGCCACAAGAAATATGAAGGCAGCAAAGTTAAATGGAAAGGCGACTGAAACCAATAAAAAGATGGCTTATATGAGAGGGCTTGCAGTTGGCTTATCAATGATGAAGATGGCAACATCTGTGATTACTGTATGTGGGTACCCCAGAAAACCGGAATATCATTATATGACATGAATGCTTTTATAAAACACAAGTCCCCCAATAAAACGGGAGCCACAATTACGTGGAATTGACTGAACATGTATATCATTCCGTGAAAGTCTCATCCTCGTCCTCGTTCCCGGCAGAAACTTGCTCTGGCGGTCGGACTAAATGGCAAGCAGTGATTACAGGGAGTAAATGTCACTTGTAGAGACAACGGTTCGATAATGCCTGAAGGCATACATGGATGCAACGACAAATGAAAGCCAGGGCATGTCATTCAGTTGGCATTTAGTACATTTTTATTTGAATTGCAATAAATAGACTGAAAAACATTGCTTCAGTATAATAAAAGTGTACAAGTTAATGTGAAGCACACGAGCAAATGTAGAAAAATGTTTTGAGAGAGAGAAAATTTTAGAGATTTTGTTTTCATCTGTCCAGTTTCAGGCGACAAAGTGATAAATTGTCAGTGTAAGCAAATTTTATTTCATGAACAATTTTGTCGGATCTTGACAGTAATAATGATGTCGACTTCAGCGAATTTCAGTAAAAGATATATATCCAATACCAATGATCTTTTGAACTAAAAATCATTTTCGCTGAGTAATGAATATTGACGAAGTAAACTAGATAACGGACAGTGCATATAAATGATTTCTAGCCGGCATCTACGACACCGATATATAGTTCAACCATAAATCACAAGTGTCAATGAAATTATCAAGGAATGGATATCAATTTCTCCAACAATCTGTAGAACGCTATCCGTCTTTACGTAGCGCTCATATATGAGATAGCTTTGAATTTGTGAGTATTATTGAGAGAGAGCGAGAGAGAGAGAGAGAGAGAGAGAGAGAGCGAGATAGAGAGAGAGCGAGAGAGCGAGATAGAGAGAGAGAGCGAGAGAGAGAGAGAGAGAGCGAGAGAGAGAGAGAGCGAGAGAGGGAAAGAGAGAGGGAAAGAGAGAGCGAGAGCGAGAGCGAGAGAGAGAGAGGGAGGGAGAGAGAGAGCGAGAGAGAACAGTGGTTACAGAAACCCTAGATAGCGGACTACAAGCCAACTGATTATTGTGTGCTGGTATTCCATAGCATGAAATGATTGACTTATCTAATCAATGTATGAATCTCAAACAATTGGAATTTGATAAAGTATACGGTCAGATTGCTATGACCACGTTAACGCCTAATGCTAAAAGAACTAGAAAACAATAACAGAAAGACATTGCTTTATTATCAGATAATGCTGAGACTTGTTCACTTGCATTCACATCAGAACCATCGAATATCTTTGTCACTCGCTAAAAGACTACATCGGAGGTCGGAGAGATTTGCTGTTAACCTTTAATTTTTCAACTACTTTCCAGGTATGTGAAATTATTTTGAACTTTAAAACCATTACTATCATTATTTCGTACCTCCGATCAAATAATAGGAATAATAATAGGGCTAATAATCTGCTGCTGGGTGTTAAATAAAATTTCTAAATGAAATTAAAATGGAAACTATAGCATATAGAATATTGCTCAAATCAATAACGAAAAATTGATGTATGCACTGTCTCCTCTCCTATACATTATGAAATGATGGCTCATTCATTCCATTCCTACATTATCATCGATCATGTTCTGTTACTTATGGATCTCAAGATTTTTTCAGACTTTCATCTCACTCAAAACTTCATCTATGAATACAACGGTGATGGTGCAAAGTGTGCTTTTATCTTTCATCTCATCCATTTCAACCATTATTGTCATCTTACTTTCTTTGGCACTCATGTTAATATTGTATGTAGCACTCATGCATCTTGTTTGTTCCCATCATAGGCAATAAACTTTTTGAGTTTTGAGAGAGAGAGAGAGAGAGACGAGGGAGAGGCCCCGTCGTGCTACCCGCTCTGACTGGTTGAAAAAACAACGTTCGGAGAAGCTTTCGGAACTAACCTTCTTCAGCTCCGAACAAAGGCGAAAGAGTGCCCAGGAGATCAGACTTGGTCTTAAATAGGTTGCTGACCAGAGGTCAATTGTTTTAACAACGATTTCAGATTCTTATTATTCTTAAACGCTATGTTCGTATTGGTTGAAAAGTTGCATTTGGTCTTGATCATGTTACAGATTCTGTAGGAACACTGGCTGAATGGTAGAATTAAGTTAGTTTCATTTTATTTGTTCCCATCATAGGCAATAAACTTTTTGAGTTTTGAGAGAGAGAGAAGAGAGAGAGAGCGAGAGAGAGAGAGAGAAGAGGGAGAGCGAGAGCGAGAGAGAGCGAGAGAGAGAGAGAGAGAGAGAGAGGGAGAGAGAGAGAGAAAAGAGAATCAGGAAATAGAAGCTGAAGAGCGAAATCTGAACTTAAATAGCTGCCGGTCGTGTTTTGAGAATTCTAATGGCTCACACGACCCGCGTGGCATCTCCGGATGAGGTATTGAGTTGTGGTTGAAAGGAATGTCATTGTCGATTGATTCTGAATGGACAGAGTTGCTCGGTGTCCGCATTAAGAGATTTGTTCGTGCGGACAAGTTGTTAGTCAGTGCATAAATGACGAAAATCAGATCTGATGATTCACTCATACACTTATCAATTTTTCAACTGTCTTATCAATGATTGATCAGAGACACAGAGACATGAGAAAGATCTATAATTACATGCAAAACGCAGTTCTGTAAATAATTCTCCTGAACGTGAAAGTGTGTAGGCATTTGCTTTAATAATAATCCCAGAAGCAGGCAGGCCTATATCTGGAATTGCAGATAAATTTCAGCACCCACCCACCATGCAAGTGACAGACCTGCTCAAAACCACACGCTGTATCGGGGCATATTTGTTTAGATAAATGTATGGAAATTGTGACAAATTAGCCAAAAATAGCAATCATACTAATTGTCGGCTTAATAGGCCTCTTGAATGAAAATAGCAATCATACTAATTGTCGGCTTAATAGGCCTCTTGAATGAATGAACATAGACGTGGCAACAGTTGTCAGACTTGTACATGTGCATCTAAGTTAAGTAAACAGAAAGCATTGACGTAAAAAGCTTTAAAAATATAAAGCTCTCGGAAATTTAAAAAACAAAAACATTTTACGTAAAGACGATTTTTGAAATGAGAAGTTAAGGCCTGAAATTCTTTCTGCATTTAGGAATCAACAAGCTTTGTGCAGCCACTCTCAGAGACAATAAACAAATCGATACAAATAAACATTTCAACATTGTAACGATAAAAGAGTTTGGAAATTGTGAGCCGATTCGAAAAATGGTTGCCTGGCTTTTCATTTTCTCATTTTTTACCTTAGAATAAAAAAAGATATGTTTCTTCAACCATCTCTCAATTTTTATGAAAAATGTGTGCTATTCAGCCTCATATACCGCAACGATTTTTATTCAATTATCATCTAATCTTCCAAGCTGTATCAAATTGTTTCTTAAATTGCTTCTATCAAAGTATGTCGACGTAAGTCAGTAATATGACACAAAAAGGGATGAAATTGTATATATTTCAAAGTATTACTACAAGAATCACAAACTGCCTTTTTTAGTTGTTGTCGTAAAAAACAATTGACTGAATAAAGCATCCTTGTCTTTATGAGAAGAATTAGTTGTATTTGTCAAAAATGAAAATCAGAAATACATAGATAACAAGGAAAATAACTGAAAATCAGGTTTCTTTACAAGGTCTGTGAGACCATTATATACAAGAGTAGACATAACAGTGAAACAATTTTGTCGACGGTTTGTCTTACAGAATGGCAATGATACACGACAATTATTTGGGTGTGAAACAATCGAAAATAAAGGATGACTTTCGTTTTGACATTTATCAAATAGTTTTAGGAACATGCACGGCGTGTGGAGTAGAGCTTAGTTATGTTGTTATTACAAGGACAAGATTTGAAACATATAATTTTTCTTGTACGTCGGAACAAAGAGTATACAGTATGATATGTTGAACATCACTTGAAAAAATCCCGAATAGCGTAGTACAATATTGAAGCAGGCTACCGATAGTAGTGTAGAAAATGATACAAAGCTCATCGTGGCTGTAGATCTCTCTCAGTACTCTGATAAGATACAACCTCCGAGAACAGCAAGATAACACATATTTGAAATGGGTACTCCAATGTAGATCAGAATCCCATACAACACCGAGTAGCTTGAATTTCTCCTCAATGGAAAAGGAAGGGGAAACATTATTTCACAATTTTTCTTAAAGACACACAATGCTTTTGTTTTTGTGGCATTTAATCTCAACGAATTACTTTCTGACCAACTTTTAATGTTGAAAAAACTCTTCTTTGTTGAAAAAAATTCTTCCAGAATGACTTCCATAGACTCCTCTACATTGTTCTTAAAAAATGGGGCAAAGTTCACAAATGTCGTCTGCATACATCCATAGAAAAGCATTATTGTGTTTGGGATGCATATCGTTGCAGTACAGAACGAACAAAAATGGCCCCAAAAGTGAGCCTTGAGGAGCTCCACTTTTTACAGGTAACATGGAACTGAAAGAGTTTTGAACTTTCACATATTGAAATCGATCTTTTAGGCACGAACACATCAGCTGAATGAAACCAACGGAAAATTGAGATGCAGCAATTTCTTAATGAGAGTAGGATGACTAATACTGTCAAAAGCCTTTGAAAAGTCATAATTTATAAGAAGGCAGCCGCCAATATCACGTTCCTCTAGACAAGCAGTCAACTTATCATAAGTAGCTATCAAACACGAAGAAGTATTTGAGATCGGTCGATAAGCAAATTGAAATGGAGGTATATTTTGATCGATACAATCCTTCATATTCCGTAGGATTATGTATTCCAAGAGTTTGGCGGGGACACTGAATAAAGTAATAGGACGAAGTTCATCAAGCGATGCAGAGGAGCTTTTTGGTATCGGTGTAACAGCACATATTTTAAACGCCGATGGAACATGTCTCTCAAAAATAACAGAATTAATAAGATGGAATAATGGTTGACAAATAAAAGGAGCAGCTAGTTTGTAAAATTTGTTGCTGATTCCATCAGATCTAGTTGCCTTTGTGATGGATAACTTATCCAAGTACAAAAATACATCGTTAGGCTCCACGAGGGGACACCAATTATCGTCCAACATAGAATTAGGATCACCACTTTGAGTACAGTAACTGACAAAAATTTCGTTAATGACATTCGCGGCTGTGACATTATGCGGAAAATCTGTATTATATGATTATATAATATAATATTTTCTTATATATTATTCTTCTTAAAATTTCTTATATATATATATATATATATATATCTTTGTGAGAAGAAAGTTGAGGTTTTGTTTGGTTTTTTCAGTGAATATAACAAATGGTAGGACAATACGTGAAAAGCTCTTCTCACAGTGAACAAAGTTCTGAAGACTTTACGGCAACTACAGGGCAAATGTCTCTACAAATAACTCTGCAAATAGAATTGCTATCTATTACGACGGCACTGTAAATAAGTACACATCGAGGCTCCTTGCACTTCCTCAGTTTATCTGATAAACAGCAAATCTCAATAAAAATTCCAATTTTTTACATTCACTGTCATTTACATTATACACTTATCTGATACTTTCGAATGTTAATTATCATTGTTCCCATTATGAAGAGTAAGGGTACGCAGCAGTTATTTGATACTACTAAGTACGCACTAAGTAAGTGCGTAGCAAGGACATGTATAGGTGCACGCTTCAAACATAGGGAATTTATTTGTAATTGTATAGAGTGGAAGCTTTCCCAAGTCAGATAGAAGACTTATTTTTGTTCTACCGCGAGATCTTTCGGCCTACATCGTAGGCCATTCTCAAGCGACTGCACTGTATTGTTGAATCAACGATTAACACATCTCACATGAAATCACAGCGATATCGGACGGATTGACACTTACATGGTAGCAAACAAAAGAGCCTGTTAACATCTAATGAACAACACAATACTAACTAACATAATAGGAGGAATGTCAATGAAAAACCAAGCTCAAAGGTCATTCAACCAGGTTGAACCAGTGGGTTCAACCAGAAAGATCTCGCGGTAGAACAAAAATAAGTCTTCTATCTGACTTGGGAAAGCTTCCACTCTATACAATAGGTGCACGCTGTTTCCTGGAGTAATGAAGAACTTGAGGTGAGAATGTAGTCCATCCTCTTCATCGCCTTCTTTGTCTGTGGTGAAATTTGAACCAAATGCCTCCTCGATTGCAAGTCTATGTTCTTAACCACTGCGCCACGGGAGCACGATTGGCAGGCATGAATCAGGTTATCTGCATCTGAGCAGTAGCGAGCGATACTGCAGTGTATTTACGAATGCGCTTCAAAATCACTAAAATTGGTCGTCTGTCTGCCTGTCCGGTCGTACTGATGAACATCCATCAACCTTACAAAATGACGTTCAACGCTGCAAACGGTTTGAAAGCGCAGACACTAAAAAATTCATCAGCCAAAGTATCATTCTGCATATCTGTCTTGGTGAAAACTAGAGTTAATACAGAAAGCTAAGCATTGAGATCCTCCGAATCGTCTCAGATCAATCAATATGACAGAAATGTCACGAGTCCATTATTGGCATCAATAAGATGTCTGAAAATAGCAGAGTGAAATAATGTTTCTACACACGCAGGATATTAATTGTCAAAGGGAGAATATTAATGAGGAACAAATGAAAATTTACAATTGACGTGAACGTGTACTTTTTCCGCATGCAAGCTTCAATATTCGCAATAATATCAAATATATACTCGTAGCCGGTAATCGGACAAGAGCAATATATACTCATCTATCATTTCAGTCTTCTTATCTTCCAATATTTGCAATTTATATTATCAGCAAGAAACATCTGTCTATTGAAGGAATTTCTCAATTTGTTGAATTTCCTTTCTATTTACTTAGGCAGAAGAGAAAATGTCGACCATTCGCATCAGTATGATCCTATTTCTGCCTGTGTTTCAGAAATAAGTTTCAAAATGGAGCTGTCAAGTTTATGAAATCGCTGTACATTTATTTGTTTTTCTATTTACAAGTACAGATACTGTGAACATTGCACACCCATGACTGTTTGCATCAAAGTGTTTACTTACTTTGGTTTGCATACAATGCAACATATCAGGGCCTGCAACTGTTTTTTTGTCCAGGGAATCTTTGAAATATTCTTGATATCTTTTCTGTAAAATGAGACATTTTTCATAAATTAGAAGATTGACCATAGAAAACATAGAAAATTAACATGAAAAATAGCATAAATTACCATAAAAAATTTACCTCAATTCACAAGCAATCCACTTTCTGAAAATCGAGAGCTGAAGTCAATATTTTTTACAAAATGAAGCATATTAATTAATTCAAGTTGCTTACAGAACATTGATAAAGTACAAATGACATTGTAATGAGCATACTCATTCATCCCACATGCATTTATACAATTGTAATATGAATGATAGCAATTACTTTCAAAAAACACTACTCACAACAGTTTATAAGTAATATTGTCAGTTTGTCTGTAAATAGTAGATCCCAAATATAAAATAGACTGATTGTCATGCCGTGAAAGATTTTTGATGCATTTCATGCCTCAAGGATTTCACATGCTCCTTCTCGAGCGTTATCATGCGCACCAATTAAGTGTTCAATTTTGTTAGACATCTGCATTTTTAGAGACTCATGAATACATCATGATGATTTGAGTCTTTTTATCATTATACTGAAGTGATCAAATTATTTCTTCAAAATCCATGAATGCGTGCGAAGTTATGTTTTGAATGTTATTTGCCACTATCATAGTGTGATGGGATGCCATCATCATACCTGCGCATGACTTTATAAGTAGTATAGACGTGTTATGCATTCGTTTACTGCACAGAGTACAAATTTAAATAACATCTATCTATCATAACTTAAGAATCGCAAAATGTAAGAAGTATGTATAGTGAGGTATCCGGAGGTTTCCGAAAGTCAAGTATAAGTGGCTCCCATGATCCCCATCTCAGATGATCTCTAATTCGATTTCCAGCACAATTCCTGTGTTTTACTCTAATTGTGTGAAATAACAATTGTACAGCTTGGTTCGAAATGAAATCATCAAATTAGTTTCCATGCACATGAATGAAGTCCACACCTCATCATCGGCTCATCGCAGTTATACAGTCAGTTTCATAAAAAGTGGATCATCCTAAAATTTGACTAAATAAAACATAAGTATGATACAGAAAGCATTTTTCATGTTATTTCATGTCCCTTATATATTTAAATGTCCTTATATAATCTGATAAGCTATGATACAGTAACGGTTCTTAAGAAGCTAATATTTTGTGGCCCTACCCTTATTGTCAATGACATTACCAATTCGTCTAGGCATTGATTCGATGATATCGTTGATTTTTGACCGATCTAACTTTCTCCACTATCTTTTTAACAGTGACGTAAGTTGTGATGCGCCATCTGTAGGTAGCAGTGAACGACGAACGTTACGTTTTAGAATACTCCATACATTTTTTATGGGATTCATATCAGGAGAACGAGCTGGCCAAGATAATGTCCTAGGCCCTAATTGAGACTTGCATAAGTTGACTCTACTACTCCTGTGACACGTAGCATTATCATCCATAAATAACCAAGTCGATGGATCACCAAGTTGATCTGTCATTTGGCCAATGTTCATTCGTAAAACATTCACATAGCGTTCAGAATTCATGGTTCCTTGCTGTATGTGAAGTTCAGAGCGGCCATTGGTCCAAATGCCAGCCCAAATCAGTAGAGTCGCACCACCTTGTACCCGGGGACGATGCAAATGTCTCGGAATTTCCTGATCAGATTTTATCCATAATCTCAATCGACCATCACTATCCTTCAGACGGACTGATGCCTCATCAGACCAGACAACCCGATCCCATTGATTTTGCCAGTGACAATGACTCATTGCCCATCTGAGACGTCTTTTTGTATGCTGATCTGATAATTCGATCTGAGAGGGCCTCTTACAGCTCTTGAAATTCGACTCAATAAGTCTTCTACGAATAGTGGACTTAGAAATAGACGAGTCTAGTGCAGCCATCTCAGTTAACGAGAGACTTGGATCAGCTTTAACAAATCTCAAGATTTGGCGGTCTCTACGTTTGGATGTTTTGCGTGGACGGCCAGAGCCCTCTTTACGACAGAGTCGAAAATCATCATTATGCCATCGATGCACATTTGTGTAAGGGACATTTAGTCGCTTGCTTGTAGCTCGCAAAGGAAACCGTAGTTCTACCAAGGCTGACACTTTGCCTTTTGTGAATGCGATCTCGTTATTGTCCATTTGTGCTTTGTATTGTTTTCAACCGGTAAGAGATAGATTTCTAGCTGAAAGCAATCAGGAGTGCTGCCAACACCACCGCAACAAAGTCAGGAAGCTATGGAACATGAAGTCCAGTTAATCACATGTAGCAGTTACATCATTGTTGATGAATAATGGTGCTATACTGGCTCTGATTGACCGATTTTCTTTATTTTTGTTTTGCTTGATAGCTTTTGGCTTGTAGAACAACATATTACATAACAAAGGAAACAAGTGTAATTTTATAAAAGTGAGGTATGATTTTGTGTAACATTGCTAAATGAAGATCAAATTATCTACTACTTTTTTATCTATAACAGGAAAACAACTCAATATTCATGCTTGAAATTTTCAACAATGATATTAGTAAGCACAACTGACATATCTTCCAAATTTCAGAGAAATTCGTTCAAGTTTGGCGGAGTTAGACAAAGTTGAAGTTAAGGCGATGTTTAAGGGTGATCCATTTTTTATGAAACAATCTGTATTAATAGTTATTAACGCAACAATTGCAAAGAATCCATCTTTATTGCATCTTTCGAGATCAACATGTCTATGCTCGAGCCCGAATGGCGAGGGCCTAGTTTGTTCATCGAGAATAATGTAATTAAGATGGATATCTTTGCACGGGTTGGGTAAGTCATAGTTGTACCATGGTTGTACCATACTTATTAGTTATTCTTTCATAGGACATGAAAGAATAAATTTCTTAAATTTCATAGTTTTACTATGAAAGTGTAAAAATAATTGAAAACAGAGAAACTACTGAAATTCAGGTATTTTCACAATTGATACTAGAGCATGCAATATCATTACTGATTTGATTCAATTTTTAGAAAAACTGATATACACGTACATCATAATAGAGCAGCTCATGTTGCTTCGATTATGAAACATGCGTTGATATCACGATATAATGCATAGTTTAGTGCAAGATATCTCTGGTCTTCCAATGATCTCAATGTATTATGTGAAAAAATATCACACAGAAATTTTCATGAATTCCTAGATGACTAAATATCACATATACATAGTTTGAAGAGCTGGGGTTCAACGAAAAAGGTCTGTTAGTGTGTCGCTATAGGCACATAAAGGAATTCCTCAATAATTTTGAGAAATAGAAGCTTGGATTGGAGGCTTGTTTGTTTCTTATAATAGGGTCCATTGACGAATTCCATCTCAATTGAGCGCATACTGTAATCTGCTACTCTCCATTGATATTGATACTCCGATTGGTGGTATGATGCTCTCTAAAGCTCGTGATCTATGTAGAAAAGTACTCATGTTTTGAAACTGTGAAAATAAATCTCCATACATCACATTTGTCTACGGTATAGCTACTACAAGTCTATCGGAAAGTAACTTTATATTTCAGAGACGAGTATTTAATACACGTGTTAAGTTATCGGAACTACCCAGCGGAGCCACGCTTTAATCTTTAAACTTGAATCTCTCAATAATGACAGACAATTTGTGGAATCTGATAGCAGATTTATAATCATGAGACCGAAATTAATAAAGGAAAAGTTGTTTCGAATCGAATTACTCTGTAATAAATAATGGTTCTGTGAGTTTCAAGTAAGGTAATACGCTGACTTCATACAAGTGCATACATGAATATGTTCGTTGCGATATTACCATTCATAACTACGTGATGTAGAAAAATAAGGCACATATTTGTGATCACAGCAACAATTGGATCAGGTAGTGACAAAATAAAACTGCGTTACAGCGCCTATCAGCGATATTAAGAAGTTGGTTCTGCTAACTTCACAACGGAATCACTTTTATCTGCAAACTTGAATTTCTCAAACACGACTGCGAATTTGTGGAATCTGAGGCTGAAGTTGTTTCATCGAAGTTGTTCTTATTCCTTCTGCAATAAATAATGGTTCCGCTGGGTGGTTCCGCCAACTTCACACACCTTCATTTAATGCGGTGCGTTATTTTTGAGGATTTATTGAAAAGATTTTCAAAAGAAAGCAGGCCCCTGACATAGGCAAAAGATCATCAGTGCGACAATAATAACACTGAATATCCAATTGATTTAGTCTAGAAGTCAGATGTACGAAGCCTTGGTGAGGATTTGTTTAAAAATACCGACTTACACGATGTCGGAGGCTGCAATTCCACAGAATCAATCATCTGACAAGTCTAGACATGAAAATTGTCTCTGAATTCATCATTCTCATGTTTACCAAATGTGCACAATATGAAATATAATCAACCTTAGTCTTAAGAACCTGCACTGTGAATCAGTGTATTGAAATCGATCAACATTCATTTTGGAAAATTGTTTTTTGAAGTCCTGCCTGCTTTGTTTGTATTTCTTTGATAAAATCTTTCGATTATCAGATTAGAGTTCCTATTTTCCATGGGAATAAACGTAAATGTTCTCCTTCTGTGGATTGACTAACAGAGTAGGAAGAAAGAGAAACCATTTGGTTTCCTTACAAGCGATGTAATCGGAATATTATACTTATTGTTATCAATAGCTGAGAGCAGTGAGGCGCTCCAATCGTCTTGTTCAGCGCAACACTTCCTTGTCGGATCAGTAAGCAAAAACAAGGATACCAAATCTTCACATTCTTTCCAGCATCATTCTGAATATTATTCTCCGAAACTAAGCAATTCTGACTCATAAATGTGATTAATGTTATTCAGGACTAGTTTATCGACCAGTGCAGCTTTCCGTGTAGCGGAAATGAGTTTGAAAATGAGATTATATATTTCACTATTTGAGACTTTTGATTGTTGAAATGTATTTGCGCGCATTAATATTGCAAAGAAATGTGTAGATAAAACATCCGTCAGTTTAGCTCAAAGCGTTCACATCAGCTGAACTGATAACAGAGTCAATGTTGACCTACGTATCACGATCACAGGGGATCATGCGCACGTTTCCGCCAGTCTTACTGAAGAAATTTGTAAAGTTGTAAATTTAGCTTAAATAATCCATTTTCATTTTCCAAGATTCACTCCAGATGTCCTTCTGTTCAGAATTATGGCACTTGAGTATTCGTAAACTTATATGCAAGCTCCAATTAAATGCAATTTTTGATAAATATATAAAGTGCAGGTACTTCTATTCTTCCCCCCCCCCACATTCCTGTTGTTGACACCCGGAAGTGTTGCATCGTCAACGATCTTCTCTTGCTTCTACGGGCAGTCTCACTAACGTTGCATAGCGTTGAGTGTGTAAAACTCCTCTTATCTGACTTGTAGAATATTTACAGCCTCAGAATTAGACAACTGCTCGTCATTTGTCTGTAGACAACAATCACACGAAGTTCATGATCACAGCTGTACCTTGTATTTTAACTGAGTATCCAATGGACCAATCCTTCATCTCAGGGTTCAAGTAAGACTTCTCAGTCGTGCTGTAGTGTCACTCAGTGACAGATCAGGTCTATTCTAAACCCAATATGACTAATTTTGGCGAAATTTGATGATTTTGGAAAACTTGAAAATGTGAGGGGGAAAGAATAAAAGTACCAAAGTGTATAATAAAATGCGCACGAATTTATAATTCGAAATAAGCAGATAGGAGGCTGTCATTCAAACTGAAACTAGAAATCGCTCCGGCTAAGAAAACTTCCATGTTAGCAATACCTTTTATCGCCAATAAAATACTTTGAAGATAAGATCATGTCTCAGTTTCATCATTTTTTGAGGACAGTTATTTATTCTTCTCTATGTGTAGGTACTATGCAATCGTTTAAGATTATCACGGCAAGGTCAGGAAAAATAAAAACAGAGCAGCCTGCTGCCAGAGCAGTCTGTTGACCAGCAATTCTAGCTATTGACGAACAATATTAAGACGAGACCTTGTTGAGCGGAGCGTGCAGTCTGCGGCTACCAAGAAAATTTGTGCTCAATTAGTTCAAGTCTATCGACATTTCTCAACCTATGCTCAGATTTTAATTTGATTTAAAGCGAAAGGATAGTAGAGAAGATTAACGATGTTGGGAATCATAACTCAGTCAATATAGCATCATCAGTTGCTGAAAATTTGAAAGCCTTCATAGCCTTTTAGCAGTGCTATTTTTCTTGGATTTTTGACTAGTGGCGAGGTACGCCGTTTCAATATTGTTTAGTGTCTGTGATACAACAACATAAATATCCATATTTTAGACAAAGAAAGATATATACGTGATTTCCTGATCTAATGGATGGAACTCTCACAATATTGTAGCAATACAGACCGACATCTAGCACTGGGAATGTGGCATGCTGTTGGTCAAAATCAATACCGCCTTCGTTTAAGGATTGAATGTTGGATTGCTTTGCTGTATATATCCCTTCCATGTTCGCTTTGTAGCACATGTTCCATGATATGTGAGAAAGTACATTGTATTCATGTTAATGTATGATAGCTTATGGATCACTATGGAGGTGCGTCGTAGACAATAAATTCGAGGATGCGTAGGCTCTCGAGGGAGGGTTGTATATATTAACCCTCATTTGTTAAGATTTCTATTTCCTCTTGAGGCTTTATTAAGAGCAAAAGCATTAATGATCTGAAGTTTCCATCCACCATAGATAAACAGGAGTTTTCTATGATAGCTTGTAATTTAGATGTTGGTCAGCTTTGGTGTTTGTGAGCTTTTGTGGTAATGAGGTAAAATATTGAATAAGTTTGAAAATAACAATTGAACCTGAATAAAGCTTGTATTTTCGCGTTCCTTGCATCGCAAGGATTCTGAAGATACCAGTCATGAGCATTTTTGATGAAAAGGAAACAATACAACATTTTCAGTCAAAATGGTGATAATTTTGCGATAACTTCTTCAATAATTCTTTGGTATGTGTGAATCATATCCCTCTGCATTAGCATTGCCTATGTCTCGCGTTGAAATTAGCAATCATTAAAGGGAGTTATGGTCAAAAGTCGGAAAATTTCAAAAATTTGTCGAAATTGGTGATTTTTAATTTTGAGTTGCTATTCATCGTAGAAAGATAATCGAGTTAGATCAAATGAATGCTATTTCATCATTATTAGAAAGTTCACACACACACTAAACACATGCATTTCGTACCGTGAATTTCATGAGAATGGGAGAAATACTCTACAAGTTATGGAGTGGAGGGAGGTAATACCCCGAACTCTCGATGTGCATTGGAGTCCAGAATGGATAAGGTGAAGTCTGTTATCCAATGAGAGAAGTCGGCTCTTCAAGTTGTTCGTTTAGCCATCACCAAATCTCCGGTAAAAGTTCGATTCTTTTCTCAGGAAACGTCCAAACCGAGTCTCTGGATGTCAACTGCTCTAGTAGGGTCGACTGTAATGTATTGTAGTATTGGTTGTGCGATTTCTTCGGAAGTTTTCAAAAGACTTCAGAATACATGTCATCAACTTGATTATCACATATCTAGGCAGTACACATTAGACATCCGGCGTCTATGCATGAACATATTGACAAAAAATGCTAAGAGATTAATAAACCCAAAATACATTAAACAACAATTTCTTATCCATTTCCTCTGCACAGTGAGATAGAAATATAAACAGGCAGATATGAAAAACACAGGGACGCTTTCAAGTTTTGAAATTTTATGTATCTTTTTCGTCTTATGAAGAAAGAAAATATTTCAAATGTTTATCCAATAGAAAAACACACATCTGCTTATCAAAAAACAGTAATTCGGATAATCAGCTCTGAAGTGATCTGAAAAATATTTGCTTATCAATAGCTTGAATGTACACTGAACAAGGTATATTTACTAACCATCATCTTAACTTTCATGTCAACAACATTTTTATGTTTTCATCGTTTGACAGAACAAATGGATTGGATCTTAATTCCGGTTATTGGTAGTTCTACAATCGCTTTTAATTTCTTATTAGTCTTAACTATTAGAAAGTGTTACAACTTGCAATTTTCAGAATCTGTTTAAGTGATCTGGTATGTGCATGGGAAAAGCATAGACTATTGCGGAGTCATGAGAATAATAATGATAGCAATACCACATTTACTTGAATGGAAAATGAGCAACATCGGTAAAGAAAAACGCAGGAAAACACAATATTCATTATGAAAAAATGCAAAAAGAAAGTCGAAATAACTAAAGCAAAGGCAATATTTCAGTGTTGAATACTTAATTTGCAAAGAATATAAAATGCTGCATCTGCGATAAGGGCGCTAGTTACTTGGTAAAAGAAATCTTCCGAATGTTGATATTCTTGGTAGTTGAGGAAATATGCCTTGACCGTTCATGAAATTAAAAAATTTGTATTGAAAGAAAGTCAAGTTGTTTATTATAAAGTCGTATAAAAGGTTGATCAACATATTTCGACTATTACACCATAGCCATTATCAAGAAAAGAATTCATGGTAAATACAAAATATTTAAAATTTGATGTAGAGAATCATAGAATTAACACTGTATAGACTTATAAACATGAATGATATCTATTATGCGTAGAATGAAAAGATATCTGTCAGCAGAATGTGCTGCTAACCCATCTCTCCCCAACCTCCCAACCAAAAATTCATTATGAAAAATTACATGTACAACAATTCTTTTAGCCCTTCACATTCATCTCGACTATTTATCGAGGGCTTAAGCTTCCGTATAAAGATGGATTCCGTGAGTCTTAAATTTGGTTCATCGTCTGCTGTTGCTAGTATCTTTATGTTAAATTTTTTATTTTTGCATGTTGTTTTGTGGTTATAAATAGATAAACGAGAAGTATTAAAATGCTCTCTGATGCGGATATGAAGGGAGCGAATCGTACTGCCGATATAGATTTGATGACATTTATCACATTTCACTTCATATACAGTATTTCTTCTGAAGCATTATTTCGGATCCTTAATAGCACAATTTTTGAGTTTACATGTATTATTTTCTCTTCGTTTCCGTAGCATATTTCCCAGTGTTTTTGTTTTTCGGGTGAGTCTTACATTGATTCCTTCGCGTCTGAATATGTGTTTGATTTTATTGTCCAATTCATCATTTATGTAATCCATTCTCAAATACATTACTTCATTATTTGTCATCGTGTTACGCCGACGTTTCTTCTTGCTTTTTGAATGTCGGATAATTGTATCAGGATAGCCATTTGCCTTGAGTGTCTCGTTGAATCTGTTTTCATGTTTACGAAAGTCAATCTTAAAAGTGCATCTTTGCTTGATTCTTTCTCTTTCATCCTGGGTAGGAGAGATGGGTTAGCAGCACATTTCTGCTGCCAGAAATCTATTCATTCAACGCATAATAGATATCATTCATGTTTATAAGTCTATACAGTGTTAATTCTATGATTCTCTACATCAAATTTTAAATCTTTTGTATTTACCATGAATTCTTTTCTTGATAATGGCTATGGTGTAATAGTCGAAATACATTGATCAACCTTTTATACGACTTCATAATAAACAACTTGACTTTCTTTCAATACAAATTTTTTAATTCTTGGCAGTAAATCGCGTTGCATGTGCTTGTCTTGCATTACCTTCTGCAGAAATCGCAATGAATGGTTTCTCCGATGTTCTTGTAATGAGTTCAAGCGTTCATCGGTGCCTGAAAACGACGATGAAGGATTTCAAGTCTGACAATGTCGCCAATCGATAGATAGACTGAGAAACAGGAGTGCAAGACAATTATATGGCCAAATTGGACTTTAGATAGCGAATATGCAATAAGTGTACAAACGGCAAAAAGCTGCAGATTAAGGTTACGGTATTCTTAGATGACCGGGATCACGGGATTCGTTAACATCAGTTTTAGGCAGTTAGGTTGTATGAAGATGGAACAAGGAAATAGCAATAAAGATAAACGTCATTGTTGCAAATTGCAATATATTGCTATATTTGACGCATTTCCCATTTTCGTTATCAATATTAGAACTTAACTACCAAGAATGCATCAGACGCAGCAGTCGCATAATTACATGTACAGGGTGATTCAAAAGTCGGTGCAAAAAGTAAACGGCGATATCTCAGTGATTATTTAAGATACCGACCTAATTTTTTCTTCTTTAAGTTATCAAAGGAATAGGATTTGATAATCTATTTGCTACATTAGCACACTAATCATTTTTTTAACTGAATTTATTAATTCAGTTTTTGATCAATAGCACACTAATTATTATTTTGTATTAATGTATTAATTCAATTTTTGTTTATTCCCACTATGTTTTTCTCTTCCAAAGTTTTTTAGATAATAACAAGCGATTTTCAAATAAGATCATATTAGGCCTACTACATCACGTTTCCTATGTATTTCGTACCATTTGAAGTGCATTATTATATGTCGGTTTCTCTTTACTAAGTTTGAAGCAAATTTCCCCAAATAGCATAGGAATAAAAAGAAAATTGATCTGAAACATTTTTGTATTTGACAAAAGAAATCAAGTGTGGCAAAGACCGCGCACCATGTCAATTATATCTATCCCGAAATAGATTGGTGTTCTTCAAGTATAATAAGTGTAATTGACAATCCCCTTGTCGAATGGTATTTCTCGAACTACCTAATTCAGAACGTTTGCAATTCTACACGACGCCAGTCTGACAGTTTACTGGACTTAATATTTACAACAAACGGTCTAGTCGCTGAAAATGTTCAAATCATGGATACTTTTGATAAATCCGATCATTCAATAATTCAATGGGAATTGGAATTATTACCTTATAAACCACCAACAAATGCAAGTAGAAAAATGTATCTATATTCCAAAGCTAAATGGAAGCAACTTCGGAAATTGATCAATGATTTTGACTGGAGCTATCTTGATAATGTACAAAATGTAAATGATATTTGGATATTCTTTTTAGAGTCTTTCAAACATATGATCGAGTCCTGTATTCCAAGTAAAAGTAAAACTATTTGGTCTCCGAAATGCTGTAGCTATGTGAGGACGGCGCTTCGTCGACGTAGACGGTGTTGTGTTAATGCAAAGCTAAATCCTTCATTATTGAACTACATTAAATTACAGGTAGCAGAAGAAAATTTAATTGAAAAAAAGAAAAAGGCAGTTTATGAGCATGAAAAAAAAGTTGCATTACAATACGCATCAAACAAACAATCTTTTTGGAAATACGTAAATTCAAAATTAAAGACAAATCACATTGCCAATACGTTTAAAGGACCGAATGATGAAGCGATTTATCATGGAAATGACATTTCTGAAAGCTTTAATGATTATTTTTCAACTGCATTTTCAAATCTTGGTGTTTCTGGTCGTGATTATCACAGTATTGCTGTCAACCAAACATATGATTCAATGATTCTCCCATGTTTCTCACCCGAAAATGTTTTCAAAGTTTTGAATACTTTGCCAAACTCTGGGACAGTTGACATTGACAATTTATCTTATGTTATCTTAAAAAAAGTCGCATTTTTCCTTTCACCGATATTATCCAAATTATTCAATCTTTCATTTCAAACTGCAACGATACCTGACGGGTGGAGACTTGTCATGATAACACCAATTCACAAATCAGGAGCAAAGAATGTTATTTCAAATTATCGACCTGTAGCAATATCAAGTGTTGTTTGTCGAGTTATGGAGAGAATCGTCAGAGAATCGATCGTAACTTATTGCTTAGATAATGAAATTATCCACTCTTCTCAACACGGTTTTTTACCAGGAAAGTCCACAGAAACAGCTGGTTTGAGTTTCTTTGACTTTTTGTGCAGAAATGCAGACCTAAGTTATAACATTGATGTGCTATTCCTCGACTACAAAAAAGCGTTTGAAAGTGTTCCTCATGACCGCCTCGTATCTAAAATGGTTAAGTATGGTTTCGATGACGTACTATTAAAATGGATCAGAAATTATTTTAACGACAGAAAACAAATGGTTATTTATAACGGCCATCGATCATCTCTGAGGCATATCCAAAGTGGTGTTATTCAGGGGTCTGTTCTCGGCCCGATCCTATTCGACATCTATATGAATGATTTCGAAGTCGATTTTGAATATAGTTTTGTGGTGAAATATGCCGATGATATAAAGCTAGCTAATGTTTGGTCTGAACGAGGTGCTGATAATGATTATGAAGACAGACTTCAATTAGATGTTCAGAAATTACAAATTTGGAACGACACCAACGGAATGACTTTGAATTTAGAAAAATGTCGGATGATGCACATTGGAGCCAACAACACACGTATTCCAGTGCATGTGTGTGGTATTCCTATTCCCATCACCAATTCATACAAAGATTTGGGCATTATAATCACCGATCAATTATCTTTTGATGAACATATTAACGGTATGGTAAACAAAGCACGTCAAAGACTTGGCCTCATACGAAGAACATTTTGTCATTGTGAACAGCAAATCTCAATAACATTATATAAGACACACGTACGTTCAGTTTTAGAATATGGGAGTCTGATATGGCATCCTTACAAAGTGAAAAACATTAATAAAATTGAAGGTGTTCAAAGAAGGATGACAAGATCTTTCCAGAATCTTCGTCACTTACCATATCGTGAAAGACTCAAAGAATTGAATCTGCTATCATTGAGTACTCGTCGTATAAGGTATCAACTGATATTTCTCTATAAGATGTTTCATGGTCGGATCAATGTTGATTTTCGCGAATTGTTTCATGTAGTAACCGATTTTAGAACTAGAGGTAATCATCTTCGAATACAGCCGAAAAACAGCAGACATGACTATCGTCGACATTTTTTTACATCGAGCATTGCTAAGTATTGGAACATGTTATCCGACGATGAAATTAATAATAACTCATTATCTCAATTTAAATCAACATTGCAAAGTCTATTTCTGAGACTTGATATGTGGTAATCATGTTTTTTCTCACATCTCGATCTTGTATACCGCATGTATTTTCCAATGACTGTTCAATGCCCTTCAACAGGGTTGTGTATTTCTTTGAAATACATATTATTATTATTATAATTAGGAAATTGAAAAAAACTAGCAGTTTTTGCATGCACAGATGGTAATTCGATTTGAATTGGTCTTGCTGCAGGAGCCACACGTAGGTTTCAAACAGACTTTGCAAATTGTGACGGTCATATTTTTGCATTCTCTAGTAGATTGACATTGACGTCTGTGAGGCATCACATCATCTGGAATATCTAAAGCACACGAAGGTCTTTGTTGCCTCTTGACGATAGTCCTCCGACAGCTGCTTGCACAGATTCAAGATGAACTGACGTCGAGAAATAGCCTCACCGGTCACTTTCTTGAAGACAATCCAAGCATTTACGGCTGCGATATCTAGCATATTGTTCCACACTGCAACAGGCCATCGGAAACAAGGACTATGAGTAGAAAGCTGTTTAGACATCATGTCAAAGCAGTCAACACCGACTTTATCCTTGTTGTATGAAAGAATGATGGCGGGCTTTTTCTTCTCTGTGGTGGCATCAATTGTGGGAGATGAATGCATCGTAGACAATAGACATACGTTTTTGCCCTTTTTACATTGGTAATTCACAAATGTAGTGCCAGAAGCTTCATCGTAGAAGAATTCACTATTGAAGGGCAGATTTTTCTTCACAGAAACCATTTCACTGCTCAACTCTCTTCTATTTTTTCGAACTGTGCCCACAATTGTCGTCCTTTTCTCCTTTAGCTTTACTGCAGCAGTGAGTGACGTAAAAAAGTTATCCATGGTGATGTTGTAACCTTTTCCAATGATTGGCTGCGAAATCTTCATAATAACATGCTCTGCCAAAGGTAAATCACCTCGTTCGGCCTTCTCTTGAGCACCCAAATAAGGTATTATGTGTACAACATACTTCGAGTTGACTTCGCACAAAATCCAAAATTTAATGCCATATTTATCAGGCTTATTGGGCATAAAAACAATGAAACCACAACGAGTTTTCAGCGGCAGGACCTGCTCATCCAAAGTCAATGAATATTCCGGAATGTAAGATGATTGGCAATTTCCGGAGAATAAATCAAATACTTCACGAATTGGAGCGAATTTATCAGCACTTCTTGGTCTTCTGTTGGGCTTGTCATCAAAACGAAGATATCGGAGATTTTGCTTATATCTATCGCGCGCCATAGTTTGATGGAAAACATTAGGGCCGTAATATCGATTATATAGAAAATCAAGTGGATGATTCCTTCCATAGACACCACGTAGGTAAGTCAAGCTTATAAAAGCTTCTAATTCACATAAATCAAGCAGGAAATTAGTGTCACATCGTTGACCCTCCTCGACAGTATGCTGCAGAACTTTTCGTAGGATAGATTCACTGATAATCAGCTTCCAGGCCTGATACTCTGATTTCGCAGCTTGATGCCTTCACGACGTCGGTACACCAGGATGGGCACTAAACACATTATGCGCAGAGATGCGACCGACGTTGAGAGATCTCGTCATTCTAGTCCACTTAGTACCATCCCGTCCAATAAGGCTGTCTTCCCTTGTAGCTGCATCAAAATCTTCATCTTCGGACACGAAATCTTCTTCACTTGACTCATAAGATTGTGGAACTGATGGTTCGTCTTCATTATCTGATATTTCACTCCCAGAGTCAACTACCATTTCGGCTACATCCACTGCAGCAAGCCGCCTCTGCCGAGAACTCGTGGCCATGACAAGCACAACAGTCAGAATGAAATCGCAGTGTGCTTCGCTTGCATGACACGCTCACACAGATCAGATATCAATGCTATTGTTCACTCCCTACAGAGAACATAGATATCTGACAATCCGACCTCTATTGACGCGCTGAAGTGATATCAAGCTGCTAAGCAGAATCTTATTCTGTCTCATGCGGACAGAAAGAACCAAAGGGTCATAGATTGTGTCAATAGGGAGTCAATAATATCGTTTGACGAATACATATCATTGGTACAGTCGATATCGACTTTTTCGCCAATCTAGGTATACAGTCACGGCATTGCGCAACAACAATAATTACAAGGAAAGTGCAAATAGCCCAAAGTACTTTGACTAAAATAATTAATTTACATATGTGTTAGGATCATAGATCATATTTGGAAATACTGAGAATTTTTAGCATTAGTCAGCGAAAAGTCGATTTTGACTTTTCAGCCATCCTAGTGTTAATAGCACAATTTTTGAGTTTACATGTATTATTTTCTCTTCGTTTCCGTAGCATATTTCCCAGTGTTTTTGTTTTTCGGGTGAGTCTTACATTGATTCCTTCGCGTCTGAATATGTGTTTGATTTTATTGTCCAATTCATCATTTATGTAATCCATTCTCAAATACATTACTTCATTATTTGTCATCGTGTTACGCCGACGTTTCTTCTTGCTTTTTGAATGTCGGATAATTGTATCAGGATAGCCATTTGCCTTGAGTGTCTCGTTGAATCTGTTTTCATGTTTACGAAAGTCAATCTTAAAAGTGCATCTTTGCTTGATTCTTTCTCTTTCATCCTGGGTAGGAGAGATGGGTTAGCAGCACATTTCTGCTGCCAGAAATCTATTCATTCAACGCATAATAGATATCATTCATGTTTATAAGTCTATACAGTGTTAATTCTATGATTCTCTACATCAAATTTTAAATCTTTTGTATTTACCATGAATTCTTTTCTTGATAATGGCTATGGTGTAATAGTCGAAATACATTGATCAACCTTTTATACGACTTCATAATAAACAACTTGACTTTCTTTCAATACAAATTTTTTAATTCTTGGCAGTAAATCGCGTTGCATGTGCTTGTCTTGCATTACCTTCTGCAGAAATCGCAATGAATGGTTTCTCCGATGTTCTTGTAATGAGTTCAAGCGTTCATCGGTGCCTGAAAACGACGATGAAGGATTTCAAGTCTGACAATGTCGCCAATCGATAGATAGACTGAGAAACAGGAGTGCAAGACAATTATATGGCCAAATTGGACTTTAGATAGCGAATATGCAATAAGTGTACAAACGGCAAAAAGCTGCAGATTAAGGTTACGGTATTCTTAGATGACCGGGATCACGGGATTCGTTAACATCAGTTTTAGGCAGTTAGGCTGTATGAAGATGGAACAAGGAAATAGCAATAAAGATAAACGTCATTGTTGCAAATTGCAATATATTGCTATATTTGACGCATTTCCCATTTTCGTTATCAATATTAGAACTTAACTACCAAGAATGCATCAGACGCAGCAGTCGCATAATTACATGTACAGGGTGATTCAAAAGTCGGTGCAAAAAGTAAACGGCGATATCTCAGTGATTATTTAAGATACCGACCTAATTTTTTCTTCTTTAAGTTATCAAAGGAATAGGATTTGATAATCTATTTGCTACATTAGCACACTAATCATTTTTTTAACTGAATTTATTAATTCAGTTTTTGATCAATAGCACACTAATTATTATTTTGTATTAATGTATTAATTCAATTTTTGTTTATTCCCACTATGTTTTTCTCTTCCAAAGTTTTTTAGATAATAACAAGCGATTTTCAAATAAGATCATATTAGGCCTACTACATCACGTTTCCTATGTATTTCGTACCATTTGAAGTGCATTATTATATGTCGGTTTCTCTTTACTAAGTTTGAAGCAAATTTCCCCAAATAGCATAGGAATAAAAAGAAAATTGATCTGAAACATTTTTGTATTTGACAAAAGAAATCAAGTGTGGCAAAGACCGCGCACCATGTCAATTAGGAAATTGAAAAAAACTAGCAGTTTTTGCATGCACAGATGGTAATTCGATTTGAATTGGTCTTGCTGCAGGAGCCACACGTAGGTTTCAAACAGACTTTGCAAATTGTGACGGTCATATTTTTGCATTCTCTAGTAGATTGACATTGACGCCTGGAATATCTAAAGCACACGAAGGTCTTTGTTGCCTCTTGACGATAGTCCTCCGACAGCTGCTTGCACAGATTCAAGATGAACTGACGTCGAGAAATAGCCTCACCGGTCACTTTCTTGAAGACAATCCAAGCATTTACGGCTGCGATATCTAGCATATTGTTCCACACTGCAACAGGCCATCGGAAACAAGGACTATGAGTAGAAAGCTGTTTAGACATCATGTCAAAGCAGTCAACACCGACTTTATCCTTGTTGTATGAAAGAATGATGGCGGGCTTTTTCTTCTCTGTGGTGGTATCAATTGTGGGAGATGAATGCATCGTAGACAATAGACATACGTTTTTGCCCTTTTTACATTGGTAATTCACAAATGTAGTGCCAGAAGCTTCATCGTAGAAGAATTCACTATTGAAGGGCAGATTTTTCTTCACAGAAACCATTTCACTGCTCAACTCTCTTCTATTTTTTCGAACTGTGCCCACAATTGTCGTCCTTTTCTCCTTTAGCTTTACTGCAGCAGTGAGTGACGTAAAAAAGTTATCCATGGTGATGTTGTAACCTTTTCCAATGATTGGCTGCGAAATCTTCATAATAACATGCTCTGCCAAAGGTAAATCACCTCGTTCGGCCTTCTCTTGAGCACCCAAATAAGGTATTATGTGTACAACATACTTCGAGTTGACTTCGCACAAAATCCAAAATTTAATGCCATATTTATCAGGCTTATTGGGCATAAAAACAATGAAACCACAACGAGTTTTCAGCGGCAGGACCTGCTCATCCAAAGTCAATGAATATTCCGGAATGTAAGATGATTGGCAATTTCCGGAGAATAAATCAAATACTTCACGAATTGGAGCAAATTTATCAGCACTTCTTGGTCTTCTGTTGGGCTTGTCATCAAAACGAAGATATCGGAGATTTTGCTTATATCTATCGCGCGCCATAGTTTGATGGAAAACATTAGGGCCGTAATATCGATTATATAGAAAATCAAGTGGATGATTCCTTCCATAGACACCACGTAGGTAAGTCAAGCTTATAAAAGCTTCTAATTCACATAAATCAAGCAGGAAATTAGTGTCACATCGTTGACCCTCCTCGACAGTATGCTGCAGAACTTTTCGTAGGATAGATTCACTGATAATCAGCTTCCAGGCCTGATACTCTGATTTCGCAGCTTGATGCCTTCACGACGTCGGTACACCAGGATGGGCACTAAACACATTATGCGCAGAGATGCGACCGACGTTGAGAGATCTCGTCATTCTAGTCCACTTAGTACCATCCCGTCCAATAAGGCTGTCTTCCCTTGTAGCTGCATCAAAATCTTCATCTTCGGACACGAAATCTTCTTCACTTGACTCATAAGATTGTGGAACTGATGGTTCGTCTTCATTATCTGATATTTCACTCCCAGAGTCAACTACCATTTCGGCTACATCCACTGCAGCAAGCCGCCTCTGCCGAGAACTCGTGGCCATGACAAGCACAACAGTCAGAATGAAATCGCAGTGTGCTTCGCTTGCATGACACGCTCACACAGATCAGATATCAATGCTATTGTTCACTCCCTACAGAGAACATAGATATCTGACAATCCGACCTCTATTGACGCGCTGAAGTGATATCAAGCTGCTAAGCAGAATCTTATTCTGTCTCATGCGGACAGAAAGAACCAAAGGGTCATAGATTGTGTCAATAGGGAGTCAATAATATCGTTTGACGAATACATATCATTGGTACAGTCGATATCGACTTTTTCGCCAATCTAGGTATACAGTCACGGCATTGCGCAACAACAATAATTACAAGGAAAGTGCAAATAGCCCAAAGTACTTTGACTAAAATAATTAATTTACATATGTGTTAGGATCATAGATCATATTTGGAAATACTGAGAATTTTTAGCATTAGTCAGCGAAAAGTCGATTTTGACTTTTCAGCCATCCTAGTGTTAATAGCACAATTTTTGAGTTTACATGTATTATTTTCTCTTCGTTTCCGTAGCATATTTCCCAGTGTTTTTGTTTTTCGGGTGAGTCTTACATTGATTCCTTCGCGTCTGAATATGTGTTTGATTTTATTGTCCAATTCATCATTTATGTAATCCATTCTCAAATACATTACTTCATTATTTGTCATCGTGTTACGCCGACGTTTCTTCTTGCTTTTTGAATGTCGGATAATTGTATCAGGATAGCCATTTGCCTTGAGTGTCTCGTTGAATCTGTTTTCATGTTTACGAAAGTCAATCTTAAAAGTGCATCTTTGCTTGATTCTTTCTCTTTCATCCTGGGTAGGAGAGATGGGTTAGCAGCACATTTCTGCTGCCAGAAATCTATTCATTCAACGCATAATAGATATCATTCATGTTTATAAGTCTATACAGTGTTAATTCTATGATTCTCTACATCAAATTTTAAATCTTTTGTATTTACCATGAATTCTTTTCTTGATAATGGCTATGGTGTAATAGTCGAAATACATTGATCAACCTTTTATACGACTTCATAATAAACAACTTGACTTTCTTTCAATACAAATTTTTTAATTCTTGGCAGTAAATCGCGTTGCATGTGCTTGTCTTGCATTACCTTCTGCAGAAATCGCAATGAATGGTTTCTCCGATGTTCTTGTAATGAGTTCAAGCGTTCATCGGTGCCTGAAAACGACGATGAAGGATTTCAAGTCTGACAATGTCGCCAATCGATAGATAGACTGAGAAACAGGAGTGCAAGACAATTATATGGCCAAATTGGACTTTAGATAGCGAATATGCAATAAGTGTACAAACGGCAAAAAGCTGCAGATTAAGGTTACGGTATTCTTAGATGACCGGGATCACGGGATTCGTTAACATCAGTTTTAGGCAGTTAGGCTGTATGAAGATGGAACAAGGAAATAGCAATAAAGATAAACGTCATTGTTGCAAATTGCAATATATTGCTATATTTGACGCATTTCCCATTTTCGTTATCAATATTAGAACTTAACTACCAAGAATGCATCAGACGCAGCAGTCGCATAATTACATGTACAGGGTGATTCAAAAGTCGGTGCAAAAAGTAAACGGCGATATCTCAGTGATTATTTAAGATACCGACCTAATTTTTTCTTCTTTAAGTTATCAAAGGAATAGGATTTGATAATCTATTTGCTACATTAGCACACTAATCATTTTTTTAACTGAATTTATTAATTCAGTTTTTGATCAATAGCACACTAATTATTATTTTGTATTAATGTATTAATTCAATTTTTGTTTATTCCCACTATGTTTTTCTCTTCCAAAGTTTTTTAGATAATAACAAGCGATTTTCAAATAAGATCATATTAAGAAAACAAAGATTCATTTTGAATACTCAAAAACATCACCATTTACCTAAACCAGCAATTCCGCTCGGTAAAGAACATCTGAGATTTCATTTATCTGACTAATTCAACAAGGCAACTTCGTTCGTAATGCGGCTCTTCAACTCTTCCATGGAGCCTGGCCTTCCATGATGGTATACCCTGTTTTTCAGTGTACCCCACAAGTAAAAATCTAATGGGAAAAGATCCGGAGACCTGGGTGGCCACCTGGTGGGAAATCCACGTGTAATTACACGGTCACCAAACACTTCCTTTAGGAATTCAGAAACTTTCTTGGCGAAATGAGGTGGCGCCCCATCTGGCTGGAAGGTTATATCATTCATCTTGCCCGAAGACTGAAGTTGTGGAATGACAAGAGTATGGAGCATTTTAAGGTAGCTGTCACCTGTGACTATCCCTTCAAAGAAATAAGGGGTCAGCTTTAGTTCTTTGGAGAATCCCATTCAGACACTGACTTGATTGGCATGGAGACTCTGTGAAACTGGGTGTGGCCTGTCTGTTCCCCACACTATGCAATTGTGTCTATTTACGACACCATCGAGTCGGAATATTGCTTCGTCGGTCCACAGAATATTTCCTAGTTGAGTCGGTGACAGAGATCTTATGTGGTCTGAGAATTCAAGTCTGGATATCTTATCTGTCTCAGAAATTGCTTGACAGAGTTGAAGCTTGTAGGGGTGTAAACGAAGATGATGACGTAAGATTCTCCATACACTCGATTGTGATAATTCAATTTCATCAGAGATGCGACGAGTCGATGTTGCACCAAGAGGACTGTGAGTTTGATGATGTCGAAGAGTCAGATCCACATCTTCAATGCAATTCTGAAGGACTGAAAGTCTTCCAGTGATAGGTCGGTCCATGACACCCAGCTTCATCAAACCGTGCTATCAACTTTTTGATGGCATTGTAAGAGAATTGACATTTCTTAACATTATGCAAGCGGTTATAAGCTCGAATACAAGAAGTCACATTCTCACCATTCTGATGATAAAGTTTTAACAGCTCTTTTTGCGTCTGAAAATCCATAGCGAATGATGCCTGTGTCTTTGTTAACATCAGTTTTGCGTTCAAATGTTGGATATCTATGAACTTGAACATCAGTTTGTATGCTTAAATGTTGGATATCTATGAACTGGATACTTATGCACTGATTCAGCAAACAGATTGCGAGTGCGATGCAGTGAATAATTCGAGCAACTATAAAGCATATAAATGATAGCGAAAACTTCTGAAATTTTGAGCAACGGAATGAATTAGTGTGCTAATGTAACAAATAGATTATCAAATCCCATTCCTTTGAAAACTTAAAGAAGAAAAAATTAGGTTGATATCTTAAATAATCACTGAGATATCGCCGTTTACTTTTTGCACCGACTTTTGAATCACCCTGTACATGTAAGCGTGTATTACTTTTTCATACATTTTTATTATATGTACCAGAATTAGTTTTGGCGCATCTTTGTGCAGTATGGGAAAAATTATTTACTTTCATTGATATCAAAAATAAAACTATGTTCAGGCAGTCGAGAGAAAAAAAGAGAGAGCGTTGCGCATGCAAACGTAAGTACTAATTGATATTTTATCAAATTTTGAATCGATTATTATACAATACCGGGCTTTTATCAGACGTCGCAAAAGTCACGGGACTTACATTTCGATTTGAAATCACAGACCAGGTTGCGACAACGTATAATATGTATACGGTAACAGATCTACTAATTGTTATAGTTTATGCGTGCATGTGAAAAGAAAACGTATTATTAAGTCATGGACATCTAGGCACTTGTCTATCTGATATCACAAGTTGTATTGTACAATGCATCGTTCAAAATACTCGTCTAAGAATTCAAAACAACGCCTAGTATTGTTCATCCTACGCTAGCCTAGGCATACTATCAGCAAATGCACCAAGCTTGCTAATCCCGAAATCGCAAAAAATTGCGGGATCAATCCCAGGATCCCGGGATCAGAAAAAGTTGGGATTTTGAAAGCCCTACTACAAATCCCTCGATGTAATCGCTCCATGTCCATCTTCAGTTAAAAGTAACCCCAAATAATTTTATAATGATATTTTTTTATAACTGCCAAAGTACACCAGCTTCCTAGGTAAACAATCTGCCTTAGCTTATTGTTTTGTCTTGAACCTTCGTTCACCTTATATTAGTCCAGCAGTCAGAGCGAGTTTCTGCAGGGAACGAGGGCGAAAATGAGACTTTCACAGATTATGCACACCCTATGACTACTACGAATCTGCGCGTTTGCCGAGTTCTAGTTAGTTCCTTTTCTTGTCAGACACGATCAAAGAAAAACACGTGCTAATCCAATGGGACGCAGATTGAAGTTTTTGTCAAAATTGAAATTTCCTATGTTTTCTCTTATCAACTGAAAAGTATCAAATTTATAGCCACAATTTTTGACATAGACCGTCTTCAGGTCATTTCCTATGATGTTCGCATGCACCCATAAAGCTATACACACGTTCAGATATTCCATGTTTTCTCTGATTAGATAAAAAAATAAAATGTCTAGTGCCATAATTCTTAGGTCATACCTTGTGATGTTATCCTGCTTCTGATCGGCAATGCATGTGAGAATGTGGTTGAATGTGAATAAAGTATGCCAACATATTGGTGCTTGCCGACAGTAGGAGGTTTGTCAAGTCTGAATGCATGTAGGTTCATAAATAAATGTTCATGAACCTGATACGAAATGACCTGAAGACGGTCCATGTCAAAAAGTATGGCTCTAGACTGAGTATTTTTACCGTAATAAGTGAAAACATGGAAAATTTTATTTTGACCAAAAACTGCAATCTGCCTCCCATTGGATTAGCATGTGTTTCCTTTAATCCTGACTGACAAGAAGAGGAACTAACTAGAACTCGGCAGACGCGCGAATTCGTAGTAGGCATAGGGTGCGCATCATTCTGTGAAAGTCTCATTTTCGGCCACATTCCCTGCAGAAACTCGTTCTGGCTGCCGGACTATATGGTGTTTGTGTGCTCTTGCGGTAATGAGGTAAAAAAAGTTTGAAAATAACTATTGAACTTGAAGAAAGCTTGCATATTCGCGTGCCTTGCATCGCATTTTTTGATGAAAAGGTGAGAATATTACATCTTCAGCCAAAAGGGCTATAATTTTGCGATAACTTCACGAAATCCTCGAATGATGTATGGCACGTTGTTGTGCAACACGATTGGAGAGCACGAGAATCGATTGAATTTAGGTGGTCCGATTTTTGTGAACAGCTCTGTTGAATGGACAGCATTGCAGTTTGTTGGCAGTCATTTCAGTCAATCTATGGCAATGTTGCTAGATTCCAAGAAGAATCAAATTGCTAAAATCTGCCTTAGCTGCAAATGCTTGCCGTGAAGGGGCCAAATTGGAGGTTGTTTTATCAAAATGTTCTTGTGTATGAAGAAAAATGATATTAACTATAGATATTTGCTCATTACACTGATAAGCTGCCGCTGTTTCCCCACTGTCAACCACTGGACGCCGCCATCGATTGGACATCGTTGTCCACAACCAACTTCTGTTTTCAGTGTGCGTCTGAGTCATAGAATGTTGGATGTCTATGGACATCATGTTTACAACGTAACAGATATGGAATGCTAATGAACTCTTTCAGACGGGCAAAATCATGAATTTTCTGTGAGAATCTCGCAGATTTGAGTTTCATTTCCATAATTTTTGAGAGTTCATTTCATTGAGACAGTAACGCTTCCGTCAATTACGTCGAAACATTGTTACTTTATGAGTTTACAATGATTGTGTTGATTTCATCGAGGAAGTTGTTTTCCATTGTTATTGTTGCATTTCAAAAACGTTCAAATCTCTAGAGAGGAACATCTGCTTCATTTATGCTAATTCAGAAAGTTGTGAGGTTTCAAAAATGAAAGATCACAATAGGATTTTGATGCGTCTCATAGTTTCCAAACGTTAAATTCACATCACATTTGAATTGGCAACACGTATTTCAGCTAATAATAATTATTCTGCATCAGAATGAAGGCTATTGTCACAGCATGTTGCTTTCTATGCATTGTCCAAACTTAACGTCAGTTCAAATTACAAGAAAATGTTAAGTTTAGTTTTTTATTGTTCCTAACATGAGACATACAGAACGCTGCATCAGAATAGAAACGCTGAGTCTCTGCAGAAATACTCACTGCAGTTATGTAAACACTATAAGCACTATGTAAGAGGTATGTCTGATCACTTTTTAATTCTATTTTCACGATATCGCAGTGACACGGAAATATTTTTTCGAATCGACCAGAGGGCGTTCGCCATTGAAGGGTCAAAAGTTCAATCATTTAGCGAACAAGAGAGCATGCTCTTCTATAATTATTATTTCTATTTTTACATTCAGTAGAAGGAAAATTGACAATTCGGAATGACATTGATACTTAGAAAGATACAAAACCATGTTGATTGATATCATCAAATGCTTCTAAGAAAATTGTCATTATCCAATATCACACTTAGAATAAAGAAGTCATTAGAAATAGCTCAGGATGGTTCACGTATCAGTCATCATTTATTAATATTCAAGATGATATCGCGAACAAAAGACATTATGAAGACGACCTTGACAGAGTCTTCATTTATGCATAATTCAAAACAAGTGTGATGATTGGATAATAGCTTACAGTACAGTTACAAAACAAGCATTTTCATAATTGAAAAGACGGAAAATAACTGCGCGTCTTAGTGGATTTGAACCACCGACCTCTGTCATTCTAGGTCAACGCTCTACCAACTGAGATATCGACGGGCGAGCGCAAGAATCAAGAATCCTCGCAATCCAATCAGATGGAACCATCCCGAGCAACGCCCTTCAGACAGCTATGCCTCAATAAAATGCGACCATAGACTTCTGAATGCTGCAGCTCTGGACTAGCATAGATATCTCCAAGTTCATTTACATGCGCGACATATATTTGATTACTCATTTCATGTGTTACACAGGATTCATTTTCTATGGCTTGATCCGTTGTGACGGAGGCTCCTACATTGCGCATGTCAATTCAGATATCTGTGCGACCTTATGAGTTAATTCAGAGTGTCCAGTCCAGAACTATAATATCTTGAATTCCATGATACGACTGAATCATCGAATGCGGTAAGTAGAGAAAATGAGGTATCGATTTTGTATAGAACTTGCTCTTAGACCGGACATTGAAAAGTTGGTCTCGTCATAGCTTGAGTCAATTCTGTAACCAAAAAAGTAAAAAGTCTGAAAGGAAGACAAAAACTCGCGAAATGAACTTACGACTTGAGTTACAAACATACATTTCATGTTATTAAAGTTGAACTTACAGTAAATGTGTTGAAGTTTTCTCCAACTTTTGATAATTTTCCCATCAGCCTCAGTGACTGATTTCCGCAATAAATAAGAAAGCTGTAATTTTCCATGTTTGATCCTAACTTTCCCGGACTTGAGTTTGGAAAGTACACCTCATTCCCCTGTTTCTTCGCTCATAGATTTTGATAAACGCCAGATTAATGAGATTATGAGTTAGCTAAAAGTTTGAAATTTTCCGGAGACTCTGAATTGCAACATTGTCCTTTTGCCGCTGACCTAAAATCCCTTTTACCATAATCAGCATACATCATGTCTAATGTGAGCTGAAATGCTGATCTTGTGACGAAAGTAAAATGCTGATATCAATTTCAAATGATCAACAAGCGAAGTTTGACTTTTTACAATTTTTCTATTAAGTTAAATTCATAAAATTTACATCGACTGCAAATTAACATTCCTCATAACTCTTCAGATGACATTAAATTGCTGTAAATGTCTTTCCGCAGAGGCAGCGGTTGTTCATTCAGGGCTTGATGTAAATATATTCTCATCTCAAGTTGCTATTAAAAGAAATACATGTGCAGCAAAAATGTTTGGAAATATGACAATGCAGGCATGAACAATGGGCAGAAAGAACAATGTTTATATGAAGACAGACATTATCATCGTTAAGGCTTCTTGTGAGATCTTTTATCTAACTACAATTTGGACAGTTTTCCGTTTATGAGAAAGGCTATTCCTGAACTTTTATCAAATTCTATTCTAAACATATTGTGTAGGATGTGTTTCCGCAAATAATTTAACACATGACGCAGAGGATATGAAAGCTTATCTACACCGGGGGGAGGAGATTCGGCCCCCAAGTTTAATTTTATTCTTGTCTCTATAAAACTAGAACACCTGAACTTTTGGCAGTAGTAGAAGGCATAGAGTAGATATTAGGTAGAGTGGGAACTCCGCATTTATTAAATCCCCAATGTGTATACACTTTCGATTTTATTAAATGAACTCAAGGGAGATACAGGTGGCATTGTCACCAAATGTGAGATATGCACATTTTTGCACTTTTGATTGATTGAGTGATCATGATTGTAATGCAGAAGGAATGATGGTATTTCACAGATTCTCAGTGTCATGACAGCCTTGGAGATTCAATGTTTGTTAAATTAGCAACTCATTAGATTCTTATTACTTTCATGCTCAACCTCAAGAGTATTTTCTTAAGCGTGATCATATCACAAGCAAGCGTGCCTGCAACTTGCAGAGCAAAATCACATAATCAAAGACAATGACTTCATTCAACTTTGAAAGATGTAAATGGATCCACATCAATATTCAGATCGAAGAAATGAAGCATGAATTTAGTGAATCATAAAATTATGCCGGTGAAAAGGAATTGAAAACTGAAGTTTCAGCCAAGAAAGCACGAATAATATCGCGATTTTTTCATGAAGACTTTCATTATAATACAATTTATGAAGTTCCCTTGATAATAAGCTTGACTTCCACTTAGTTAGGATGCTTCCTAGCAAATATTCATTCCTTTTGATATCCAACTTGTTTCATACTACTTATATAGAAGTCATCTCGGTAGTATATAAATTGGCAAAATTTTGACATTTTTAAAACTGCTCAAATTTTTTTTGGACCACGGGAAAGTTTTCTCCGCAAAAAACTGAATCTTTTCATATAAACATTTTCACTGTATACAGATACTTTTTTGAGTTGACACTCTACCTATATATCCCTACTCTATGGTAGAAGGAGTGCTTTATTTTATATTGAATGAAAATCAGATGTCACAATTGTGATTCTGTTATTGATTATATACATAGAAAAAGTTTACTGCCTGCATAACGCATCATAAAAGGGAAAAGTGACGTATCAATAGCACACACTTTACAATGGCAAAATTAACGCTATTCAAATACGAATGCAGAACTGGGACATTTGAATATTGTGTAAATACGACATGAACATTTCAAAGATTTTATCAGTAATACTGCATTTAAGCAGCATTTTTGTGTTTATTCTCAAAGACATCGTTCTAATTCGCCCATCATGTGCCTGTGTAAAGCAGCAACTTATCGACCAATTCCTGCTTTGAATGGTGCTCAGCAGGTCATTAGAGGGTGTCCTGGCTTGCTTGTCACCTTCAACGTCAGTGGCTCAAACCTGACGATGAAGGTGCTGCCTGCACGTGATCGTGTCCCCCTTGCTTCTCATTTTTGAGATAGACAACATCCGTCTGACACCCCTAGCTTTGCTATCATCACCCTCATTCAAACCGCTGTAACAGTAGCACACCACTGAACGTCCTCACGTTTTTTGCTCTGGTCGATCAACCGTCTTCGAAGCACTCGTACTACAGCGCAGTCATTCGCGTATGGACTTAAGCACTTAAACAGCGCTAACTACGCTTTCTTCACAAGAGCAAAGAAGGCATATATATATATATATATATACAGGTTGCCCATTAAAAAAGGTAACAATTTCAAAAAACACATTAAATTCAAAATTTATCAAATTTCTATTGACTATCAACGCATGACAATAGCTACCCTAGGTATTCAAAGTGACCACCGTCGACATCGAAGCATTTTTGACGTCTTCCAATTCAAGAGTTTGCAGCTCTTTTTACCGTATCCATAGGGATGGCATCCCAAGACGCAACAAGACAAGTTTTCAGATCATCAATGTTCTGATAGTAGCAATTCAATCACGCTTTGAATACACGAGAATTGCGTTGAGACCATAGTTTTGCATTTGGTAAGTCCGAGATTGTACACAATAGTGATTTTGAATGAATCAAGGACACTAGGAAGTTATGTTGAAAAGTAAAAGCAAATTGTTATCTTTTTTAATGGGCACACTGTATAATGATACCATAGAAAGTCCTAGAATGGAAATTGCATAAAAATTATGACACACTCCGGGGGAACTTAGTTGGGGCAAAAAGCAACGTTTGCGAGCTGGCCTTCTTGTTTTCGGGTTGGCATTTTTAATTATCAAGTCAATTTGTGATCTGGATTGTTGCCCCTAGCCCAAAGATCATGTACACAAAAGCAATAGTGAATTTACAAAATACTGCAGCGACAGGGTGACAAAGAAGGAAATCCTGTAAAACATTCTGTACGTTCATCGTTTTGAAATATCGCTCCTATAATCAATCAAGAGTATAATCAGACACATATGCAACTTGTAATGTCGATTTACAGAGCATGCATTCCTCCAGCTTGAAATCAGAGGCCAAGAAATCTCAGTATTCATTTTATTTGAAAGGGTTCCCCTGTTCAATATATTTGAACAATTTTCAAAACCTTTGCATGCTTTCGAATATGAGCTTCCAAAATATCATCACACTATATCACATAAGTCATTTAGTGATTAATTGAAAGGATCCAGCGACATTTCATTTATCTGAGAAATGACTGTCGATAAAGAAGCTTTCAATGTGTTTATTCCAGAAAGTGCTAGCTTTCTTAACCGCTAGAAGGAGTACAATACTTAGTATCCAATACTTAGAATTTTTAGCTTTGAATTCTTGAGATATTCTTACAACCAATGCACTGACCACATTCGATTATGACTCTGAACCAATTTTTGATTCGCATTCCAGTATTGAAAAATACATGTAGTATGTAGTTGTCAATGACTGCCACAAATAGAGACAGTATATTAATCCATGGAATACCGGTAGTAGCCTATGCTAATCCACATGAGACAATGCTGCCATCTCACTTGAAGTTCTCTTCATGAAAATCCTGCAATTTGCTGTCAACAACTTCCACAACCAACTTGTCAAATAGCTTGACTATGATACAATGTTTTAGATCGAAGCAGATCTACAAACCATAGATTTTTCCATGTGCCATCATTGCACATAGGCAAGATATCAGACTTCCATTCTACATGTAGTGTACTATTATCCACTTCTATGTGCCCAGGTGGCGGTGTCACCACTTCGTGTGCACATTCAGCATCAATTCAAACTCCTCTGGAATTAGTGCCATGTCTTCCAGTTCCCAAGTGCTGATGCTTGCCGTCCAACTTTCGATGATTGGTTTTCGTTACTATGCGTGATCAATCAATCTTCCTTTCTTATTAATAAGAAATCAAGTAGCTTCCACTTGTAATTCCGCATGAAACTGCACAATTGGCAACATAAAATAATATAAACACAAACGTCTCTAGACCTGAGGTAATGAGAATTGATGATCCAATTTTTTGATTGTCATTCATTTATTCCGGTTAATTTTGTTGTCGTACAAAAATCCCGTTTTCATCGCTACAAACGGTAGGATAAGGATACATCCTACTTGAGGCACGCTAGATCGCACTTGTGAACTACTGGAGCATCACAGCTAAGTGGGAACAATGCAATCTGCTTGAATGGAATCCTTGAAAGAATGTAGCACATGCAATTTGATTTCACAGGGATCTTGAAATTGTTTTGCATATATACACAGTTTTAATTGAATTTATTGAAGTCACTAGGTCGATAACCTTTTCTCTCTAAGCTTCAAATCTTTTTCTTGTCAGCAAAATATATAGTATTTCTTCCATATCAACATGCGAACTATCTCCTTATTCATTCATCTATCAACCGTGAATATCATCGCGGCAATGCTTAGATCGTTAAGCGGCAAAATTTGCGAATAGGAAAAGTGGGGAGGGTGCGGCTTTCTCTTTATCTCAATCGTGGACGAACAGCGTGAAGGCGTTTTACATAATGAGCATGTTGTGAAAGAAAGGAAAAGAGATGCTCTTTATCTTTGAGAAAGCTTCAGTAATGAAGAACGTTTGTTTGCATTAATATCTCATTTCCTAGCTATATCACATTAACAATGTAATTCATTAACAACAGAAGAAATGGCATTTAGCCAAGGATTTAAATTAAAAATTAATCATATCTCGAACTTCATCTCTCAAGTAGGACTTCACATATAGAACTATTTCTTAGCAGAACTTCAGCGACACATTTATTGTCAAAGCGTGAAACTTTGTAGTCTTCATATCCAATCGCTGACACCAAAGAAAAGGAATATGGAGCAGCAGACAAATCGATCCGTGACTCATTAATTCACTCGATAAATGAATCTCTAAGCACAAAATATTCGCAAACACGGTCAATCCCATACAACTGTGGAGGAATCCACAAATTTAATTTCTTTGTGTTGCTGAATCGCTTGAACATAAAATGTAAAGAGCACGGGCCGCACAAGCAGGGATGCGGAGTCCTATCATTTTGATAGGACTCCGACTCCGACTCCGGGGGTTCATAGGACTCCGACTCCGACTCCGGGTGGCAAATATATAAAGCCTAGTTTTTTGAAAACCCCGTCAATCTACATCATAGACCATTAAAAGCTTACCTCAACCTTTATTTAGTGATCATTGCTGCATTCAACCATTGTCGATGAAAGTTTATCAAATGTCGCTTTCAGTTGGATGCATACGGCTCTGCTCCTCCCATCGTGATGCGTGCTTCACGGGTCTTCCCCAGTCTCTACCAGGCAGGAAAATCCCCCATCCTTCTCCAAAAAATATGAGTACACTTTCGATTTTAATCTGCGCTTTGGAGAAGCCGTCACACACGATTAACGTGATGGTAAGAGGCAACGTTCTCAAACAAGCTAGTATTTCATTTTTGTCTCTGATGTGACCTTGTCTTCTCTACTAAATCACCGAGTGAAAAGACAATTCACGGTTCATTCCCTCAACTATTGCAAGCGTTGCATGTGCTGCAGTCTCTTTACTTTTGTTTGACGGAGAAGGTTGACATTAAGACAGTGACAGCTATGCACGAGAATAAATAATTTGTTTGTATTATATTTCGGGTCTAGTTATAGGCCGGAGTCCGACTCCAGCAAAAATGATAGGACTCCGGGACTCCGACTTCGCATCCCTCCGCACAAGTGACTTGCCTGACAATTTCTTGTGATTCAATTCCTTTTATCGCCATGATGATTTACGAATGAGCGTTGGCAACCATTTAAATTCGAAGAAATAAAAAATATTCTGAATTATAGTAAATGTAGTCTAATCTTTGAAAGTAACTCTCACATATCGCTCTTCATACCTACATAGTGCCGCGGGATGCATCGTAACTAACATTTTTGTCTTATCTCAGTTCTTCAGCGTGCTTATGCTATGCAGAAATTTCTTTATTTGACAAAAAATGAGCTCTCCCTGATTTTTTTAGACAACTTTTTGAATTAAAATTCAAATAAAATTCCAACGTTTCTTCCACCACGGACTTAGTCTGGGCAACAAAGTGCAGTCTGTATGACGATGAATTTATACACAGCTAATGATAGCTCGTCAGTTCATGTTTCCGATTCAGTCTCGAACCTTAAATTTTGATACACTTCGTTTCAGCAACCCTGGTAGGAACACGGTCGGTGAAGAGATAAATAAATTCAGCAATAAAATCTTCCAAACTAAGGGTCAAATTATTGTAAATGGACACTATGATCCGAGATGGCACTCCTATTGTCTCTTTATTTAATCACTTCTTCGATTAATAGCTGTTTGCAAACCAACGTATAAAAGGCAGTACTTAGTTGCCCATGAATAAGTTCTTGGTGGACGAAACGTTGGGATTTAATTGAATGAAGTGGTCTAAAAAGGCAGGGAGAGCTTTTTTCTGGTAATTTAAGGAGGCAAGCATTATGATTATATTGCTTGCAATCTCGACAAACCAGTGTTGTCTGGAGGTGCAGTTCATTTATTTCAATAATGGCAAATTTATAAATATACATTAAAAAATCATTTATCCAAAAATTGATCTAAGTAAACGCCAATCCATCAATTTTCGGTTTGATTTTATCTACTCAATCTGGGTTAATTAAACTTTTTGAAAGAACACCATTTCTACTCCATCCTGCACGAGAATGCGGTCATGTCAATATTGCATCGTAGTTTAAGATGGCTTCATCAGGAGAGCTTTGATTTTGATTTCTTAATGAAATACTGTTAATAGAATGAAGTACATCGAATCACAAAATGATTCATTTTAAATCTCCGTGGCCGATTGTTGGGAGACGGAAACATCAAATTATAAGTAAAAGGGTTTTAAACATAGAATTAGATTGTTTATCTAAAGCTGACTAGAATGGAAATTGACACAAGGTCGCGGCACATCCGGGGAAACTTAGTTGGGGCATGAACCACCAATGAAAAGCTTCAAATTGCACATGTGACTGATTCTTACCCAATGATTCGGGCGTTGACAAGTGTATCTAAGTGAAGATGCGTGCGATTATTGTGTATTGCAAAAAGCTTAACTTCCATTCCAGAGGTTTCGTTTTTATCAATTTCCATGGGTTCAACAATGATGAAAAATTGAAGGTGCATATGCTACCACAGAATTAGATTCATCTGCGCGCTTCGGTTTCCTATGAAGGAATGAATCTAACTTTAATATCGAAATGGCACATCACAGAATTAGACAACTTGCTCCTTCTCGAATGGATAATTCGTGTATCGCTTGCTATTGGAAATGACAAACAATAAGCTGTCAGCAGAGGACACCAGAGCCAGTGATAGAAGATGCATGCGTGCTGTGATATCACTTCGCAGTTCGCACACACCAAAACACATATCCCTGTCTTGGTTTACATTTGATTGTATACACTATACAGTGAGAAATGCCGAGGAGAGGATGTGAAAACATCAAGTGAACTAATTTTCCTACGCCTGCTACTTTTTTTAATTATGGTCGGAAGGGCCAACATTATGGAGAAAACTTGTACGCAATGATCTGAATTCTTCGAATCTGAAGGAATTTTGGCAATCGAAGCACTATGCCTGAACTCACAGTAATCCGCAAGCGACGCACGACTTTTGTCCTATCTCTGTAAGGTATTAGGAATTCCTTTTTGCCCACTTAATAGGTTCCTCGACGTGCCGGCGATTTTGTATTAATCACACTTCTAGGAAACCGAAGCAGATAAACAAAATATTTAATTCTGTGGTGCATACTTCTTCAATTGACGACCCTTTGACCCCGGCCACCAGAGCCTCTAAGATGAAGTCGCTTTGAATTTTCTGCAACAATGAAAGATAGAGACGGATGATTTTTGGATTGCAGATTCAAATGCGAGAAATATTTTTGCGTCCTTACTACAAAAGGTTGCCGACCTCTGTGTTAATAAAAAGGACATTTCCAATGTGTCCATTCATTGAAATCGGCTATTCGCATTAGTTCAGTGTCTGACAAGTGTCGCGTCTGTCATGTGATTTGAATTAACGACAATTGGGATCACCTTTTCAATTTCATTCTTAGTGACATGGATCATTATCATGAAGATGCCATCCATGCATTCCCTTACCTTCGACTACAGATTCTATCAAGAACACGATTCATTACTTTTCATTTACTTTGCTGTGTACAATTCGACAGGTTTGACATTCAAAAGGAGAATAAGAATACCACGAAGGTGACCGAAATGTGAAACGAGACTTTGAGGAGAACTTTTCCATTCATATTTAGCGTGGTCACCTGACATAAAGTGAGCTTTGTTCATCTGAGGATGTCATACGAGAAATACTTGCTTACAGTCATCCTCCAAATGCAATGAATAAAGCAATGGTTGCTGTTTAATATCACTTGTTTATGAACGGCGTGGTGGCGCAGTGGTTAGAGCGTGTACTTGAATGTCCTACGAGTACAATGTCGCTGGTTCAAATCGGCTCACGAAGGATGAAATCTAATATGATGAAATATTTCAACAGTTCATATTGGACAGCTATTGCAGGTCGCTTGACTCATAAACATGTAGATGAAAAAATTGGATGGAGTGAGTTTCTTAATTAATAAACGATTAAGCATTATCCGAAAATGGTCGGATATGCCTTACAAGGCAGGAGACATCACAGTCATGCTTTACACTACGCTACTAGATAACAATTGAAGAAGCAGTTAAAGAAAACGGGGAAGTCATCATCCAACTTCACATGAAAATTCGTGATCGACAAAAAACAAAGAAGACTACAACCTGAGAGCACCGCGTGATTAGATGCGTTTGCGCCTTATGGCATATTCTCTGGCCTCAATCTGCAGTAGGGATCGCCAGAAAAATGTCGGGTGCTATTCATGCTTGATATGAGATCATCCTGATTCAGGATTTCTACTCTCCACCGTCAGCTCAAGTATAGACGTTCCACGTGACTGACTTTTCAGTATCGACAGACTGTTTTATGATCAAACATTTACGCATTCTTTATAGGAGCTACATAACAGGGAAAGTGACAGGTTTGATAGACAGTACATCATGTTATAATGATGGCATTGATAGCGTTAATTTGACCGCACACTCCCTTCTTCAATGGTCTACAGCTCCTCGATAATGTCGGCAGTCTCTTGCCACTTTCTTTCTAATTCCATAGACGAACGTTCCATCAAAATGAAGTCTCAGTTAGATTTGCTCGACAGAAATAAAAATCATTTATTCAGGAGACAACTTCAGATCATAAGATGGACAAAGTCAATATCTTCTCACCTTACGAGACAAATCCTTCATTCTCTGGAGACGTTCTGACCTGCCTTCCCATTTTAAACACGTTTGTTATCTTGTTTCCTTCAAGAAAAAACGCATTTGATGATGTTGAATGAATCAGAGGAGATCCGCAAGTCATGAGTGAGAAAATAGATCAGGATACGTTCCATTGTTATGGCAAATTGATAAAGAGGAGTGAATAACATGTGTTCAACAACACAGTCTATTCCATCTTCCATATCAGATTATTTTCTTCGCTCTGAAAGTCACTTCTAACAGTTTACGTCTCAATCTTACAAGTCTAATTTCCGGAAATTGGCGATTTCTTTGCTTAATTCATTTTTTAAGCGGAGACGAGGATCTCAAAGCGGAAATTCATTCTTTCAGAATTTTCTTTGATCTTGATTTTTGTCTCTTTGATGAGATAAGTGAATTTCTACCTCCGAGCGTCGTTTCTTGAAAGCAAAGTTAAAAAAACAGATTGTGAGAAGATGAAATCATTATTCGTGTTTGTCATTGAACAATGATGGAGCTAAGATCTCATGTCAATCAAATTTATTTGTCTTTCTGTGATATTGATAATATTGTTTACCTACCGATCATATATGCGCACATCTTTCATGAATGACGACGAAATGAATGAACGCTTTGGAGAACTGCGTGAGAAGTTTGAGATATAAAAGTGATTTATTCAGATTGTAGTGAATTTGATGCACTGAAAGCTGATGTAGCCGACAGCATATGGGTGTAGAATTATTGCTATTCATAATTCATTACGGGGGAGGGTCGGCCCTTGTCGCATTTGTGCACTGGACGTCGAATAACTTAATCATTAACCATGTGCTTTTGTAGCTTTTAGATTCAGCAAATTTTTCAACTTTTCATCAAACATTGTTAGATTTGGTCAACTATTAAGTCAAATTTGATACCTGTTTTGAAAAGCACTTTAAGCAAACATTTTGCGTGATGACAATTAGCGAAGCAAATGATTTCCATTGGAAATACATAGATTTGTATGACCTTAATTGTATATAATTGACCATAATCCTATGTGGAAGTTTCAGGTTCAACCTCGCTCCCTGCACACCGTGATAGCTCCCGAGCTGCTATCATAAAAAGGTGATTCATCAATCAGGAAACAAAAAAGTAAAACATTTGTTTTGTTGGTGACCATTGGTGCATAGAAGAAACAGGAATTCATGCTTCGGCCCAAAGCTTCGTCCGTTCTTTATTGGGAGCTGACACGGAACTGGCTACACTTAGGGGTGGATACAGGTTCAATCAATGTAGATAAATGCTCACAATATAAATGGGAGATCGATCACTTCACATGTGACACGTGCGTGACAGTGCAGCAAAGAGACACACTACCACAACGACAGCGGATAAATCACTAGACAAAAGAAGACGCCATAAAGCAAAAGCTACAATAGGACCATTCAGTATCAAAAGTGCAATAACTCAGTAATCAATAAAAAGAAAAAATACTGCGAAGAAAGTCAGTCAAGATATGTTACGAAAACTACAAGGATATAATGGATAAAGATAACAGAAAAACGTAATGCTGCAATGATATGTAATTACAAAGTGCCGCAATCATAGGAAACACAAAGGGTCGGAAATAAAGAAGCAATAAAGTTCATTAAACATTCTATATTATACAAATATTGTTTCTTTATTTCCAACCCTTCTGTTTTTTATGCTTACAACATAACTATCATACCTTTGAAATTACAGGGTAATTCATATCAAATCAAATCAAGAGAGATGTACTCAAGACTGCTTTATTACACAAGGTATCTTGCTACTCATTCCGTTGTCGGTAATGTTGCTTTCTCTGCGTTTCAAAAATAATACAGTTTCTTAGTTTAGGAATATTTTGAACAGTTTTGACTGTATTCGTGAGTATTCGCAATTATCATATTCTTCATTGATGCGAAAACGATTTCTGAGAAAACTCTTTATATACAGACATTGACCGCACAATATTGATATCCTTCTGCATTTAGTTATAGAGATCTATAATTTGTGAGGCTCCTACATATTTTTCATACATTCCACTCGAGAAAAATATTCGAATTCCATATTTTGCTCTCATATGATAAACTTTTTATTGCATTATCTCTAGATCACAATGAGGACTGCTTCTATATATTTACAAGGCCCGCCCCGGTCCTATTCAGGAATATGAAGCCCAAGTCCGGCCCAGTCCTGCCCACTTGCTAGTCTGACACAATAACACCAACACCCATTTCATTGTAAATGATTGACTATGCGTAGACTATTTTGGTTTTGCATTGCACGAGGTTACAATTATTCGTGGTAATTACTTCTCTTTACATAAATGGAACATCAGGAAACAATGGAGGGCTTGTAAATGCATGGGATTAAAAATCGATGTGAAGAAAATGTTAATTTTCAGAATAGAAGTTAGAAGCATGAAATATAGTTGAATTTTGTGGCAGATACTGTAATGAATTCATGCCTTTATTTCAACACTAGTTTCTCCATTGCTTTAATAAAATCCGTTTCAGTAGATGAAATCAAGATTTGCCAACTGTTGTCATTTTCCTACTATTAGCCATCTCCTCGCTTTAAGGGAAAATTCCTTTTCAATCCTTGGACCATATTGCGCTTTCAACGATTTCTGTGTTCTTTTCTTTTTTCATCTGCCGCGAACATAACGAGTTCTCATATCTGCATCGTCTACCCGTAATGAAGCGTAGGAATGATGCGTGAGACAATGCCAGCCCAATCTGTTCGCATCAGAGAACCAGCACTTGTATCCTGCGGCGGTCTCAGAATCATTCTTCCTCCTACCATCGTTGGACAAGCTCCCGGCATCAGACTACGCTACGAAAACTATCACTGCGGTAAATAACCAGATAAATAATGAGGCGCGTGCTTCTACGGACATCATGGTCATGCTCGTCAGATATCAATTATCATGGTTGGAGAAATGACCTCATTGTCGGTCATTTCTGACTAAAAGCAAAGAGAGGAAATGCTTACACGAAGATAAAGTGTTCCAGGTCAAATACATTTTTGGAGTTGGGAGCGGTTGCTGTGATTTGTAATTTCATTATATTATTTGAACGCAGGTTACGACGGGAAAGAATGAATGAGTTGACATCTTGAACGCTGAGAGGAAATGGTAGAGGAAGATGAATCAATGGAAGAGGTTCAAATATTACATCAAAAACGTCGTCAATGCTTGAAAGGAGACGCTTATGTTTGTTATTTCAACATCATCTCAAAGCAGTCCTTTGTTGAATGCGCCTCACTGCAGTCCTTTGTCGAATGCGCCTCACTGCAGTCCTTTGTCGAATGCACATCACTGCAGTCCTTTGTCGAATGCGCCTCACTGCAGTCCTTTGTCGAATGCGCCTCACTGCAGTCCTTTGTCGAATGCGCCTCACTGCAGTCCTTTGTCGAATGCACATCACTGCAGTACTTTTTCGAATGCGCCTCACTGCAGTCCTTTGTCGAATGCGCCTCACTGCAGTCCTTTGTCGAATGCTCCTCACTGCAGTCCTTTGTCGAATGCGCCTCACTGCAGTCCTTTGTCGAATGCGCCTCACTGCAGTCCTTTGTCGAATGCGCCTCACTGCAGTCCTTTGTCGAATGCGCCTTACTGCAGTCCTTTGTCGAATGCGCCTCACTGCAGTCCTTTTTCAAATGCTCCCACTGCAGTCCTTTGTCGAATGCGCCTCACTGCAGTCCTTTGTCGAATGCGCCTCACTGCAGTCCTTTGTCGAATGCGCCTCACTGCAGTCCTTTGTCGAATTCACCTCACTGCAGTCCTTTTTCAAATGCTCCCACTGCAGTCCTTTGTCGAATGCGCCTCACTGCAGTCCTTTGTCGAATGCGCCTCACTGCAGTCATTTGTCGAATGCGCCTCACTGCAGTCCTTTGTCGAATTCACCTCACTGCAGTCCTTTTTCAAATGCTCCCACTGCAGTCCTTTGTCGAATGCGCCTCACTGCAGTCCTTTGTCGAATGCGCCTCACTGCAGTCCTTTGTCGAATGCGCCTCACTGCAGTCCTTTGTCGAATGCGACTCACTGCAGTCCTTTGTCGAATGCGACTCACTGCAGTCCTTTGTCGAATGTACCCCTCATTGCGGTGGGATTTGGACGATGATGCAGCGAAGTATCAGAAGCTGAGATTAAGTTAAGTATTATTTTATGTAATTACATATAGATGACTAAAGCAAGATAGCTGTTAATTCCTTCAGTAGTATAGCTATCAAGATGATAAAAAATGAATTTATTTACTTTATTTACACTCATGGTTTACATAATCCTTTTTCCTGACCAAACATGAGCCTAGTGACTTAATTTTGTTTCTACTAAAGGGAAACGTCACCTACAGATATACGGTGTCATGATTCTCGAAGGAGGCGTTAAGATATTAACCTCCCAAAAGTAAATTTGCCAGCATCTTGAGTTTTAAGCAAATTTTAGGTATTTCGTTTGGTTTTTAATGAATAGTTATTTTGCTTGTGCATGACAAACAGCTCTTGTTTCTCTTCTTATTGTAATGCACTGGATTTCAAGCTTCAGGGATTGACATGTGGGGGAAGGGTATTGTTTCTTTGAGCAAGAATATTAAAAAAATAAATGGACCTTGTTTATACTCGGAAGCACATTAGGGACGGAGCCTTTCCTCCATGTTCCCGAGTTATCATTTTCCCTCTTTCATTCTTTTTATATTGCGTGTCTAACAACAATGCAGAGTGCACCTATTTTAAAGTCTTCCTTAGGTTTGACCCGACCAACGTTTGAACCAATGTTTCCCGCTCGCAGAGCGAACACTCTGCGACATGGCCACAGCGCCGGTTAATATAAGTTCCACCTCCTTCCTTCAAGTGACATATTCGTGGTTCAGTTTGAACACTTCACCTTGTGATTGCTAGGGCGAGCTGTTGCCCACTGCTCCCCAGGATGCCATATACACAATCTTCACACATTGGTAGAAAATTAAATTGCAGTTATTTTCACACTTTCAAATGAAGGATATAGAAGCACCTTTAGAGACGTGCATATATCAAGATAGAAATTTATTGTGACACTTGATTTGGTTTGTGATATGAAGAATTTAAAGACAGGTCGGTTCCTATTTCATAGCGAGAAATAATTATCTATCTGGCAACGCAACATCTCCTTTCTCATTCCAAATCTGTAAAATCGTTGATAAATTCGACACGTACAGGTGTGATTTTCCCCTCATGCGAAACTACTAATGAAATGATCGGATTGCAACAAGCAACTCGATTCCGCAATTTCGTCTGGAATGGAATACAGAAGCATTTATGGAAACAAGCTGAAAATATCAAAGACACGCTAAAATGAATGCAGAACAGCTATCTCTAATCAAAACCTTGATCTTCGCATTGTTTGACGGATTGCTGCATTTCAAATACTTTATTTCCGGAAGAATAGGTCTTTTGTGGATCTTCGGAGTCGAAAAGACGCTTAATTTGTCTCAATAACTTCGTACGAAGACGCTAGTCTGGTTTTCATAGTCCCCAGAGAGTTAGTGGAATTCATGGAATCTTAACATGAGAGGATTAAAGCGAAGTGTGTATATTCTTAAAGAACAGAAGAACAATTCATTGATGTCCCTTCGAAGATATACATGTAGTGCTGCATTGAAGGAGAATGTAGAACAGTCTAATCATTTCAGGAGTAAAAGAATGAAGAAATTTGAAACATATTCATGATATTTGACATCATTTGATAATTAATAGGACCTAATTCAGGTAAATGATATTGAAGGAAAAGCCTTTAGAACTGTCCTTTAGCCCAATCCAATCCGGGCTCTTAAGCGAGACGACTGTCATGGAAAGAATTGAACAAAAGTTGTCTAATGGCGTGTTTCTTTGCCCCATAGTTCGCGCATCATTGTACTACACTCAAAGCTTTAATCGGTTTATATACGCGATGTCGTTGGTATAGCTCACAAACCAATTATTTTATTTTGCATAATAATGCAACAATTAAATTGAATTGGTACATGTCATATTAAGTTATGTATAATAGTATTTATTCATTTCCACTTTTGGCGTGTGCATTTTTCGCAGTATACATTCATAATTAATACATAGTTAATATATATATTCACCTCATCGACAGAGTCAGATGACACTGCAGTCCCAGGGAGAGCTCAAAGACATCATAGCTTGGTGTCTATGAATTACTGAGTTAGTTTATTGCATCTGTTTACGAAAAGACCATGTCGATGAAAGACCTGTCGATGAAATGACCTTGTCGATGAAAGACCATGTCGATGAAATGACCTTGTCGATGAAAGACCATGTCGATGAAATGACCTTGTCGATGAAAAGACCATGTCGATGAAAGACCTGTCGATGAAATGACCTTGTCGATGAAAGACCATGTCGATGAAATGACCTTGTCGATGAAAGACCATGTCGATGAAATGACCTTGTCGATGAAATGACCTTGTCGATGAAATGACCTTGTCGATGAAATGACCTTGTCGATGAAATGACCTTGTTGATGAAATGACCTTTTCGATGAAAGACCAGTCGATGAAATACATTACTGATGACTATGATTTGAATTCATCTTGTAGCTGCTTCGTATTGGGTAGAAGGCTTTTCCGAATACTTTAAGAGGATGAGATCGCTTATCCCAGAAACTCGATATATTCAGTTGCTCATAAAAGTTTCATCATTTCATCATAATAGATGATCCAGATCAACTATATTTGTGAATAAGTAGACTACAAAAAAGCATGAAAGTATAGGGTAGAAGTAGACACGAAAGTCAACGTACATAGAAAATGTACATAGGTATACATGGTTTATAAGTATAAAATACCAATCTGGTATTCGTATTTTTTAACATTGTGTGCAACAAGGAAAATCTCTAGGAATACTCACAATCAAGAATAGCGATTGAAATTTTGTTGTATGTATATTTTTATGGATTGATGGAACTCCAAGATTTGCCTGAGCTCTTGATAACTGCAACCTATCCAATGGATTATGACCAATCTGAAGCAACTCAATACAACACATGAATGACAGTAGACAGCTTTTTACACGTGAAAGGCTGATATAGGCTGGCAATTTTAAAACATTTGTAGTCGAAACTATATCAGAATGAAATAGAGTTTTAATCTTTTAAGTTACCTTGCCCCTTGTTTGCCTTGTCTGTAATAGTTCTACTGAGAATATGTCACGAATAAAATCACCTGAAGCGTATTCTTGAAAACAGTCCGATTTTTCTATATTTCTGTGGGTGAATGTAATAATTGGTCCCAAACTGTACAAGGTAGGTCATCAGTAAAATTCATAGGGAATTCCAGCCTCATCCTCTCAATCCCAATCTAGTTCTCCATTTTCTGCGTGAAATTCTCATGCAGTGGCTCGCAGTCCTATTAGTGCAAGCATGAAAAGTCCTTTCATCACCAAGTTTATGAAACAGAGCCCTGAAGAATGACTTGGCTTGAGTACCATATGTTCCTTCACAGAAGAAGATGAGCGGTTTAAAATTACTTTTGCGGTATTCTTTTTTGTTTTGTGTAGAATTAAAAATTTGAATGCGACCATCGCATGATTCGGCGTCAAGGTTGACAGCTTGCATTTCTAGCAACACCGGAGTCTGTAATGCCCACACGTCTCTCACCATGATGCCTGCTCTTAGTCTGTCCTCCTCATTGTCGAGTTCTACACTGTAAATCGCTCAATACCAATCACATACGAAGGATGGATACCAAAATAGTTTTTGGCATATTTCTGTATATATATTTTTTGCTTTTCGTATGTTATTTCAAGTGTGGTATGCTGAACATACTAAAGCCATACCAGCACAATGTTAAAAGAAAGCATCAATTATGTCTAAAGTATGTTGATTTAAGGCCTTTTGTCAATGAAGATTACACTTATGTTACTACTGTTCTGTAAGTAGTGAGATAATGCCATTCAAGAGTCATACTTTTAATACTGAATTCGATTTTAATACATGTAATTCTAAGGAATTTCACAAATAATCAATAAGTATTCAACCATCAACAATTATGCATTATGTAATTTTGAAATTAAGCGATTTTTTTTTGAAATTGAATTATAATTTATATAATTATATATAGTACAATTAAAGATAATAGATAAATAGATTTATATAATTATCAGTCCGAAGTATGAGCAGATTATAATTCATGAACTGAAAAATAGTTATGTTTGGGATATGTAAGTCAACATGATTGCACGAAAAATATCATTTGAATAAAATGATGTTTATCAATTTGGTTAATAAAGTATAACTAACTAAGCGTCCTGTTAATGTTGCTAGACAAGTAGCAACGGCGACATACTCGAGGAGCATATAATTCACAATAAATTTAATCTATAGTTAATTACAACTCTATCAAAAAGAAATATTTACGACTGGTGTTACTGAAAAAAGTTATTTGACAGTAGTATGCAATACACATATTTTTTGCTATGTGACTTAAAGTTCTACATACCAGAGGCACGCCAAAGGGATACGAATGAGAATGAATTTGCATCGGGTCTCGTATATAAAACATGCCAACAACTCGCATTTCAGTGTAAATCAGCCAATCACAGATAGAATAATTCGTATCGCTACATACCAATTACATACGAAAGTAAGTGTATTTTGTATGAAAAACGTGCCAGATCTCTGTAAGCATTCGAGAATCTCGTATCAGATGTTAGTTTCAAATTGTATGTGATCTTGGTACATGTTTGTATGTAATTTTCGTATCCAGCGATTTACAGTGTACAGTCTCTCTGATAATTGGTTCTTTGTTGACATTTCGCTTTCCATATGCCATTGCAACCAAGTCTCCGAGCACATCACTACTCTCGTTATGCCGCTGAAATATCAAACCTGCAGATGTGGAACATCTGTATGCAGTCCATCCATCGCTTCATCGGTCGCTCCCTTGACCATTTGCTCCATGGTCGCCTCACTTTGTCGATCTTCTCTATCCACTGGACGTGTCCTCGAACGCTCCTCTTTGAAAGTCATCGTCCAACGTTCTGAGCCACATACAGAAGTGCGGGTCTGATCATCTCCTTGTACCCTTTCGTTTTTATTTTCCTTGACATCTTCTTATCGCACATGACTCCTGTCAGTTCTCTCCATTTTGTCCACACCGCCCTCACTCTGGCCTTAACTGCTTCTTCGGATCTTCCTTTCTCATTGAGTGTCAACCGAGGTACTTGAAACTATTTAATTGCTTTAGTCTCACACCTTGATTGTCTTTGATATCCGCAAGTGAATCATTCCTGCTGCTGACCATCACCTCAGTCTTGTTTGTGTTGACTTTCAGGCATTTCTCTTGCAGTCCCTTTTGCCATCCCAACCGTCTCTCTCCAATCTAGCATTAACTACTATTGGTGGGAAAAGGCATTCAGAAATCCGACAGTCACTTTACATAATTGTGGTTTCAGTTATTCTTATACGTACATAATGCAAGGGTCATGCTTCACGATAATCAAGTTGTAAGATCAATAAGTGTTGTAATCACTGTTTAGCGAGCTGGTAGGCTATAAACAGTGCAATCGTTCACTTCGTTCATCCTACGACTCGTTCACTTTGAACATACCATTCAGTCGATCAGTTTTGGGGATGTCATCGTTTAGTGTTGTCGGGCCTAAGTCATACAACGAACTCCCAATCGATGTGCGACAATGCGATACGTTGACCAACTTTAAAAGAAAGTGCTATGACTTTTATTGTCAGTTGTCCTTCGGAATGACTTCATAATGTTCATTGTTTTTTCCTTTTACACGTATCTTCGTAGTGTATTTGCTCGACCATATCGAAAACAGGCTCCGCGCCTAATGTGTATCGAGCTAAAATAAAGCCTTTATTATATTATATTATTATAAGATGGCACCTGACGGATATCTACGCTGCCTCCAACATCATGCAGAGTTTCACCTGTCCTAGATCCGCAGCACGCGATACAGAATAGCGGCAGATAAAGAAATATGCACAACTGGCTCATAAATACATGTTTATTCCACAGTTTATCGTTGAAACCTCCTGAACAGTTGGCGAAGTTGGATCGGCCTTCGTCAGATTTCTCGGCCGCCTCATTAGCAAGAATACCCGCGATCCTAGAGAATCCACGTGGCTTCGCCAACGCATTTCTCTTGCGACTCCGTTGCTATCTCCGCCACCCCACTGAATGAAATACCTTGCAATTAATCCAGATGTACGAATCGAGATGGGCTTCGATCTTTTACTTCCCTCCTTTTGTAAATCCTGCTTGACTTCTTTTTTATCTTCTTTGTTTCTGAACAGTTGAATGCCTCACCTTGTGACAATAAAAGTTTTGAATATGTCAAGCTAAGCGGTTGTGATTAATGACTTTCTAACACTATAAGGTCCTCCTGCAGTCAGCAAAAGCACGGATGAAGAATATAATAGATCACGAAACCCGCATTAGGAGCTTCGATGAATGCAGACATTTGCGCATCGCACTGACAAGAATGTTCTTGAATCTTTGTTCAATGAAGGCTGAAGATGTATTAACCAGTATCAAATCATGTATGTCATGACGATTCATTGCTCTTCAATAAGTTCCAGTAGTCCAGTTTTAGATCAGATACTTTGAAAATCGATACGAGTAGAAAGTCACAATTCAAATCAAATAGAACGTTGATGGTAGGTGAACACTTTCTCCCGACATGTTCTCTGCATGAATGGATGTATTAGGATGAGCAGCATTTTTCTTTGATATTTTCTTTGATTTCCTTGATTACTAAAGCCATCCATATTGTATATTCTCATTATTTTGAGAAGGCAAGTACGACAAGTTGTCATTGTACTGGTTTTTAAGGCTCCTTAAATCTGCAACTAGATAAATCATGAGAAAGGAAAGTTGAAAAAGGTGACCAAAACGGCAAAGAGAATGACAGCAATCAAGTTGAGCGTGTAAACGCACCTTTTGCAGCCTCAAACGCTCTCAGATTTTCCTTATTTGTCAAATTTGCTTTGAGTTCCATGAGATCGTTATGAGGATTCTTTTTCTTTTGACTTTCTGTACTGAGTTTTAATTTGAGTTTGTAGATTGTATTTTGTGATTAAGCATCACGTTTCTTCGATGGAATGATGAAATTCATACCACAATTTTGTTGGGAGGGATATCGCTCACCTCCATTAAAAAAATATTCAACTACATTATTTGTCTAATTTTCACAAAATTCTGATCAACATTGCAGAAGGTTAATGTATTTTAACACAACCAAAATGATGTTTGACGGAAGCAACAAGAGGAAGAGTTATGTTTATCATCCAAAGAAACGCTCTAGCTCAACACAGATTGTGACTTGGACATGGTATGTTGATATTATATCACCACAAAATATATGTTGGGCCGTCGCATTGCGCAGTCAAAACGTTCGTTTTGCAAGCATCATCCACAGTAGAACTATAGCTGCACCTGGTAGAATGACCACTATCAAAGCTGGGATCGTTCAACAAAATGGCTTCTCTCAATGAGCGCACTAACAGATATTGCCGCAGCAAAAGCAAAGTGAGCGATTGCAAGTCCATTAGAAAACTCTTCAAACCTGAAGGCGAAATCCGAAGATGCTTTTTCTAATTCTATTATACCAAGTCACCGTCACCTATATATCGTTGCAAAGTAGGCAAATCTAGGTACTATAATATCTAGGTAATGATGGTGCTATATAACGACTTGATTGTGTAAATTATTAACCTGTATACATAGAAAGCTGCACAATAGCATGTATTATTTAATTAGAAGCAGTGCCTGTAGAATTGTACTGTTTCAATCATAGTTGGAACTTGGAATCACATTTTCGAAAATACTTCTATGTTTCGAATCTTATTTCTGATCTGACTGCTTTAACTTCAAAATACTGAACTCACAACCCCTTCGATATCATAGAAATTCCCTTCGTTTGCTTGGAGTTATCTATTCTATCTCAGGAATTGCAAAACATACGCACATAGAAATGTGGAGATAGGCTTTAATGTATGTCAGCGACATGTTGTTGATTTAAATATGGATTCTATAGTGACAGAGTTGTGCACACGAAGAGCTAGGATTGGATTGAAAGTCAGTCGATAGCATGGATGTTGCTGAATCCAATTCAACATCGGATACATTACCATCACTGACACCATCATCCTTATACTGGGAAAATGTTATCGATGGCATTTATAAGTTTATTGCAAAAGGGATTCCTATCCTCAGATCAATATCACTCTCAGGATCGTTCATCATTTTAATAATTTCATCATGTTATCGCAGCCGCATGAAAATAGCTAAGACAACCACCCTTGCCATCTGCACACTATTGATGGTAGATTATCTGTATCTTGCTGTTAATTTATTACTTGATTTTCTCGGAAAGAGCTTAGACATATGGGTTGCAGATCACCATATCACACTATGTTACATCATCAATCTGTCGATAAAAATGCTGTTAACAATACCAGGTTATATTCAATGCATAATATCCGTAGAGAGAGTTATTGCTATTTCTTTGCCTATGCATGTTAAGCAAATCATGACTCTGAAAAGAATGGTATTGTCATTGATTTTAACGTTTATTGCTATCTTTGGATTTGAAACCGTATATATAGTCCTTAGTTACGAATACACATCGTATGGAGCTTGCTTAGTGCGGAACAATCCAATCCAAGAAAGAACATTGAATATACTGCATGCCACGATCTATTGTGTTATTCCTGTTGCTATTTTGTCGATTTGCAATGGCACCATTGTTGCCTTCTTAATAAAAAGGCATCAGCAAGATCTAACCCAACATATGAAGCTACCTCCGACACACATCCGGTTAGTAATAGCGCTAATTGTGATGAATGTGATATATTTGATTTCGACCCTACCATACGCAATTGGATTACTTGTCCATCCACTATCTTTTAACACATTTAATTCACGTACAGAAGCCTTCTTGCTATTAGCACGGATTTTTGCGGAATTAGGTTTCATGACTGATTGGCTTATTCTCATTATTTTGAGCAGACAGATGCAACAGGTTATCATTGAATTTGGTAGGAAAGCTACTAAAATCTGTAGCCAGACAAATGATAAAGAAGGAAAGTCCATGAAGACTAATGCTGTTGTGAGGGTAAGAACGGAGAAGACTCGTGAAATGAAAGCGGAAGTCAGGGCCGAAACTTCTTCTTTGTATTCATTTACAGATTGATACTAATCTTGTCTTTCAAGATACTCTTTATTTCGAAGATGTCATATATGCATGTCATGATTTATATAAAGATATATATTTATATGAAGATGCTGTCATCATTTTAATTCTAAATTAGCTCAGTCCGTAGTCTGAATGTACTCTTGACCATAGAGTAAATATAATAGGTAGAGTAGCAGCTCAATATCAATGAAATCCCCAAAGTGTATGCAGTTTCGATTTTATTAAATGAACTTGAGCTGAGACCCAGTATCAAATGCCCTACTTACCAATTTTTGCAGTTTTGAACAAAGTACCGCGGAATTGACTGAGCATGAAAGGAATGCAGAAGGAATAATAGTATTCTTAGTACATTATAATATTACATTAGTTAGAACAACTTTGGAGAGTTAATATTCGTTATCAAATCAGCAGTTCGATGGAAAAAGAGTGTTTTCTTAAGCGCGATCATATCACAAGTTATCTGCCACTGAAAGAGCAAAATGTTATCAGATTCAATAAATGAGACATGAATTTAGAGAATCATAAAATCATGCCGATAAAAATTGAATTAAAAACTTGAAAATTCAGCCGAGAAGAATAATTATATCTCAACTTTTCCATGAGGACGTGCATTATAATGCAGTTCATGAAGTTTCCTTGATAATCTGCTTCATTAAAGGATAGCATCACCATTGCCACTTAAAGATACTTGTTAGTAAATGTTTATTCATTTTGATATCTGATAAGTTTCATTCACAGTAAAAATTTGTAGAAATTTAGCTTCTTAAAAATTGATCAAACATTTTCGTAGACCGAAAGTCTTCTCTTGAGTCGACACTCTGCCTATATTATATACTTGCTCTATGCTTTGAGCTGAAATGGTAAGAACCATACCGTAAGTATATCTAGCAAGAGTTTTTACGGAGACTACGCTCCTGTGATCCAAAAAATTATTTGAGCAGTTTTTAAAAAGTTTAGTTTTTACAAATTTATACACTACCGACATGAACCCGCTTTATAAGTAGCATGAAACAAGTTGGATATCAAAAGGAATGAATATTTGCTAACAAGCATCTTAATTAAGCGGAAATTAAGCTGATTCACAAGGCGTCATTCTGTGGATCCATTTATATCTTCCAAATATTATTATCATCATCTTCCTTGATGATGATGATGTTTTGCTCTTTCCGTTGCAGTTCATCGAATTGCTAATTTAACAAACTAGGTTACCTCTCCAAGTCGTCATGACATGGAGGATTTGTGGAATACTATTCCTTATTCTGTATTGCTATCATAATCAGTCAAATTCGTGTACATTTCTGCAAAAGTTTAAAAATTTGCATATCTCACAAGATGGCACTGGGTCTCGACTAATGTTCATTTAATGAAACCGAAACTGTATACACATTGGGGATTTAATAACTGCTGAGTTGCTACTCTACCTAACATACCTACTCTATGGTGGGAACTTCTACTTTTTACAGGACACTTTCTAAAATTGTTGCGCAAACGGTGCTCATAATAACCCTAAGGAAGGGATCGCATCATTCCTTTGAATGTAGTTGGAAAGAGCCAATTTATTGAAAGATGGTAGTTTTAATGCTATTTCTTACAATTAATTTCAGTTAACATACGTTAACTATGTTCAGGTAAAAAGGAAGGAAACATGGTCTAGCATGAAAAATAGCCAAGACAATATATTCGCATCATTGCTGATCAATAATTATAGCAGCAGTGTACTAACATTACTGTATGTTAAATTATAAAATAATATCAAATTATATGTATAATTATATTGTATACTAAACACTAATTATTTATTAATGGTAGATGACACAAGATCTATCAAAATGTAATCATTGAAATGATCATGGGACGTAAGCTCGTAATTCAAAAATGCTTGATTCTCGTAAAACTTGTTGTTTAAAACTTGTTGTTTGTGTTGAAGGAAATGCCTCATCGAAACATCACCTTAACAGCAAACCAATAATCTTTTATCAACTTAATTAACTCGCATTTGTTCAAGCGGACAAAAATGTCTTCAAATATCCTTTGCATTGATATCCACTGAAGTTAAGATAAGATAATGAAGCGAACTCCATGAACTTGCTTGCCTGATAATCAGCTGAAATTATCATTGAAAAATTTGAAAGATAAGTTACAAATATCGCATAAAAAGCAAATAACCCTTTGCGTTTCAGTGAGGACAAAAGTGTGCTTAAGCCTACATGCTATGGTCTGCAGTGATTGCATTCCTACACATGGGCTATTGTTGAGGAAACCAATCACAGTTTAGGGGAGTCTAAACGTCATTGCGGGATCTATCCTAATTTATAGCCGCTTATTGAAAGGAAACACTTACAGCCACAGAACTAAATATTTTGTTTATCTGCTTCGGTTTTCCAGAAGTGTGACTAATAAGAAATGGACGTCACATCGAGGAACCTATTAAGTGGGCAAAAAGGAATTGCTAGTACCTTACACAGATAGGAAAAGGTCGGGCGTCGCTTGCGGATTGCTCCGAATTCTATCAATGTGCTTCGATTGCCAAAATTCCTTCAGATTCGAAGAATTCAGATCATTGCGCACAAGTTTTCTCCACGATATTGGCCCTTCCGATCATTATTTTAAAAAAGTAGCAAGCGTACGAAAATTAGTTCACTTGATGATTTCACCATCGTCTTCTCAGCCAGTCCTCACTGAATAGTGCATACCTTGAATCGAATGTTAGCCAGGCGATGTGTGTTTCGGTGTGTGTGAAGTGATCACAGCACACACGCATCTCTCACTGGCTTTGGTGTCCTCTGCTGACAGCTTATTGTTTGCCATTTCCAATAGTAAGCGATACATTAATTTTCCATTCGAGAAGGAGCAAGTTGTCTAATTCTGTGATGTGCCATGTCGATATTAAGGTTAGAGATGATTCTTCCTTTCTAGGAAACCGAAGCGCGCGCAGATGAATCAAATTCTGTGCTTTCAGCTGACAGCTATGGATCAGCAAGGTTCCAAAAATTGATAATGGTAGCATTGACTATTGCGTCAGAGGACAAAGCCTGATATGTGAACAGTATTCATTCAGTTGATCACTTCAGTCGATTTTATTGCATAAATAGACATCGGAGAGTACCGATGTGGTGTAAAATGTTAAATCAAGGGAAGTTATTGCAGTGATCAGAATGATGCTTTCTAAGGTGCATGCTGACCGGTGAACATCGAACTAATCGATTTTTCTGAATAACGGAATTCAGAGGCAAGACAAAAATGCATGAGAAAGTGTGCATGGAAATGACAGGTCTGGTCGTCCCATTGAGGTTGGTGAAAACGCAGTTCAAGGGAAATGCGAGACCATCAATCACCAGAGAGCTGTCTCTAAAGTTAAACGTGCTGATTGGAAAGCTCGATATGTTCTCAAATCATGAGGTGTTCGCAAGCTGTCTTCTCGCCTTGTGCCCGCGTGGCCTTTTCATAGCAGCGATGTGATTGTGCCTTACCGGGGCAGCCTCTCATCTATATGTTTCCAATTAAAAGGCGGGCTCAGTGGCAAAGGAGACAGAGACGAAGAAATCTGTGAAGTATGAAGCTCTCATGGATTCATGCGACTTCAGGGGAATTTCAATTGAAATTTTAGGTGTGTTGGGACCAGGGTCCACTCTTCTTACTCGACCGGTCGGAAGCAAGTCAGGTAACCCTCTAACAACGGTGAAACTGCCTCAACGATTGAGTCTTGCCGTGCATCGTGGCAATACTGCTTCAGTCACAAAAAGCCTCTACCAAATATAGCCTAATTAATTAGTTATATCGATGACTAAACATTTGTTTCTTGGAGGTGTACTGGCTGAATAGCCACTTTTGTAGCTGAATAAAGGATTATTTTCTTACAATTATTTTCTAATTTACTTCATTTGTGAAGAACACTCGGAACACCTGTGCTTTCTTTTTGCTTCTTATTGCCAATACGGAATGCTATGATGAGCCGATATGTATATCGCATCCATTTAGACATTTTATGCAAGGTGTTCTACATCTTTTTAACAGAGTCACGTCAGTAATTGCGCAGCGTTTATCTTGACCAGAGGGATAATTTATATTATATTATTAAATTATTGAGAATTACATTTTTTTGGCTACTTTATATTGTAAAGAGCAATTTAATATATAATTACATATTGGTCTAATTATTTTTTGTTAGGTCATTCCACTCTATGGTTCATCCTTTGAAGTATCTGTTTTGTTATCAAGATTTAAAGAGCATTATCTATGTTATTGCTCCCTTTAAATGAAGTGTAAGTTTTTCGATCAAATGCGGGTTGAATTCAAAACCCATCAACAGGGAATGATAACCAGACAATAAATACAAAATGAATGTACGCAAATTTACATAATATCAGTTAAAACCAAAAACATGGATTCTTGAAGTAAATCACAGTTATCTGCTTGAAGGGGTCATACACTAGGTCCTTACGTGTAGAGCACTAAGGAATCATAGATAAGAAGCTACAACAGTACATCTGTTCCCGACGAATTTCGATTGTGAGAATGCTGTCTAAGTATTCTTTTTAAATAGGCATGTAATAAGCATCGAAATATTTTGTTTGTGTGCGTGTTCGTATGATATAAACCTTTCAACAAAGCATGAAATTCACTTGCAGACGTTGACGCTGCTTTGTCTCGCAAGGATTCGCCAATGTAAAATATTTTCACTCAAACAGTGCATTTCTGTTGAATATACATGTCTAACTACACTCAAATTATTTGATAGGAATGCTCTGACTGATGTTAAAATGCTGAAAATCTTCACAGTGAGAGGACCTTATGTCTATCAAGCAAAAGCGTGCAGAAAAAGGGAGACGTCACAGGTACCTACGACTTCGGTGTCAAAATGCCGATATGCGATGTTAAAATCGCACTTTAATCCGACTTCATAAGTAACATCAATACATTTCCTCTTCTAGTCGCTAAGTTTCCGTCTCATTAAACCTATTTCTACTATGCGATGACGAACAATCTCAGCAGAGTGAAATTGACTCTTCAATGAACAGCCTTCAGGTCAGATACTGTTTTTAAACATGTGAGAGTGAAGATCGGAAGAATGAGATGTTTTGAAAGTGAAGAAATTTCGGCTATGGAGGCAAGTTGGCTGAGCTTCGAAGACGGAATGAGTTTGATTCGCCACAAGGCAAAAAGGAAGATGTATTGAAGAAACGCGAGGAGATAGACGCTGGTTCTGGTCAGACTGATGAAAATTAGTTTGCCAAGGGCAGAACACAGAATCTCGTGTCCTCTCTGCTCGCAATCTTTTTTCTTAGTTTCCAACATAACGGTTTTCTTCTATACGTGCTGAAAATAGTCTCAACCCATCAATTTGTCGAATCTTTTCAACTGATTTCATCCTCTTTATAACAACTTGATCATCTGAAATGTTCAAGATTTTATGTAACAACAACTTTATGAAGAACTGCACAATACAAATTTGATTTCTGTTCTACCAGTTATGTATTGAAAGTGTAAACATAGAGATCATCTTCCAATTCATTCTTATATAGCATAGTCCGAATAATATGACAGACATCGTTGGGCAAAGATTCTTACTGTTTAATTTCACAAACACGTTTACAGGAAGAGAAACTAACATAAATAAAGTAAAACATAAAATAAATAAATAAGTAAGACATAATATTATGTACATGACACGCATGCATAATCAATCTAAGATTTATTAACAATTAAGACTATGACTACGTGAAGAATGTCAATCTTGAACTCGATGCCTCCGTGCTATGCTTTGCGCAATTCATCCAAAAGAATTAGTTAAGTTTAATTGTATACACGACGACTGTTAATAGCACTCACAGGTCTTCGACGAAAAACTTGATAAAATCATCTTGTAAGCACTGAAACGCAAAATTAATGACATCGTATTGAATAATAAGTGATACCAGCTACTACATGTATGTCTAGAATACACAATGGCTGATAGCTGGCTAATGTTGCCATAATACTTAAAGATATGATTTTAATTGTAAGTTTTGTAAATATACTATACCCATAAAAGAGCATGCAATGTAGCATTTCAACTTATTCGAGTTGCTTAACTTCCAGTACAGCAGATGCAAGCTATTACATAAATTGTCCTCTACAAGCAAAAAAAATCAAAAGAAATTAGCACTGTGATAAAATTCAACATTCAGAGAATGCATTCTAAGTTCCCGAATGAAATCAAACCAGGTAACTTCATTTGATTGTTATATTCGACAACCACTGAGTTTTCTTACTGGCTACAACCTGAAACCCTAAAGTCTCAATTGTGCAATGAACCGCGCCACTTGATACAATGTTATGAACAATAGAAAAATTTATAAAGGCTTTGAACAAAAGTGGCCTTGCTTCCTCTATATCAGAGAGAAGATTATTCGAATCAGTGAAACAGATCTGCATACTATGGAAAAATTGTTCATTGATGTGGCAGTTCTCAAAGGGTGACGAATTTGACTAACATAGAAATTAGAAAATGCTGAGTTTAGCGTATGACTTTCAATTAGTCCGGGAGCTACCGACACTTTCTTCCTAAATTCGCACACAAGGGGCCTAATAGCATGTATTTGTAGATCTTGAAACGCTGAACACAAAAATCAAATTCTTAAGTGTCACATAAGTGAATCATGTGAATCACTTCAACTTTTATATCGAAGTTGATATCTGAACTCAATCATGTTTCAAACTTCATGACATTCTGATAAATAGTTTATTTTCTGCAAAAGAAAATATACGAATATTGCCAGGTGCTTCACAATCCATAGATATTTCTTGAATTTTACCATTGGATTCCAATGGGAATCCTTTAACGTTACCTATAACCGAAAGCGACTGGCTGTGACACTTAAGAATTTGATTTTTGTATTTAGCGTTTCAAGATCTACAAATCCATGCTATTAAGCCCTTAGTGCGAGAATTTAGGAAGAAAGTGTCAGTAGATCCCGTCCTTAAATAGCATTGTGAACAATTTCCTTTATAGTTACCGCTCTGAACATAGTGTGGACAGCTTGAGATCGAACTCTTACATAGTTTCAAGATTCTGGGTGACGGAACGGCTGTTAAGTTGCATTTTTCTTGATTCATGTTTCCCTGACAGGCATGATAATCATATGAAGAACGTAGAAAATCGAAAGTTTTCACCAGGTCATAGGCCACAGAATTAGATTGTTTAACTGTATCACTTTGCAAGAAGTGCAAACTGATTCAAACAGATGCCGCATGCAGGAACTTATTAAGTGGGCAAAAAGAAATTTTTGATACCTTTCAGAGATAGGAAAAGTAGTCGTACGTCACTTGCGCATTGTTGTGGATTCCTTCAAAATGCTCCGATCGCCACGACTCCTTCAGATTCGAAGAATTCAGATCATTGCGCAAAAGTTTTCTCGATCATGTTGGCCCTTCCGATGATTATTAAAAAAAGTTAGCAGGCGCACGAAAAAACGTTCACAAACTTCTGTGTAGAACTTGACATCGTCTGTGTCTCTTTGCTGTGTGATCCGGATGATAACAGTCACTGAAACTTCACACAATTTGGCGTGTTTATCGTTGAACTGGCTGCTCATTGTTCGATTGCTATGGTATTATGTCAGTAGATTGTGCCATTTCATTAACGTTACATGCTCCAATGTTAGTAGTTTATAGTGTGACATCCGGCGCGACGCTTCGCTTCGCTTTGCTTCGCTTCGCTTGCGCCGGATGTCATACTTTTGCGGGGGTTTTCAAAATTTTCAAAAAAATCAAAATTTCAAAAATTTAGGTAGATTTCAAATTTCACGTGGCCGAAGGGCGAAAATTTAAGTTGTCTCAAAATATCACGTGGTCTAAGAATTTTGAAAATTTAGGCAGACGAAAATTTAAGTTGTCTCAAAATATCACGTAGTCTCAATATACCAGAAGATTGTATTCAAAATATTTATTCAAAATATTTATTCAAAATATTCATTTAAAAATGGAAGAAACAAAAGTGGATGAAACAAAAGTGGAAGGAACCTCAAGAATATATCCTTCGTTATCATATGAACGTAGTTCTACTTTAATGGACATTGAAAAGATTAACATTGAAAAAATGAATAAAGAAAAACACAAAGATAGAGTTAGGTATATGAAAGATAAGGAATCTCAATTATTATTAAGATTAGAGCATTATAAAAAGTTAAGAAAGAGATGGTCTAATACTTTAACAATTGTCATTTCATCTGGCGTTCTTACAATTCCAGTAGTTGCTACTGCTTTAACTCGATACAAAATGAAAACACATTTCCATCTTTGAAATATTTTATTCACATCACAGACAAGTACTATGTACAAGTAGCATGGTTTACAACGAATAAAATATGTTGACTAGAAAATGTATTATGCCATGATACAATTGTTTCTGTATGAGTAAAATAAGGTAAGGCTCATAGAACTATAAAACCAATGAGGACAAGTAGCATAGTTTACAACGAATAAAATATGTTGACTAGAAAATGTATTATGCCATGATACAATTGTTTCTGTATGAGTAAAATAAGGTAAGGCTCATAGAACTATAAAACCAATGAGGACAAGTAGCATAGTTTACAACGAATAAAATATGTTGACTAGAAAATGTATTATGCCATGATACAATTGTTTCTGTATGAGTAAAATAAGGTAAGGCTCATAGAACTATAAAACCAATGAGGACAAGTAGCATAGTTTACAACGAATAAAATATGTTGACTAGAAAATGTATTATGCCATGATACAATTGTTTCTGTATGAGTAAAATAAGGTAAGGCTCATAGAACTATAAAACCAATGAGGACAAGTAGCATAGTTTACAACGAATAAAATATGTTGACTAGAAAATGTATTATGCCATGATACAATTGTTTCTGTATGAGTAAAATAAGGTAAGGCTCATAGAACTATAAAACCAATGAGGACAAGTAGCATAGTTTACAACGAATAAAATATGTTGACTAGAAAATGTATTATGCCATGATACAATTGTTTCTGTATGAGTAAAATAAGGTAAGGCTCATAGAACTATAAAACCAATGAGGACAAGTAGCATAGTTTACAACGAATAAAATATGTTGACTAGAAAATGTATTATGCCATGATACAATTGTTTCTGTATGAGTAAAATAAGGTAAGGCTCATAGAACTATAAAACCAATGAGGACAAGTAGCATGGTTTACAACGAATAAAATATGTTGACTAGAAAATGTATTATGCCATGATACAATTGTTTCTGTATGAGTAAAATAAGGTAAGGCTCATAGAACTATAAAACCAATGAGGACAAGTAGCATGGTTTACAACGAATAAAATATGTTGACTAGAAAATGTATTATGCCATGATACAATTGTTTCTCGTAAATAGAAATAAGGTAATACTCATAGTACTATTATCCATTGCGAGTAGCTTACCGTTTCAATTGATTGAGTTTAGTATTTCATCAAGGGTTGGGCGCTGTCTCCCATGGCGAAGATACGAGTCAATAATAGCGAAGTTCCTTTTGAAAAATGATATAGATTCCGTCGAGTTCTTAATAAACGGAAATCGTAAATATAGTTTATAAAATTTTCTTAAAAAGATGTTATAGCCTCTGGAATAACCTAATTGTTTACAAACATGGCCACTTCCCCGGATTACAGTCAAAGCTCTTCCTTTTAACAACGATAACTTCACAGTATTGTTCACCGAAATGTCTTCTTCTCTTCTTAAATGTGCTAAATAATTAGTTAGCTCTGATGGTAAGATGTCTCTTTGAATTTCTTCTTCAAAATTATAGTTTGAACTGATATTGATGGCGTTATCTTGCAATGTGTCTTCAAATCGATTTATCACTAAAAATTCTCTGAATGTTTTTGATGCGTGGATGTCTTCTTCCTCCCTTGGTTTAAGATATTTCTCCTGAAATTCTGTTAGCATCTCAATACACTTCTTCCGTTGATCTTCGTTCACAATAGTGTCTGAAATTTTTCTTTTCAAATCGGCAAAGGCGATGCTTGAACGTGCCATTTTCGTTAAAACGTAGTGAATTAATTATGATAAAAAATAAAATTGTTGAAAGTCGCTGATGAAATTGACCAAAATAGATAAAGGTCACAGATGATTCGTAAGCAGTCACAGTCTCGTAGAACGCTCGCAGAATGAATGCACGCAGTAATACGTGGAATAATGGCAGCAGCTGTTCAAGTGAAAAGTCATGAGTTATGCGGGTCACAAAGAATTCTCTCATACTGAATAGCTTAAACTGGTAGCAGCTGTTCATGTTGAGAAATTTGGTAACAGATGTTGCTAATGTCTTAATACAGATAAAACAATCAATATTCTCTTAACAAGAGTTCATAAGAATAAAATGGAACAATGTAACGTTTTAATTTAGATTAAATTAAATCATTTCAAAATCGAATAAGTAGCAAGGAAAGACATCATTGTGGAACAGTTTTAAATCAATACCCCCTCCCTTCTGTCTAAGTAGTAAGGAAAGACATCATTAGAGAACAGTTTTAAATCAATACCCCCTCCCTTCTGACTAAGTAGCAAGGAAAGTCATCATTGTGGAACAGTTTTAAATCAATACCCCCTCCCTTCTGACTAAGTAGTAAAGAAAGACATCATTAGAGACCAGTTTTAAATCAATACCCCCCCAGTAGTAAGGAAAGTCATCATTATAAAAATGTTTTAAATCAATACCCCCTTCTGACTAAGTAGTAAGGAAAGACATCATTAGAGAACAGTTTTAAATCAATACCCCCCCCCCTCCTTCAGACTTCTAGGGGTCCCTTAAGAAATTTTTTTATTATAAAATGAGCAACATAAATGAGTTTTTGAAATTATATGGAACACAGACAACAACGAATTTCGATTTAAATAAGATTGCTAATCGATTAGGAATAAAGAATTTTCACATATTGATGAGGGATGAATTACAATTCCTAAAAAATAGGCCAACAGGAACCTTCAGTTCCCGGAACAAAGTTCCATCAATAACTGTAAATTTCATAACGAATCTTCACACTTCAGACCAAAACGGCGTACATTGGTCAGCAGGCGTTAAAAATCATCAGCAAAACTATTATTTTGATCGCCCGGAGGCTGAGAACTATTATTTTGATTCATACGGTTTGCCCCCTACAAATGAAGTAAAAGAATTACTTGGCAATGGAATTTATAATACGTTTCAAATTCAAACACCAGGCACTACTTATTGTGGACAATTATGTCTTTATGTTTTATTTAAATTACAAAAAGGAGTACCATTTCTAGATATTATGTTAGAGTTAAACAATCTATAACTCAAGCAAAGCTAGCTAAAGCGCCACCTAAAGGTTAAAGCTCTGTTTTCTGTAATTCATTTTGATAAAAACGGCCTCTGATATCCTCATTATCTAAATCTTTAATTTCATAAGTAATCGGATAACTTTGATTTATTTTGCAAACTTCAAATATCTCTTTAGTCCAATAGCCCCTACGAAACCTTTCTCGAATTTATTCTTATATTTAAATATTCTAACTCTATCTCCAATTTTAAATTTCGGCTTACGTTTCTGCAAATTCGGATTACTCTCATTCGAATTATTATTCTCGAATATTTTTTTTCTTATCAAATCAGGGTCGACAGAAGCATTCTTTGGAGTTTCTTCAATACCAGAATGAACTTTATTATTGTACTCTTCTACAATTCCTGGTAATATCTTCAACCATTTCTGATTTCTTTGCTCAGTAAATTTCTTGAATAATTTATTTTTTAACGTCCGATTGAATCTTTCTATCACTACAGCTTTTCCAGCGTTTTCAGTTGAATAAACAGTTTCAAATAGTGGCTGAACGTTTCGGTTATAAAATTCCGACCCTTTATCAACAAACAATTTCCTTGGCTTTCTATTACTTTCTTTAAAGATTTCTTCAAACGCATATTTAACTGATAGACCACTTTTATTTTTTAAAGGTTTTACCCAAGCGTATCGTGTATATAAATCTATAACTGTCAATGCGTATTTGTAGTCCCTTTCATTCGGCATATGAATAAGATCAGCACTCCAAATATCATCTTTATTAAATACTTTTACTTTCAATAAATATTTAGGCTTTCTATATTCTTTATGAATTTCAGATGCATAAACGTCTGAATTATGATTTTCATTTAAACCCTGACCGAATAATATTTTAGCTTGTAAAGCTTTCTTAACAAACATTCTTTCAATTTTTTCTCTAAATGTAGGATTCTGAATACTATCTAATTCTTGAATCATCTTCTTATCAGCTGCATGACGAGAACTTAGATCATGATTTCGATAAGCTAAATCATGCCTGTAAGCGGCGGCATCTACTCTATTTATTGGTTCTTCACCTGGTTTCGGATTATTATTCTCATCTAGTCTTATATCTAATCGAGTTCCTGGCCCAGTATATGAATGACCAGGAACATGTTTTTCTTTCGAATATTTACTCCAAATAAATCCAGGAAAGTTTTCTAATGTTTTTTGTATATCACCACCGAAGTGGTATGGAACTTTGTTCTTGTCACCTCCAATATGCTGACAGTTTGAGTTTTTATTTTTGTTTAATAGATAATTCAATAAATCTAAATTAGAAATTTTTAATTTAATTAAATTTTCGGAATTTTTAGTATTCATTTTAAAAGATAAAAAAAATTTAAAAGATAAAATAAAATATTTGTTTTACCGAAAAGAACCAAAGGTTCTGAGGTTATTACCTTATCATACTAGGACTTAGATATATTCCAGAACCATCTTTAGTTTCTTTAATTTCAATTAAATCATCAACATTGTGGAGAATATTTTTAAGAACTCGTTTTCCTTCATCAACTAATTTTAATTTACTAATAAAATTATCTACTACTCCTTTTCCTTCGGGCGAAGCCCTGGAAGACATCTCCGATGTCCCTTCACCCCTAGCAACTTTCTCTAACTCTCTGTTATGACGTTTTTGTTCTTCTAATGCTGCCTTCTCTGATTTATTTTTATTTACTGCTTGGACAATACCAGCTGTCCCACCTGCAACACTTCCTGCTGCAGCTATGCCTCCTATTATTAGTGGAATTAATGGGAGAATACCGCCATTCTTTTCTTCTTGTAATTGAATATTCTCTATCATTGGTTTACTTATGTAATACTTTTTTTTATTAATAGTAATAGTTTTAGGGGTATTTTTGTCAACAATATTACGTAATTTTAATTCAACAGTTTTATTATTAATATTACTTTTCGCTTGCGACATTTTTAATAAAAAAATTTTAAGTTATCAAAAATTTAAATCTATTCTAGTTATGAAAAAATTTTTAAGTTAAGAATTTTTAAGTTAACAAAAATTTTAATCTATTCTTGTTATGAAAAAAATTAATTAATCGACTAAGTCTTGGGCTTTAACCTATCGGAGCGAAGCTCCTCTGGCTTTAGCCTATCCTTACCATCTTCCCATTAAGAACTTCAATAGAATATTTTACATCTAGCAATAAACCATAAGCCATCAATGAAGTTGTGGAATCTTTCTTTTCAATATTAATTGTTACATCACAACCATTTTTAATAATATCTTCAGATTGTGCACTTAAATCGAAACAGAAAATTGGATATAAATGTCTCCAATCTCCAGGAGTTAATTGTGGTTCAACTCCAAATTCTATACAAAGATTTCTATAAGAATCATATCCTTCCATAAATTGATTATTGGTATCATCGAATCTTAATGGATCAATTGGATATCGAGTTTGATTTAATGAAACTTGTAAACTTCGAATTGTATTAATATGAAAAATATTATTGTTCTTATCAAAACTTGGAGAATTATTTCTTTGAAATGTTAGTAATAAATATCTTGGGGTATTCGCAGTTCTAGTAAAATGCCAGTTAAATCTTTGTTCGGAAAAAGTTACTGAACTAGCAGTTCTCTTTAGAAAATTAACTGGAATTGGTTTGTTAGTATTTAATCTTTTTGCAATAGCTGTTTCAACCTCTAAACTAGGAGTAATATGCTTAATCCACCATTCAAGTCTATCAATTTTTAAATATGCTTTTTTTCCAGTTTTACCAAAAAAGATTAATTCATTATTTGCTGTACGATGAATTATTAATTTAAATTTTAATTGATATGATATTTTATCATAATCTAAATATCCGAATAATGGAGACAATGACCAATTTACTGTCTGTTTACTTTTCTTGTTAAATTCACGTCTTTCTTTGTATGCATAATTATTTGTTTTATTTAACTGTTTTGCAATATTTTCTACATCTTTCGCAATTCCTGCGGCATCTGTTCCAGCGTGAGTTAAATCATCAATAATTATACCATCATTAGTATCAGGAAACCAACCTTCGATTTCATACTTTTTATTATTTTCACCAATTGTTACAAATCTAAGCATTGTATCAATTACACCTGGGGAATCACTTATTGTTTCTATATTTTGAGTTGCAACATCTAAACGCATTTGTGTAAATAATCTTGGAAAAAAATTATTTTCTAGTGTAATATTATCGGTATCTGGTAATGGTGTTGTAAAATTAGCATCACTATATAAAGAATATTCACAGTGTAAAAATGAATCAGGTAAATATAAATAACTCTGCTGATTATCAACTTCAAAAATTAAATCTCCTCCAGTATTTACTCTACTGGAAGATCCGGGATTCATAGCAATTCTTATATAGTCATTCTTTTTTTGATTATAACTGACGAACGGAGGATCGTCTAATCTAAATTTATTTTCGATAAGCGAAGACATTTTTATAAAAAATAATTTGACTTTTTGTTTTTCTCACAGATAGAAAAAAATTTTACTAAAAAAATTACTAAAAAATTTTACTAAAATATAATTTTTAGAATTTTGCTAGACCAGCTCCGCTACAGCTTTGCTGGTTAGACCGAAGGTTGCTGCTCACGCCATTACCTCTTATTTCTTCAATTGTTTTTTCATTATTTTTATTTTCATTATGTTTACTATTAGGCGGAGCTCCGCTCCTCAAGGTTTCACCCCCCACAGCTATGTTAGCAATTTTGTTCTTTGTTTCATCTGAAAGTTTTTTTAATTCTTTTAGTTCTTCGGAATCATTCTTGAGTTTACGAATAGCTTCTAGTTGTTTTAATTCGTTTTGAGACTTGACAGCATTTGATATTGCACTAGCTGTACTACCTATAACAGCTGCTCCTTTTGCAGCAGATGTAATCAAATCTTTATTATTTTTAATTAAGTTAACGCTACTACCAATACCAGAAAAGATGCCATCTCCTTCTTTTTGGACGGCACCTGCGGTGCCTAGGAACTTTTGTGTTCCGACAGTTTCTACACTATCATAATGGTACACAGGTTTCATAGATGGTTCATGAGCAATTTTATTATTTGATGCAAAATGTTTAAGATTGTGTTTATAAATTATAGGCATTTTTTAGGATTAAATTTGACTTTTGGGACAAATATCTACGATTGGTTAGTACCCTGAGGACCATTGGTCCGATCGGCTAAAGCCTCGAGGAGCTTCGCTCCGATTGGTTAGTAACCTGAGGACCTTTGGTCCGTTTAAGATTTACGTTTGTGAATGGACAACAACTTCGAGATAACTTTATTAATTGCTTGTTGCACTTTATCTATTGCGTCAAGAAGCGTGTGATGTACTTTAATTTCTTTTCTATTAACTTGCATTTTCTGCTGATTAATCTTCAACGCCGTTTTAAGAGCATTTAACTTAATTTTAAGAACATCTAATTGTCTTTTAACAGAATCTAACTGTTCCTTATTTTCTTTAGAGTTTTCTTGTAAATTTTTCTTTAATTCATTTTCTAAATTGATTTTAAGAGTTTTCATTTTATCAACTTTTTGATTAAGTGAGTTTACTTCATTTATTATTCTATTCATCTTTTTCATTTGTTGAGTAATTTTAGAACTTAATTCATCAACACTTTTTTGGAATGTAGTTTGTAACTGCTTTAAATTTTTTTTAATTCTTTCAGGTAGTTTTTCTATTTCATCTTCTAATTGTTCTTTTAACATTTTTATCTGATGTTTATTTTTAATGACTGCAGATTTTAACTTTATAGAAAGTAATATTAAAATTTTTGATTGTTCAGAAATCTTTTTAAAAAGTTTTGCTATATCTGCTTCTAGCTCTCTATCCTTTTTATCAAGTTTTAATAATTTTTCGTTTAATGATTTGTCATTAAGTTTTAGCAACTTTAATTCATTCATCAGTGGAACCAAAACATCGTTTATATATTTTTCCTTTAAATCATTGATTTGTGTATCAACATATTGTTTATTTGTTAACTCTGTATTTTGTTGCGGAAGAATAGAAAGATGTAATGGACCAGATAAAACGTCTCCAGTTTTCATGATATAATTTTCTATCTCTATTTCTAATTCACGATTATTCCGGATATATGCACCTCCACCAACATTTGGTAACATCATTTTTTAACAATAAAAAAATAAAATTTTTTCTAATAAAAATAAAAAATAAAATTTTTTCTAATAAAAATAAAAAAATAAAATTTTTTCTAATAAAAATAAAAAATGGAAAATCCAAATTTAAAAAAATTATATTCGCCCGCATCATCCTGTTCTTCTTATTCGACGAGATCAACGGGATTTGAAAATAAATGTTTTGATAATAATAATAATAATAATCCATGTATAGATGTTAATCTTTTGTTTCAATTACAAGCCGAAATATTTAGAGAACAGACTAAAGGTTTACCTTCTATAGAAACTAATTATTGTTTATTTCCGGGGGATCCATTTATTAAATTTATGGATATTGTTAGTAAATATAATGATGTAGCTTATGTGGAATTAAATAAAGAAAATATGGTTATAATAGGTCATAATAATGTTTATGGATTTATTAGAGCAGTGTTACCAATTAGTAATACTGATTGGATAGAAAATAAAATTATTAATTATATCAATATTAAAGAATTAGTTAAAAAATTAAAATCGTTTTCCAAGGAAAAAATTAGATTATTTGTTGATGAACAAAACCAATATAATATTCATATCGAGAGTAAAAAACATAATGAAGAATTATTATGTCAAGTTTATTATAGAGACACAATTTATAAACAAGAAACATTAGAAATGCCGCAAAGATATGATGATGATACGTATATAGGATTATATTCAAACTTAAATATTAATTTGTTAAAATCTTACATAAATGGCTTAGCTCAACAAGAGAAAATTTATATGTGGACAACACCTTATACTATTAACAATGACCATAATCATAATCATAATCATAATAAACGAACCGAAGGTTCTAGGGCTTTGCCCGATCTTAAAGAATCTTATGATAATAATGATAATAATATAGATGATAATAATGATGATTCTGAAACATCTGAAAATGGTGTAAATGGTAAAAAAGATTATAAAAATATTAGTAATTATAAAAATTTATCTAAATTTCATTTTCTTACAATTGAAAATAATAATGATGGTATAGTTGAAGATACTGTTAGACAACTATGTGTCGGGTCTACAAAATTTAAATTAGGATTTACATCTAATCAATTTAAAATTTTATCTTCTTTAATAAAAACTAAAACTGATTCAGATTATAGTGGTGTTATTAAATTTTCCAAAAGAGATCAAAGACCAATATTTTTCTCTATTATATTATTAACAGATAAAAGATGTAATTTAGAATTAGATATTCCAATAAGAGAATGGTATCCTATCATGGAAGGCATCCTATACCAAAAAGTGTAATTTATGATGATGAAGAAACAATTTATGATGATGATGAAGAAACAATTTATGATGATGATGATGATGAATCAATAGTTAGTGAAAAAAAATTTAAATTATCTTTTGATAAAACATTATATGATGAAACTTAATAAGATAAAACTTAATAGAAAATACCAAAATATTCGATAAATATATTTTCATATGTAATAAAATTTTTAGATGTAATAAGTTTTTAGATGTAATAAGTTTTTAGATGTCATAAGTTTATAGATGTAATAAATTTTTTAGATGGAATAAGTTTTTAGATGTTATAAATTTTTTAGATGTTATAAATTTTTTAGATGTTATAAAAAAATTATTATTCCCACGTGTCATCATCATCACTTAAATTACTCTCACAGATGATTGTTTGAAATATTTCAGCTTGAATATCTTCTCCGTTATAAGGTAACATAATTTCATTTTCATCAGGTGCTTGACGTTTAAGAATATTTATTTGACCAGAAAATTTTTTTTCTTCAGTATTATTATTTTTATCAGGAATACTAATTCCAGTTTCTAAAGATCTTTTCCATGGTTTATTAACTGTAGTCGATAATGTTTTCCCCGAATATAATTTTAGAAAATCTTCTACTTTTACTTTATCTTGTGAATATCCTTTGAATGTTTTCTTTTCACTAAGTCTCCCTTGTTCATCTACAGTAATACAGTATTTTATTTTAGGAGCAATAAACATTGCAAAAATAATTCCACCATTTCCATAATCATTTTTTCCTTGACACAATTCCCCACCAACATATCCAGCAGCATCTAATTTATTAAAGAGCTCATTGGAAATATATACTGAATCAGTATCTGTATAATGAATGTATTTTTCTTTGAAACCATTAATTTCTAAAATAAAGTTATTCATGATTCTTCTAGAGTGAGAAAGAATGAAAGAACCTAAGTGTGATGGCATGAATGACGTCTTCCCATCTTTTACAATATTAGTTTTGAGAAATTCATCATCTTCCATTTCTACTTTCGCTAAATATTGTTCATCATTTAATTTTTCATAATCTTTTACTTCTTGAGTGAAATTTTTTCTCAATGTATTCTCATTCCATAAATGATATTTAGTGGTTATATCTTTTTGCACAGTTTTGCCATATAGCGAATTCATCAATAATTTAATTAACTCATCACCTACAGTATTTCCTTCTGTTTTATATCTTTTTCTCAAATTAAAAAGTTTTTCAATATAATTTCGAAATGGTGAAACTTGATAATTTTTTTCATAAATTATACCATCAGTAATATGTAAGATTTTCCCCCCACATCTAACAATTTCTTGTATGTCAACAGAAGTTAATACATCATAACATATACCATTTCTAAACCTGATTACTTTTACATGAGAATTATTATTTTGATTTTTAACTTTATCTTTAATAGGAACTGGTTGGAAAAACATATCATTCGGATATTGAAACACAACAGAGAATATTCCAGTTTTAGGTCTAAATGTTTGAGTATTAAATTTATATACTATTTCCCGCTCTTCTTCTTGACGAAATTTTCTAGCTGATTCAGCTTTAGGGTATTCTGAATTTTCATCATACATAGCTGATGGATATAAAGATGTTGCATCAAAAGCCATTAGAAATTCATTTTTTTGTTCAAGTAGTTGATTTGAAATTTTCTTACAAATTTCAGTTTTATCTCCTAAATCTCGATACTGTTTCATTAAATCTATTAAATTATTTCCCGGGGACAAAGTCCCACCAGCGTAGCGACCAAGGGACAAAGTCCCCCCAGCGCAGCGACCAAGGGACAAAGTCCCCCCAGCGCAGCGACCAGGTAAATACTGTTTTAATATTGGTAACAAGATGCTACAAAATGGCGATATGTATTTTCTTATATTTGCTGAAACTCTTCCACCTTTAACAGATTTTCTAATATAATTTCTAGCCCATAAATCTATATGAGAATGAATATTTATATTGTCATTTTGTACGCTTTTCATCCAACCGTTAAATGTTAAAGCAGAGGATGTCAAATTAGTAGTTATATCTTCACCAACTAAATCTCGCATAACATTATTATATTTGTAGATACAAAAAGCTAAAGAAAGAATATCGTTAACTAAATATGGTCTCCATTCATTTTCTTTTTCTTTATAATTTTCATGTGTTATGTCTCCAATTTCATAATTTAATTTACACACATTCGTAGGAATTTTAAAATTCTCACACCATTTAGAAAGACTTGTTTTTACATGTTGATAACTACATTTCATTATAATAGTTTGAAGTGCTAATTTACCTGAAGGTGAATCTTTTTTCATATTGTTTTTAAATCTAAAAGATTTTTGAATGTATCTACTAACACATTCAGTTGTATAAGGATTTTGTAATGAAGCAGTCAATATTCCTCTTGAAGTTTTAAGAGGCGGTTTAGATAATTTAAAATTAGCTTTTATCGGAAAATAGGAATCAAAACCTGATGAATTGTGAGCTATTAAAGTTACTCTAGAATAATTAAATTTTCCAAGAGTTTTAAAAAATTGATGGATCGGACATACGTCCTCTGGGTTTCCCCCGATCGAACATTCATCATCCTCAGTTCTCGTAAATATTTTCACACAATTTTGAAGTTTATTAAATTCTAATTCAGTTAAATTATTATACTCATTAATCTGTTTTTTAAGTTTTTTAATTTCATCTTCATCTTTTGATCGTTTAATTTTAATCATATCACTTAAGAAACGTGTTTCTAATTCTTTCAATCTTTGTTTCGGTAAACAACATATAAATTTATTAAAATTAATAGCTCCTACAGCGTAAGGAATAGGATGAGCTGTTGAACAGTTAGGATCGGGAAAAGTTTCGAGATCCCAAATATATGTTGAACCATAGTCAATTTTTTTCTTTGTTATGATTTTATATGGACGCGTTGTTAGATTTTCATCAGTAACTGTTTTATATATGGGTTTGAAATTATTTTCAATTTCTCTAATAGCTTTTAATTTATGAGATTTATTAATTAAACAATAGTGACCAATTGTTGAACCTGCGTGAAAATAATTGTAATAAACATAATTATGAAACGTTTCAATTCCTCTAGGATTTAAATGACGACTGGCAGGACTATAATATTGAACACATTCTCCAAAATATTTATTGAATTGAGAAAATTTGCATTTTGACATTACTCCTGTTCTAGATGTGGCTTTCTCTTTATATAAAAAATTATTAAACATTTCTTTCATCATTTCTCCTTGTTGTTCATTAAAACCTCGTAAAACATTATAACATTTAATAAAACAAAAATCTTCAGAAGGAATATAACAATATTCACCGAAATATTCTTTGATTCTATATTTCATATTAATCCCTGCCCCTCTATGCGATCTTTGTACTAACTTCATTCCAAAATCTTCATATTTAATATTACCTGTAAAAATCCATTCGTTAGCATCGGATTTCTCATCCAGATTCGAAAACCATGTTTCAAATGATTTTTTATTATAGAAGGTTACGTAAAAATTTTGAATTATATTTTCCTGATCTTTAATAACTTTTCCAAGTAAATTAATAATTTTACCATTTGCTAAAAGTTTCCGCATATCATTTACTACATTAATAAAAGATACATTTTCATATTTAATTTCATTTGGATTAAATAAATTACATAAATCATCACCAAGTTCATCCTTAATTCTATCATCAAAAAAGATATCAGTAATAGGGGTTTCTAATATTTCTTTTGTTCCGCGTTTCTGTTTTTTAGTATTACGTCTAATACTACGCCTAGTACGTTTCTGTTTTTTAATACGTTTACTGCGTTTACTATGTTTAATTTGTGCATCAAACTCAGCAATTTGTTTCTTGATTAATTCATCAATCCTAGACGTTTGTCCGAGAGACATTTCACGATTCATATTTTTTAAAAGAAAAAATGAATTTTACATAGAACCTCGGTTCCGTTTTTGCATATACACAGGAATATGTAATTGATGTAATGTTTCTAATTCATGTGCTGTTAAATGTTCTTTCTTAACCAACCACCATAAATTATTATACGCCAAAAATACTCGGAAACTTCTTAAACAAAGTGGAAAGTCTTTTGTTTTAACACACGGTTGAATACCATGTTTTGTTTTATAATCTGTAACGAGCGCTACGTATTTATGATGATAATAAAAATCTAACTTCTTTCTTAGAATTTACAGGATTTGTAGGATGACGATAATCTTTTAAAACTGGTACATGCTCTATCTTATAATCATTCAACATATTTTTTTTTATTTTTATTAACAAAAAATTTATAAGAAAAAATTGTTCGGTCACTCCGTTCGGTCACTCCGTTCGATCACTCCTCGAAAATATTTTCTATAACTCTTTCATGAATTTTTTTATCAATATTAATTGTAATAAATCCATAATCTTTTGACCAAGCATTGTTACACGATTGTTTAAATTCATCTTTATTTCTTACACATAAATCTCTTAACAAATCACTTAAGTTTCTTGCATTTATTTCAAATAGTATAAATATATTTGCATTCTTTCTAATAACACTTCCGTCTAATGAATACATACTTTGTGTTAAATAAAATACACTACAGTTATTATGTCTACCTCTTGTGAAATAATTTCTCTGAACTGACTGATTTCTATCATTAACACAATCATCAAAAATTACACAATGTTTCATTGTTTTATCTAGTTTACTAGGATCTTGCATATTACCACTATCATCTATTAGTTGTATCTTTATATGGTTATTTTTATTAGATTCTACTAACTGATTATTTTTTGCTGCTTCTTCACACCACGAACTTATTTCTTCTTCATCTTCAGATTTTTCATATTCTTTGAATAATGAAGCAATTGCTGTTTTTTTAAGATTATTTTCAAATCCATATTTTAAAAATTGATAGACGGGTTGTTCTGCCGTTGTTGTATAAATTATAAGATTGTTATAATCCAAAAAATTTGGAGTCGTTAAAATTTTAAATAATAGATATGTTTTTCCACATCCTGATCTTCCACAAATAACTGACAAAACTTTATTAGATAAATTTGGATGATGATTAAATTTAAGTTTTTTTCATTTAATGGAGGTAGTTCACTCATTTTTTAATAAAAAAATTTATTTTTATTTTTTTTATTTTTTGTTTCTAAAGAAGAAGAAAATTAAACTTCTCTAGCTTCGCGTGGGAGTTCATACCTCTCGAACGGGAGTTCATACCTCTCGAACGGGAGTTCATACCTCTCGAACGGGAGTTTATACCTCCCGAACCAAAAGATCTATCATAATCTCTTCACCTCCAAAATTTATTTCTTGTCCTTTTTCATCAGTGATTCTAATGTTAATGTTGTTAATAGTTTTTCTTGTAATAGGAAAATATATTAATGTTTGTGGAAATACATTTAATCTATAACCAATGGGTACAGTAAAAGCTGGAAAACTGAATATTAAATTTGATAATTTACCATTTATATATCCTCCTTCAATAATGTCACAATGTACAACAATTGAATTTATTTCAGTTATTTTTGGAATCTTCTCACCTAAATGATAACCTTGACTATAAGTTTGTTTATTAAATCCTAATAGCTTTGACAATGATCTATCATGATTAAAATCAACTTGATGATTTTCGTCTAAAGTAAGAGAAAATTTATTAACTGCCGGTTCAACTGCAAAATGTAATTGTTTCTTATCTTTAAATGATATACCTAAATGTCTCTTAATTTCATTTGATATTGTTTCAACTTCGTAAGAACCAGGAAGAAAAGTTAATATTTTCCACGTTTTGCCTTTATCAGTAGAATATCTAAATTGATCATTCACATCTTTGATGACGTTTTGAATAGTGTTAAATGTAGAGAAACTAGTCAATGCAATTTGATAATTTTTATTTTGTTCTAAATGTAGAATGGGTTCTAAATTACAAGTGTGTGATGAAGTAGTTGTTATAATTTTTAACGTCGTACTAAATTTTGATGAACCCAAAATCTCTGTCAATTTTTCTAAATGATCATTAATTTTGTCTAAATCTGCTGAACACATTTTTAAACTAAAAAAATTAAATAAATATTATAGATAAAAATCGTAGATAAAAATCATAGATAAAAATCATAGATAAAAATCATAGATAAAAATCATAGATAAAAATTAGAAACAACATATTTCAGCTACACTTTTATAATCCTTTTCATTTAGAATCTTCTTTTCTAACAGTCTTTTCAATATAGCATGAATTTCATTGAAACTAGAATTATGTCCTTCTTTTATTGCAGATATTAAAATATTTAATCTATTTAGTAATTCTTGAGGATCATCTGGTAAAAATACAGTTGTTTCAGTTTTCTGTTTTTCAGATAAACCTTTCCCTACTTTAACTCCCGTTGATAATAAATTTTCTAATTGTTTATAACGTCTAAGAGATTTTACTGCACCAACTCTGTCTAACATAGCTTTATATTTTATGAGATCTTCTACAGCATAATTATTTAAATCTGCTCCTCTTAAAAGATTAACAAAATTTCTATCTAAATTAAAAGGAGATTTATCTGGTGAAAAAATTAAACCTCGAAAAGGTTGTGGAAATATTTCTTTTTGTCCGAGATAAAATCTAGGTATTGTTTTTCCATCTATAAATGAAATAGAATGTTCAAATTGCATAGATTTTGGTAATTTCTTATTAATGTTTGATTCTAGTAATCCATAGTCATCTAATATAGTTTTGTGCTCTGGATCTGTTATATCAATTTGTTTATCATTATTTGTAAGTTCCTTTTCAAGAGTTTTAAATGGTTTCATAGTTTTTTCAAAATCAGTTTTTACTTGCTCGGTTTGCTGCATTTTTTCAAACATATCAGATTGAATACCAGCTTTTATCATTCTATGTTGAAGATGATTTTCTTTCATAATATTTCTTTGTTTTATTAACTCTTCTAATTGTTTTATTCTTTTAAAATTATCAGCTCTAATTTTATCCATTTTTAAAATATAATATTTGAATTTTGTGGTAACATTGGAATACAGCAAAAACATTTTACTGAACAAATTATTTTTTTATTGCTTTGTTGTTTGACATCTTTTCGTTTAAAGTTTTCTCGGTTAAAGTTTTTTCGTTTTAAGTTTTGTTTAATAAAGTTTTGTTTAATAAAGTTTTGCTTAAATTTTCGCTTAAAGTTTTTAGCTCTTCTAAAAAAAATTTGTCATTTTCTTCATTAGAAATTTTAGCATCACTAGAAATTTTGCCATCCTTTTTATTTTTATCATCAACTTTTTCTGACTGTAATTGAAATGATATTTGATTTACTTCATTAGCTATTTGATCAAATTTTTCAATCTCATCTAACGTAATAACATTATCATCACATACTCTTTGAAAGTAGTAATGTAGTTTATCATAGACTTCTTTAATATGTAAATGCTTGGTTTTTAATGATTTTCGTTTCTTAGTTATTAAAGATTTATCTAACATTGTAACAAGTGAAGTTGCAAAAACACCCGTACCTGTTAAAGCTGTAGCAACTACTGGAATTACTAAAACACCAGAAGATATAACAATTGTCAAAGCACCTAAACTTATTGTTAAGAATATGCCAATTCCTTGTGTTACATTCTTAACTTTGGTCCATCTCTTTCTTAACTTTTTATAATGCTCTAATCTTAATAATAATTGAGATTCCTTATCTTTCATATACCTAACTCTATCTTTGTGTTTTTCTTTATTCATTTTTTCAATGTTAATCTTTTCAATGTCCATTAAAGTAGAACTACGTTCATATGATAACGAAGGATATATTCTTGAGGTTCCTTCCACTTTTGTTTCATCCACTTTTGTTTCTTCCATTTTTAAATGAATATTTTGAATAAATATTTTGAATAAATATTTTGAATACAATCTTCTGGTATATTGAGACTACGTGATATTTTGAGACAACTTAAATTTTCGTCTGCCTAAATTTTCAAAATTCTTAGACCACGTGATATTTTGAGACAACTTAAATTTTCGCCCTTCGGCCACGTGAAATTTGAAATCTACCTAAATTTTTGAAATTTTGATTTTTTTGAAAATTTTGAAAACCCCCGCAAAAGTGTGACATCCGGCGCAAGCGAAGCGAAGCAAAGCGAAGCGAAGCGTCGCGCCGGATGTCACACTATAAACTACTAATGTTTCCTTTGTAGTCAAACAGAAGAAGAGACGATTTGTCTTTCCTTTACCACTCATAGGCCTATGAGTGGTAAAGGAAAGATATGAAGGCAGATGGGATATCAACATGCTAGCAGATATTGTTGGTATTTGAAAAGAGATTTGCCGCAACTCACTCATAAGCGCATATCTTAACACGTGTATATGACGATTCAAATAAGTGATTCTCTTTCAAAGAAGTTATCAAATCTGCGTTTTGCAATGATTTGAGATTCAATGACACTCAGCAGAGATGTAGCCTGTCGTCGGTCCAGTGTAGAAAATTTTGAACCATCTGTACCTCTTATACTCCACTTCTTATAAGGATGTTCAACTTTTTTTAGTTACCTAGCAGAAGTATGATGAGATTTATTAACTAGGCAAATGCATGCAAATTTTGCGTCTTTAACATATTTAATTAATTTGCAAATATCTGAAGAAGCTGACATTTTCGATCTCAGAGGAGAAGTTCTCAAATGCAGGCCAGTGTAATAGTCGATTGAGCAATTATCGATTGCATCATCTTCGTGATACTTGAGGATATCCACTAATACAAATCAATACACCTGCAAATACTAGTGTAAAGAATTCAGTACACCCGAATATAGCGACAGAAACTACATGTGCCAAAATACACTGTCGCAAGTCAATGGAATTCTAAATAGTGAGTTGCAATACGTTGCGCAACAGACTGCTGTACGTTTGTAGATCATAGGTTAGGCGTGTGACTGATTTCGGAGTGCTAATTCTCCCATGTACAGATGATATCGCATTTAAAAATGCTGTATAATGCCTTTTTTCATTACATGTGTGTCATATAATTTGCTGAAAAACTGTATTTTCTCAAAAAAGCGTCAAATTTGTAATCATAGCCTAGTCTCCAGATAAGCGTATATATCGAAGAACAAACATTCAGTGGCCGCCCATTTTCTAATAAGCGCCCAGTATTATTGTAATGTTATTCACTATAATTGTATATACATCAGTTGAAAGAATCAATTCACTTCTTGTTGTCATCAAAAGCAAAAGATGCTGAAAATCTTTTACAAAAAGTTCAAGGGGTAAAGATGTATTCTACGAATGGATAGATGGATGATGAAACCAGAAGCTTCAATAATGAATTAATAAAGCGCGGAGTAACTACTTTTGGTAGAATATTGGTCAGTTGGGACATGCTTCCAGTATTGGAACGGGCCGGGCCAACAGCCGGTATTGTCAAAACCGGCCGGAATTAAGTCGGCGCCTCTTTAACCTTCTAATCAAGACTGCAGTAGCTGCTTAACCTAGACCGCTAGACATGATTCGATCTCTCGATTTCTATGCAACGTGCGGTAGGCTCATCGGTACTCTGGATGTACATGTACAAGTAAGTTCCCGATGAAGTGCAGCGATGCTGATCAGATTTTCATCAATTTCTGTCCAAATTGATCTTCTATCAGGTCAATGACAATGCGCTTAATAACTTATTCAAGATATGGAGTAATTTTACGACAGATATAGCAAACACATAATTTTTGCAAAATTCATTAATGCTAGAAATACAATTCTGGAACTCTATTTGAGTACAGTTTTAGACTAGATGCATAAGCAAATAACTTTCTATGGATTAGTACTTGATCAGCATCGACATGACCTCACTACCGTCAAGCCAAGTGAGCGAAAACAGCCGTGAATTCAGCAAGTTTGTTAAGCTTGTTAATGTACTTCAAAATAGCTCTGTCTTTGAACATTATTCCCAACGTAACGGAAAATGAACAGAAATTAACACATTTTCGTCATGTGTTGCAACAGTTGTTCTAAGCTAACGGTCATTAACACCTACATTACCCTATCAACGCCAACTTTCAGTAAAATTGTCCGGTTCTGTCAGCCGCTTTGAATAATGATTTGAAAAATAATTCTCAAGAAGCGGCTCACAATGTTTGCGTCAGAAAATTCATGTTGTATTCACACACTCTTAGAATGTTGTAATTCAATTAATTTTGCAATATAAGTCGTCTATTATCGACATAAGCCCATTTAGAATAACCGGCTGACAGGTTTTCAAAGTTTTTGGTCGGAGCCGGACCGGAGGCCGGTCCCAACCCTAGTGCTACTACTCGCTGTCATAAAGCTGATTCAGTGAAAGAGATTATCAATTGTCCGAACAGATATCGTATCTCTGGAGGGCAAATTCAACATGGAACCTTTTTAAAGCAGCCTACGTAGTCTTAAGGAAGCGATGTTTGAAAATGCTGGAAACTGCAAAGCTTGAACTTGGCACTTGGATAGTTGAAGCGTGGAATAGCATTCATAGCAAGCTTATTTTCGAATCATTAAAGACTTTCTCCTCAATATGGTTGAGGACTTAAAGATAATCATGTTTCAATTAAACAATTTTTTCACTTATCCTCTTATTTTTGCTACTATTCATTCGGAGCAACTTCATCCATCTTCAAATTTTATTGAGATTTGTATCACTTTTTCACTGGCTTCAAGAAGTCGTCCTTCATCATGCTAAGTAAAAGCTAAATTCTGCCGTCCAGTGAATGCTGATGACATTGAGACAAGCGCCTGGACCCTAAACAGAGTAAATACAGTAAAAATGGATTCTTGTGAATCATATTTGAATTGTGTAGTTGATCCCCTGCAATGATTGCAATCGTTCGTACATTGGGCAAACAGGGAATAGCTTTCAAACTCTCCTTAAATAACATCAAGCAGCAGTACACCTTATTCAGCCAAACAAGAAGGGCATGCTGTTAACTGGAGCTCGGCAAAAATCTCCAGCCTTGAAAAGAAATATCACGAACGGTCATTTTGGAAAAGAATTGAAAAAGAAATTTGTGTCTCAATCGATGAGACCTCCCTATTTTGCCTTTGCATGATGAATTGTAATTCTCTTTTTTAATACGTGCAGTATAAGTATTAATTGTAATTGCGGTGCTATCATTTTTCCCATTTACAGAGCTGGCCCGCAATCCAAACATCACGGGTTTGCGATCGCGATTCCGCAATTTAAAATTTGATTCGACGCACATGAAAGCGCTGCTCTGTATGAGAATAAATCATTGAAATTAAAGAAATTTAAGAAATGCAGTAGTATTTAAGCTTTACCGCCGCAACCGCCGATTTAACCAATGATTTAAATTATGCAATCGATACGCATCTATACATCTATGTGCTTTGTGCATATTATATCCATGTAGGTGAAGATGCAGACGTTGAAATAAACTTATTGCTATGTACATTTATAAAGGGAATATAATGTACTTCTGCAAATTGCACTCGTCACATCCCCATTTCTTGTTGAAAATGGCGGGTTAATTGGGTAGACTCAAAAGGTCATAGCATGCTTTCAAAAAAAGAGGGACTCAAACTTTGAGGCAGTGAGGCTGGCTCTCTTGGCTCTGTGGATGTCTCCTCCCGAGCTAAAAAGGCGCTCAACAGCAGCAGAGCTTGGCAGAGGAGTGTTGTAGGTCTACTTCAAATTTTTTATTCAAATTTCTAGGTCAAAGAGTAATCCTTGGGGCCTAATTATGCAATTTAATTTTTGCAACCGCGATCAAATTTCTGTAGCCCGCGACTTAACTTCTGTAATACCCGGCTCTGCCCATTTATTGCGTACTCTGCCGCGGAGACGTCAAATATCAGGTTGGTGTCTGGCGCGGGTTATCTCACTAGTCAGTATTAGTATTGGTAGTTCGCGATATCTGTGAAATTATTAGGCCTGTGATCTTCATCATCCACTTTATTACGTGCTGCGTCATTTGTCATACTAGAATATCGTTCACTGTAGTCGCGATTGTCGATATGTTACTTTAAACACGAAGGCTGTGATGATGGACTGCGATGCTGCCTGAAATTTTGATATTAACCAATTTATTTTATTACGATAAAGCTACATCGCCGAAAAACTCCTTTTTTTTCATTATTGTGAAGCATGGCCATCAGCTGGCGAATGCTATAATCAGGCAAAATTTCCCAAAAATAGTGCACATTTAGAAGTTATAGATTACATTGAAATCAAATGTGCAGAACCAGCAAACGTGCCTTCAGCGTCCACTGTCTTCTAACTGTCAATGCAACATACAAGTACACTGCAGTTCCTCTTTCCAAACGTTTTCGCATGCATAGGTCATTAAGCCTTTCCTCAACGATGGAGCGGCTTAACAGATGAACTAATTTGATTCATTGTAACTTCCCAACATTTTCAAAAATCCGAAGAGTACAAAGCATTAAATCTGCCGTGGTCACCTTGAGATTTATAAAAACTCAAATTTCCAACATTTTCTTCGGAAAATTCAAATGCTGTACTAGGAAGTAAATTCCTGCTTTGAAAGACAAAGTAATTCCTACGATGAGCAGAATGAGAAATCAGAATTAAGGTGTGAGAGGATCGGAATGTGTCAACAGCGCAATTCTTTTGAAGAAATACTGTTCGACATACTGTTGTTCCCAAGAGATTTGTTTTACAGGCGATAGTCTCAACCGTTGCAGGGGCGTTATTTTGACTTGATGCGATCGTCTGCGCATAATTTCAAATCAATTCCGCCGAAGGGCGTATTCCCAGCGGACTACCTCAAACTTCTTTCAATTATCAAAAGTGATTGTTCAATTGTTGTATTTTCGCTGAAAATTTGAGAAATACATTCCTTCGAGTTATCAATTGTTACAACACGCCGAGTGTAAAGTGCAGGAGTTCAATCAGATTTCGCTGTGAACCGACTCGGTTCAATTCAAGTTAATTTTAACTTTATGCTCCCCCATGATGTTTGAAATTACTGAATGAAATATAACTGGCTAAATAGATAACTGAATCAACGTTGTTTGTTCTCGCACACACACCAGGCCTTTCTTCAATGTGGCCGAGTTGTTACTTATCCAACACTTATTCTTTTTGTGCTGTGCGTTTGAGAGTGCACCTACTTTAAAAGTCTTAGGTTTGACCCGACCAAGGTTTGAACCAAGGTCTCCTCGACGCTGAACGAACACTCTACCACAAGGCCACAGCGCCGGTCAGAGCTTTTTGCTATTCATCTCACTTTAGCTCAGAGGTTAGCGCCATGGACCGACGAGCGACGAGGATGCACGAGGTTCAAATATAGCCACAAACTAAGATGCAATGAACCTGGAGCCTCCGGACGCCTGTAGTATGGACTTTTTCGAATGCAGGCGATCAAGGTTACTAGCCACAGCAGGATAAGCTGATAATGGAGTAATGCGAGGTTAAATGAGGTGCCTGTATAAATCAGAAATTGAATTGCGTAATTAAACTCAACATCAAGTATCGAATCAAAACAAATGACGAAATATGATCATTGCGATTGAGCACGCACTTGTGTCTTGCAGAGACAAAGTGATTGCATTCGTCAAACAGTCGAGATAAATTTAAATTCATTAATAGCTAATAGGGGTATATTTTCTTCAGGCCTTGTCATGTAAGTCACAATGTGACATCAAATGTCTTAAATCCTCTTTCATGATCTGTAATTTCCGTAGTTTTTGCAAAAGGAAAATTTGGATTATCACGAATTTAAGGATCTTTCGAAGTAAAAATAGATAAACATATTATCAGAGCATATTTTATCAGGTGAAGCCTTTTCAAAATTGCTGTTTGGAAGAAATTAAATTTAGATCACGATGCCTTTTTCATGCTAGTTTCATACTACTCAAGTCCATGAGAACAAAAATGTTTACATAAGTTGCGATCTGTGAATAATCTTAGTGCGATTCTTATCATGAGCAAGCTATCTTTTATATTTTAAAACTTTCAAGCTTTTGATGCATTGCGTATTTAATGTAAGCAAAAAATATTTGATGCTGAGCTGCACCATCAGAAGAAAACTGCTGAATATGAAGTAAATTCAGCTCGAGTATCTATCACTTGATGCTTTCAACAAGCAACTGTAATGTCGCGTAATATAGCTGATTGGTAGCAGTAGGCTACTCGCAAGGCGACATAAAATTCTCTTGAATCAAGAAAATGTGGACTAAAATTCTCCAAAGCACTGTTTGCATTTCTCGATTCTACTGAGTAAATGAATTTGAAAGATACAAATCTTAAAGCAAGCTTATTTTCAAGAAAAATCAGGTTTCTATGTATTAAGTTGGCCTCACATCATCACTTGGCTGGAAATATTTTTTAAATTTTCAAATACTAGATGCTTGAGACATGTTGCCTGCACTTTCGAATTATATAAAGTATATAGCGTTGTATGTTGCAATTTGAAATACTTTTCATGAGGTATCTTAGAGAATATTCAAAATTTGATTTTCGTTATGTATGATGAATACAATTATAATGAAATTTCGAATAATATGCTTTCCATACAAGGCTTTCTATCAACATTAATAATAAATCACGGAACACCGTAAGATGCACTTCATGACTTCACGAGATATAATTTGCATGCAAAAGAGACAAAATCTGACGAGAAATCGCTCAATGAATAAGACTTGTGATATTCACAGCTATGATGACTAGATGTGAAATAGTAAAATCGTTCAAGATATATTGAATTTCACTGATCTCTCTCTCTCTCTCTCTCTCTCTCTCTCAGCTCACCACGCACGTTAATAGGGAAAATTTTTAAATAAATAATTAGATGACAATTAACTTTTGCGACCCCACTGACCTAATAAACAAAATTTTCGATCCAATTTCTAATTCCTCACGAGTGGAAACTATTTGGAAACAGAAAGTCCCAGGTGATGTGGACGCGAGAAATTCATCAACTGGGCTCGATTTTACGCCCCATCGGACTCTCCGTTCTCAATTTTACTTTGATTCTGCGACGGCTTCCAAGATACTGTCATGAAAAGAAGTGAAGTCGGAAGCAATAAATAAAAGTATGTTCTATGAGAGTGAAAAATGAGGAAACTGACGCGGCTAATGTTTTCTGATCAGATTGATTGCGGAGTTTATAAAGTCAGCTTTGGAATTGGAAGAACGTCATGTTGACTGCAGGGTTACCACAACATCAAAGCTTGTACATAATCTAGGGTGTATCTAGGCATGGCCAGACCGCTTCATTAGATGTGTTGGACTCATAGAATTAGATTGTTTAAGCGCATCACTTTGCCAGAAGTACAAACTGATTCAATACGATGGCACATGCAGAAACTTACTAAGTGGTCAAAAAGAAATTTTTAATACCTTGCAGAGATAGGACAAACATTCGTGCACCGCTTGCGGATTGTTGTGAATGCCTTCAAAATGTTCCGATCGCCACGACTCCTTCAGTTTCGAAGAATTCAGATCATTGCGCAAAAGTTTTCTTGTTGATCCTGGTCCTTCCGATCATTATTAAGTTAGCAGGCGCACGAAAAAACGTTCACAAACTTTTTTGTAGAACTTCACATTGACTGTGTCTCATTGCTGTGTGATACGATTGATAACAGTCACTGAAACTTTACACAATTTGGCGTGTTTAATGTTGAACTGGCTGCTCATTTTTCGATTGCTATGGTACGAGTATTATGTCAGCAGATTGCGCCATTTCATTAACGTTACATGTCCCAGTGTTTCCTTTCTAGTCAAACAGAAGAAGAGACGATTGGTCTAATTCCGTGGTTGGACTCGTAAAGATTGACACAGAAAACTGATGCTCTGTAAAATGAAAAGATCAGAACGGACATGCGCATTGATAATGACATTCCGTTACGCGACTTCATGGGCTTGCCAATGCAGATAGCTAGGGACCGGTAGTGTCATTTCATTTCTCCTTGATTACCCAACAATTTTAACAAAATAACTAACATTGTTGCAGTCTGGCCAGGCACATGCATTAACTGTGGTAGTTTCAGTTACATCGACATGAAGTTCTAAATCACTTGTATTGCGTCCTCAATATGTGCAGTTAATGTAAATTGACTTGTTTCAACCAGAGAGTCGGAGTCGGAGTCAGACTATAACTATACCCGAAATATAATACAAACAAATTATTTATCCTCGTGCATAGCTGTCACTGTCTTGATGTCAACTTACTCCATCAAACAAAAGTACGGAGACAGCAGTGCATGCAAAGCTTGTAATAGTTGAGGGAATGACCCGTGATAGTGAAAAAGGATTGTCTTTTCACTCGGTGATTTAGTAGAGAAGACAAGCCTTCCGAGTCTCGATCACACCTACGCACCAAAGGTCACACCAGAGAAAAAAATGAATACTAGTTTGTTTGAGAACATTACCTCTTACATTCACGTTAATCGTGTGTGATGGCTTCTCCAAAGCGCATATTAAAATCGAAAGTGCACTCATATTTTTTTGAGAAGGATGGGGATTTTCCTGCCTGGTAGAGATTGGAGAAAACCGTGTGAAGCACACATCAAGAAGATAGGAGGAGCCGAGTCGTATGCATCCAATTTAAAGCGACATCTGATAAACTTTCATCGAAAATGATTGATAACTGATACAGCAATGATCACTAAAAATAGGTTCAGGTAAGCTTACAATGATCTATGATGTAGGCTATATATACTTGCCACCCGGAGTCGGAGTCCTATCAAAATCATAGGACTCCGTATCCCTGGTTTCAACTGGTGAATAGAGAAAAAACATAGATATCACTTTCTTAGATAGCGTTCGAGATCCTCGTAGTATATATGAGTTGTATGAGGCACAAATATCGGACCGCGTGACTAGATATTTCCCCCAGTTTGGACACACAGGAGTTTGCGTGAAAGTCTGTCTCGACATAATTTTGTAACTTGTGACTTGTTTCAAGTTTCAACATTTACTCAGCAAATATTCAACATGTAAGTTAATCACAGCTAGAAGTTTCAGAATTTGCACATGATTGATTGGGAGAGGAGTGTAAAGCAAAACAAGATTGCTTGAAGCAGCTGACTTCTCGGTAATCACTAGAATGACCACTAGCAAAAACTCAGGATTAGCTATAACTTTGCCGAACTAGCCCTATACTTTAGTAATGCGGGTCTAACTAAATCTTGTCACTATAAAATTATTTGCAAAAATTCAAAAATTTATATACAATCAGTGCTTTGACTTTTTTAGAATTTTATGTTGATGTCGTTCCTCCGAGCTAGCCCCAAACGCTACGAGCTACCCAAAATATTAAAAAAAGAAGATTGAAGGAGTAGCCGTGTTTACACTCAGAGGAAAACACAAACAAACCGAAAATTTTCACTGCTTTGCTTCAAACATGCTTTCACCCCTTTAAATTTTAACAAATTTTTTCGAAGTGATAAGATAAAGCTGCCTATATTGCTAAAGGACAGGATTGGCATCCATTCGGCAAAGTTATGGCTAGTTGCCGGCTTTTCACGATTTAGTATTAGTCTGTTATTTGTACAACAACGCAACATACCAATCGTCTCAATTTCACCGTCATAACGAATGCACTTCTAATTACTGGATTTTGATGGTGTCACAATCGCTGTTTCATCGACATATTTAACTGCAATATTTCAAAAATGTGGTGTCAGAAAGTTATTGATAAAATCGCAAAGATCGCCGGTCCCATCATAGACCCCTGTGGAACCCTTTCTCGATACATGCAACATTGGGAAAATGACCATTTAATTGGATAACGGCCTTCCTACTATGAAGCTATCTATGACGGCATCTAACAAATCAAACAGAATGGCTATTCGGTCCTTCCTTTTTGCTTCAGTCCTCTTAAAACTACGCCTTTTGAACAACGCTTTTGTGACTATTTATTTTAGCGAAATTTCAACATTACCCGAAAAATCGCTAGTATAAAAACATGACCTATTTTGAACGTCCTTTGAAGTTCTGAATATGCAAACACATTGCTCTATAATTTTAAAAATTTGCTTGAATTAACAACCATTTTAATGCGACAGGGGGGAGGGCGAATCGACCACCCGGTGTTGAGATTGTACTTCGCTTTTCGGTCAACACGTCCTCGGATAATTCTCTTAATTTTCATGTTGTCTTGCAAGCTATGAAAATCTCCTACCTTCAGGACAGGATTGAAAATGCAGAAAGAAAAGAACAACAGAGTGAGAGATGATGAGAGGTTTGAGTAAAGACAATATTCGCACGCTAGCGATGATCCAAGAGGAAGTACGGTTCCTAAGATGCAAGAGATTCCGGTAGCTTTGTTCTCACGATCAGTTTGGAACTTCCGGATTGTCAAAACTGGGGAAATATCCCATACAGATAGAGGAGAATATGAAATTATGTAAGAAAACCATGTTAGATGAAATACCCTTCACGAAATTCATGAGCTTGGAAATAACCTCACTGATACAAGAAGCAAACTGCTGTCAACTACATGAATATCTGTCCGATGGACTCAGCAATTTTGTTTGTCATGTCAAACATAATGCAAGGAAGATAAAGGCAGTCTGTCTATCAAGCACCACATTTCAATTTTTGCGGATAGATAGACCAGGGAATGTAATGTTTTAAGGTCGTTTCTCACAGCTACGTCATAGCCTGACTCAGCAATACCAAGATTTAATATTAACCATGTTTCTTAGGGTTCTAAGGCTAAGTGGGGCTAATGTTATTCTACATTTTCCACCTTTTCTTTCAATGGCCTCGCCTGTTGCAACAATTGACAATTTCAGCAGCTGTTTCGATGTGTGACAGAGCACCTGTGCTGTTCATTTACTGATGAACAAATCTGGTAGCAGAAAATTAAACCGATTCAATATTCTGCCGGTTTCGTTATTATTCCGTCGCTCATTAAATCGGCAGAATATTAGATCGGTTAAATTGTCTGTGGGCAGAATATCAGTTTTATGAACACTGCAAATGTCGGCAACTTTCTATTCGTAGGTTTATTATGTCGTGTGTTCACATCATACTTACATTTGTCGGCAGCAACTTCTCGGTTACTGCAAATTTCCTTAATTTCTTGGTAGTATCTTAAACTTTCGCATCCTCCTCTCTATCCAACCCTGGTTAGACAGTAGAATAGCTGTTTCACTTGCAATTAATCTGTTCTTCCTGACATCAATAGCTAGGTATTCATTTGGGACTTTAAAGGAGGTTTAAACACGTTTAAGAGGAATGTCTGAAGTAAAAAAATCAAACATTATTCAATAATAAAGGGCTTTAAATTAAACCTCTTTGTTCCCTTGGCAGCTTCAAAGAAGAGAAACCTTAGCTAACTCACAAAAAATCAACAAGTCTTGATTGTGTTTTACTTAAATGCGTGTATAGAAGAACTAGCGTCTATGCGTGATTATCGAATTCATCTAATTGTCAGCGACGGACATTTTTGAAATTTGCTGGTATGTTATCAAAGCAATGAAAAAAGCTTTCTATGCTAGATTTTCCAAGGAATTCAGAGTTTCCTAGGAAGATCCTTCTAAGTTTCGTGATGGAACACGTGAGTTTTGCTTTAGGGCCTCAATTGCTGAACCATATTGAGATTTGAACCCCTGGCATCTGGATGGCTATTCCATGTCGCTAACCGCTGAGCCGCGGGAGCATGAATGAATTATGACAAGAACAAAAAGAATGCAGTCTAAAGAACATTCAGAATTAGTCGAATGACTTAAAAATCTCGCCTTTCTAGAATTCTGCTGCTGCATCACGTGCGATGTTGACCTGTCTAAAAACCGATGTCATTTACAACTAAGAACAAACATGATGAACAATAGTAAATGAAAATGTTTGCAAAATTCAACTTGTGTATCGATGTGCACACACAATGGCAAATAAAACAAAGTCACTCTGTGGGGAATCATTTCCATTTTTTCATTTGCCTGATCTTTTGTCAATAGGTAAGCAAAAGACGAAATATTTCCTTAGTAAGAATTGCGATAACTGCCAAACTACCGTTCCAATTTCACACTTATTCAACCATCTATTCAACCAACAAGAGAAAAATACGTGAAGCTAGCTCTCGACAATACATTTGCGCTTAGACTTTGGCTATTGATAATTCACTGTTTTGATTCTTTCGATTAACAAACTTCCACTTTGAAATAAGAGGATACATTAGCCTCTCCATGCAGATTTCCGGAATATTGACACTGCTTAAATCTCCTTCCTCAACCAAATGAAGAAAGATGGAAGCTGTTTTGTCGAGTGCTAGAAAGCATGAAATGATATCAAATGATTGTTGACAAACTGATTTTTCTACATGTGTCAGAGAAGGTAGCCTTGCTGCTCATGACTCAAGTCATTTTACTGTTGAACATGCTTTCTGATTTTGGAATCTGAATTATTAAATCTAAAATAGTGACACGTGTCTTAGAAGCACAGCTTCTAGCAAGTAAGGTTCTGTCTTCTGATTATAACTGACACTGAGTTTCTTCGTAGTCGTAACTTGAATATCTAAAGAGAATGACAGCTATTAAGTCATTACAAGACACCAACACCCCTGATTCCACGACCGCACTCGCCCGACCTAGGAATCGAACCGAAGTCCGCGGTGGAGACGACCTCGCACCTTCTTCACTAGGCCACGCTGACGGTTCGAAAGGAATGTGAGAGAAGGCAGACGTCATCTCTAAGTGATATCGACAGCTTATTGTCCTATTATTATTGACAGAAATCTACCAGCATTCATATACAGAGTTGATCATAAAAAAAGGACCACCTACATTTCGTTGAAGTTCAATTGATTCTCATGATTTCCAATCGCATCGCACAATGACGTACCATGCATCATTCGAGAGCTTGCATTCTCAGCTTTAAAATGAGCTATGATAGATTTTCATCCGTTATTGAATTTGTTGAGCAGTGCTCAAAATATGAAAATCACTCAAATTTCACAAATCACTATTTTTCGAAATGAAAACATCTGTGAGTATGACAATGAATCAGACACAAGGAAAAAGAGCATTTTCTGAGCTCTCTTTTGAACTCTCTTCATCAAAATCGGAGAAATAATGAAAAATGAGTGATATCGTGAAGTTATCAGAAAATCATAACCTTTTTGATTGGAAATGTTATATTCTCTCTTTTTCATCAAAAGTGTTCATGTTTGGTATCTTCAGAATCCTTGCGATGTGAAGAGTACGAATATGTAAGTTATATTCATATAAGTTCAATAGTTCTTTTTCAAACTTCTTTAATATTGTTTTTATTTCCGCAAAAGTACACAAACAACATGTAAGGTGAACGAAGGTTCAAAACAAGACAATTAGGGAAGGCATGTCTTTCTTCTCTCAAGGCGGCTGCCGATTGTTTACCTTCATTGTTTGTGTACTTTTATGATGTTGCATAAAGAATGAAATTCATTTATTCATTGTTACATCATGCTTGTGCACGTGCAATGTGTTAGAAACTCGCAGTATGTGAATATTTTGTTTTCGCACATGATCGTGCATGACTGGTCGGCCTACATGAACAACTCAGCACAAATCAACACTTGAAATGAAAGCTATTATTATATTCTTAGTTCAACATTAAAAGCAGACTGTTGGCAAAGTTTTCATAGCAGTAATTGATGAGTTTGAGGTCTCCACAGCAGTTTTGAGGGTCTGAGAGTGTAGCAATTATGGCTTATTTTAGACCTATTCGATAGGTATGGATAAATTTGAAACATTAGACAAATGAAAGGTTTCTGGTGCATGGAATAAATCAATTTCACTAACATCAACTATCTAAGGTTTTATAGTAACAGCAAACATCTTAAAGTCTCCTCTTATTACAAGTGATACTGTGCTAGATGTCACTGACTTATAAAAACACAATGTTTTTGCATGTGTTTACTGAGAAGGCTATAAGACATTCAAGGAATTAGTTATATCGACCTTTTACAAGCAAACACCATTGTTGTACTTAAAATCAATTTCCCTAATGTTTTGATATCGATTTAAGCAAAAGCTAAGAATTTGTGAAAGGGGTCCACTGGACCCGCCCCCTGCCTCAGGTTTTAGAGCATGGGTTCCCAAACTGGGGTACGCGAAAGAATTTTGAGTGGTATGCAGAATATGGGAGATTTATTACAATTCATTTTTACTTACATTACTTTCCTGTTCATGCGTCAGTTGAACTGTTAAACTTTGTGTGCATCCCTGGCCTTGTGTCATCATCTGTCCTTGAAGCAACCGTTGCTAATTAGCAACCACCAGCTCGACCCCAACCACATACTTATATGAATCCGGATTCTCCACCATAGTAATGATTAAAAGCAAACAAAAAGCTTGTTTGATGTTAGGAGCATAGCTTTCGCTGCGCTGGTGTTGTTGCACAAGCGCGCATCAATTATGCCTAGTTAAATTTTTGTTTTATTTAATTACGAATTTCGTCTATCTCTACGCGTAATTAAATTCTAGTATGATTGAATTCTTGCCATTTTTTATGTGTTAAGTTAGGGTACGTGGAAAAATGAAAAATCCTATGATTTTCTATTTCGGGGTAAACAACATGAAAAGGTTGAGAACCCCTGTCTTAGAGCGTGTGAAAAGCTCAGGTCTCTGGGAGTTAGTGAATCATAAAATCACATGCACATGAAAATTGAATTAATCCACATAAATATAGCTTAATTCTAACCACTTATAACTCAATTTGCACAGTGATCTTTATTGATCGTAGAATGCCGTCTGTTGATTAATAATTAAGATCTCAGAGCCTTAACTTTACTGATCCATTTAGCCTGGCGCTGACAGAAAAAAGCTGTTATTGCTATTGCCAGCAAACTTGAAATTTGTGGGAAGCACTGAGATTTTCGATAAAATATTTGTCTATTTTATCTATATAATTTGTTTGTGTTTTCTGTTATTCAGTGAGAAGTACTACAATACGTAGAACCATCTTCAGGTCATGTACCATTCTTGTACATTTACTTAGGAAGCTACTAAGTACATTTAGATTTATCAAATCGTCATTTTTGATTGAAAATGTTTATGTTCTCACTTTTCATCAAAAGTATTCATGTTTGGTATCTTCTGAATCCTTGCGATGTGAGGAGTACGATATGTGAGTTATATTTATATAAGTTGAATAATTCTTTTTCAAACTTCTTCAATATTTCTTCTCATTTCCGCAAAAGGTACACGAGCAATGGAGGTAAACAATCGGCAGCCACTATGATAGAACATAGACATGCCTTCGCTAATTGTCTTGTTTTGAATCTTCGTTCACCTTACATGTTGTTTGTGTACTTTTGCAGAAATGCAGACAAATATTGAAGAAGTTTGAAAATGAACTATTCAACTTGTATAAATATAACTCACATATTGTACTCCTCACATCGCAAGGATTCTGAAGATACCAAACATGAGCACTTTTGATGGAAAAGAGAGAATATAACATTTTCAACCAAAAATAGATTTTGTGATAACTTCACGATATCACCAATGTTTCATTAATCCTCCGATTTTGATGAAGAGAGTTCAAAAGAGAGCTCAGAAAATGCTCTTTTTCCTCGTGTCTGATCATTATTATACTCACAGATGTTTTAATTTTGAAAAATAGCGGTTTGTGTGATTTGTGAAATTTGAGTGATTTACATATTTTGAGCACTGCTCAACAAATCCAATAATGGATCGAAATCTATCACAGCTCATTTTAAAGCTGAGAATGCAAACTCTCGAATGATGTATGGCACGCTATTGTGTGATGTGATTGGAAAGCATGAGAATCAATTGAACCTCAACGAAATGTAGGTGGTCCGTTTTTATGATCAACTATCAGTAGCGAGACCACAGAATTAGATTGTTTAATCGTATCACTTTGCTAGAAGTGCAGGCTAACTCAAACAGACGGCACATGCAGGAACTTAATAAGTGGGCAAAAGAAATTTTTAGTCCCGCACATAGATAGGAAAAATAGTCGTGCGTCGCTTGCGGATTGCTTTGAATTCCTTCAAAATGCTGCGATCGCCACGACTCCTTCAAATTCGAAGAATTCAGATCATTGCGCAAAAGTTTTCTCGATCATGTTGGCCCTTCCGATGATTATTGAAAAAAGTTAGCAGGCGCACGAAAAAACGTTCACAAACTTCTGTGTAGAACTTGACATCGTCTGTGTCTCTTTGCTGTGTGATCCGGATGATAACAGTCACTGAAACTTCACACAATTTGGCGTGTTTATCGTTGAACTGGCTGCTCATTGTTCGATTGCTATGGTATTATGTCAGCAGATCGTGCCATTTCATTTACGCTACATGTTCCAATGCTTCCCTTCTAGTCAAACGGAAGAAGAGACGACCTGTCTAATTCTGTGAGCGAGAGAGCATATCAGCACATCATTCGACTACGTCACACTGCAGATTGACGACAAAGATTACTGTGACAGACCTTTGTTGTCAATCGCAACTTTGTTCAGTTTGCCTATCACGTAAGAATATTATATGACTAAAGTTCGTCTTGTACGAAGTATGCTGTCATCTATTGTGCCCTTTAGCCGGGCTTCAAAGATTGTGATTTCACAAATATCAAATGAAAATGCTGTGGAAGTGAAACTGTATTTCAATTGCACCTTCAGTTTGTGTGAGAAATTGGCGCATTGGCAAAATATCGATATATTGGCATCCCCAATCGATATGTTTGAATATCTCAGAAAGGTTAATTTATTGCAAAACATGCCTTACAATGATGCAAGGATTAATGCCTTCAAGATGATCGTTGAAGTTGGCAAATTCCTTGGTTTCCAAATCTGTTGGAACTAGAAATGGTAACTAGAACTAGAAGCACTAGATCTAGAACTAGAACTAGAACTACAGTCCGTTTCATAAAAAGTGGATCATCCTAAAATTTGACTAAATAAAACATAAGTATGATACAGAGAGCACTTTTCATGTTATTTCATGTCCCTAATATATTTAAATGTCCTTATATAATCTGATAAGCTATGATACAGTAACGGTTCTTAAGAAGCTAATATTTTGTGGCCCTACCCTTATTGTCAATGACATTACCAATTCGTCTACGCATTGATTCGATGATATCGTTGATTTTTGACTGATCTAACTTTCTCCACTCTCTTTTTAACAGTGCGCATGACGTAAATTGTGATACGCCATCTGTAGGTAGCAGTGAACGACGAACGTTACGTTTTAGAATACTCCATACATTTTCTATGGGATTCAGATCAGGAGAACGAGCTGGCCAAGATAATGTCCTAAGCCCTAATTGAGACTTGCATAAGTTGACTCTACTACTCCTGTGACACGTAGCATTATCATCCATAAATAACCAAGTCGATGGATCACCAAGTTGATCTGTCATTTGGCCAATGTTCATTCGTAAAACATTCACATAGCGTTCAGAATTCATGGTTCCTTGCTGTATGTGAAGTTCAGAGCGGCCATTGGTCCAAATGCCAGCCCAAATCAGTAGAGTCGCACCACCTTGTACCCGGGGACGATGTAAATGTCTCGGAATTTCCTGATCAGATTTTATCCATAATCTCAATCGACCATCACTATCCTAGCAAGGCTAGATTCTAGCAAGTTCTAGCAAGGCTGACACTTTGCCTTTTGTGAATGCGATCTAGTTATTGTTCATTTGTGCTTTGTATTGTTTTCAACCGGTAAGAGATAGATTTCTAGCTGAAAGCAATCAGGAGTGCGCCAACACCACCGCAACGAAGTCAGGAAGCTATGGAACATGAAGTCCAGTTAATCACATGTAGCAGTTACATTATTGTTGATGAATAATGGTGCTATACTGGCTCTGATTGACCGATTTTCTTTATTTTTGTTTTGCTTGATAGCTTTTGGCTTGTAGAACAACATATTACATAACAAAGGAAACAAATGTAATTTTATAAGAGTGAGGTATGATTTTGTGTAACATTGCTAAATGAAGATCAAATTATCTACTACTTTTTTTATCTATAACAGGAAAACAACTCAATATTAATGCTTGAAATTTCCAACAATGATATTAGTAAGCACAACTGACATATCTTCCAAATTTCAGAGAAATTCGTTCAAGTTTGGCGGAGTTAGACAAAGTTGAAGTTAAGGCGATGTTTAAGGGTGATCCATTTTTTATGAAACAATCTGTAGTTCTAGGTAGAACTAGAAGCAGAACTAGAAATGGTAACTGTCTGCTTGCTGAGAGTCATTTCACCGGCTCCTTATAGACACCGACACAGAGATAAATTGCCTTGTGTGCGTGTTTAGGTCTAGAGATGACATCAATCAGCATTGATGGTCATGCTCAGAACTAGTCTCGAGGGGCAAGAAAATCAATTTTTCATTGAACGCAATGCAGATTCAAACCAAAATCTGACAAATCAGAAGATTGGCATCACATTAAACGTACACAGTCAGGAAATTTAGATATTGAAGAAACATACATTGTGAATAATATTTCTATTTGATGAATTTATCACTAGGAAAAATTGAGTTAAATATATGCACTTTTCACTTGAAAGGACTGACAGCTATCTGACTGTTGACGTTCGTGGGTTCTCTGATACGAGCTACTTCTGCATTGCGCGCGTTTGGCCAATCACACGAGCCAAGGAGACGAATATCTATGTCAATCTCTATCGCTTGCTGCCATTTTTTTGACTATCGTTTGGTAATCTATTTTTTACAATTGCTTGGAAAGGATTGTGTTCGCCATAGACTAATCCACATGCAAATAAATCTGTCTCTGTGACTTAAACATAGATCTGTCGCGATCATGCTCTATGAATTCATCTTTGTGGACACTGATCTGTGTGTCAATGAATCAGTTGAACATGCAATCTGATTCTTGCTGTAAGTTACTTTATCTCAATAATCTCATTTTTAAAGAGAATTGCCTGTCATCATGAGACTGCTACAACATTAACCGTTAAGCTACACCAACGGGTCACTTATGTCAAAATGTTTACATTTCATACTTTTTAAGGTTGTACTTTTAATCTCACACTTAAGCCCTTTCTAGACTTTAATTACATTGATTTTTCTGACCTAAATATGATAGAATAATTTTTTTCGTCCAATTATGTAAGTGGTGATCGCTTGCAACTACTCAAAGTACGCTGATGGATCAGAATCGACCCATGTAGTATTTCTGATTAATTCGTTAATTAATGCAAGAAAAGAGGAAGCTCCAGTGACTCGAAACGTCCATGCGCATTACAGAATCCCGATGGCTAAGTTATTCGTTCCTACAAGGAGCAGCTCATTTTTTACAGCAACGATGACACGACAGAGATTTGAGGAAATTCGACGATTTTTCAGAACAGACGACAAGCTACGAAGGTAACGGCGGGATAGACTTTCACCGGTTCGCTACTTTTTTTGAGAGGAAAATGAAACAATTTCAAGACATTTATCGCCCTGGGCCACATTTGACAATTGTCGAACAACTGCTTGGCTTCCATGGCCGCGTCGTATTTCGTCAGTACATTCCGAATAAACCTGAAAAGTACGGTATAAAAATCGTGTGGCTGGTAGACAATGAAACGACGTATGCAATAAACGGATTGGTGTATCTCGGTGAAAGTACATTTCACGAGAAGCCATTCGAAGATATTCAGAGCAAACGCGACAGAACAACAATGGTTACTTGCGAACCAATATTCAATCAAGGGGTGAATGTTACCATGGACAATTGGTTCACTTCGGTTCCTCTGATCGATCTCTTCCATGAGAGAAAAACAACTCTAGTTGGAACTGTTCGCCATAATTCAAAAGGAATTCCTCCTCAAGCCAAAGTTTCACGTGGACGTACAAGAGGCGATGCACAGTACTTTTACTCTTACAATGCAACTCTTTTATCTTATAAAGACAAAAAATCGAAACCTATTTTGTTGCTGTCAACTCAACATCGACAAGCAAATGAAGAGAACAGTAAGCCGGAGATTGTAGAGTACTGCAATAAAACAAAATCTGCAGTTGACAATATGGACCATCAGCTGTCCTTGACTTCATCGGTAAGGAAGTCTCTTCGGTGGACCTACGAATTTATTTTCAACTTGAATTCAATCTGATTCATCACCGTCTTGAATTCATACATTTTATTTCGTCACACTTCTGATGGGGCTCATGTTGAAAGCATAAAGGCAAGAGCTGATTTCATTGATTCACTTACAGAATCACTATGTTTACCGTTGATGCAGAAACGAGTTCATCTCAGGATAACGAGAGAAACCATGTTGGCACTGGAATTGTTCAACATACGTCGTTCTCCAAAGGTGGAAGACAATCCTCCAAAACGAGGACGATGTCGATTCTGTCAAAATGATAACAAGCATACACTTCGTTGTACAATCTGCAGCGGTGCTTCATGCAAATTACATGGATCGTTCAAACACCACACATGCTAAAACTTGATTGGGTCAATGCATGTACCTTTTTTGTAGTCAATTGAATGAATCCTACAAAACCATTGTATTTTTTTCTTTCTAAATATGTATCGGTATATAAATGTACAGTATGTAGGTACGTACACTGTACAGTAATCTGGTAAGCATTTATACGTATTTACAAAATACTATGATAACTACATGCAACATGTTTCTATGTCATTTAGGCTACTGAAATTACAGGCATCTTGATTATTTTATTGCTATTGTAGGCCTCGATAAGCTTGTAGGCTTAATTGATCAGTATATTCTGATGAAATTATTTTGACATTTACTTTATTTTCAAACGCTCAATCATTTATCACATCAGTACTGGCCGTTATGTTCATCTAATTATGATCAGATAACATTTTTCATGATGTATAATATATTACTATAATGTAGTTAAATTCGAGAATTTTTCTTTTTTTTGTACTGTTGTATTTATAATAATACCCGTGTAGCCTTCGCCTATAGGCCTAATTGATTCTATGTTCCATATTTTTCAACGATAAAGTCGGAAAGAGACATTATCACATTTGGAATACAAAAAGGCATCGAGTTTCATCTCATTTTCATGTATTTATCTACTTGGGTCATAAATGACCCATTGGCGTATTCTGACAGATTTTCTTTTTGGCGTAGTTTAACGGTTAAGTCGTTGTGATCACAGGTATTGCCAGAAACTGGAAGCTGAGTTCATCGCTGACAGTGAATGGATTGGTTTTAGCTTGTTCACTTGTACTACGACCTCAATGGAGGAGATGCATTATATCTGAATTATTGCTTATGGATTTCCCTTTCTCTAAACTTCTATGCATTCAAAGTGCTTAATGCCAACTCGACAGTCACGAACCTGACTGATGCCTGCGTGCGTTACCATTGATTAATATATGATAGGAGTACCTATGAAAATAGGTAGCGTTACCTACATGATAGTTCGATACAGACTGTATGGGTCTGACTGAATGGATTCAAGATGTCTGAATGGACGCATAACTTGATCCACACTTTACACCATTTTTATCGATGCCGCCTGCAAGCTTCAATATTCTTCTTTCAGCTGTGCACGCCTGTTCATTCCCTGATTTCTTACGACTTCGTCAGAGACAACAATGGCAGTCTGCATGGAAGAAGAAAGGTGATGGCTACACCGTCCAAACAATGACAGGGGATATTCAAGGGAGAAGATTGGACTATTATGGCTCCGCATATACCTGCAGAGGGAATAGCTGTCATCTGAAAAGCAGACCGAGGCTGAAAAACTCCTATACATGCGTTCGAAGACTTCCAATCATTCGACATCAGCGTGCATTCATCGTGAAATATAGAACGAGGTAAGTCATTTGAAGTAGCATCTTGCATGCATAACAACAAGAAAGTAGAGAAGATGAGTAAATAGCAGCTTCTGAAATCGCATCATATGTAAGTTTGTCAAAAGTCTCTACCGCATCTGATTTCCTCATGATGTCATTAGACCCTGACCATGAAAAAGACGATTTAAAAACGCCTGGAAATTCTATATGGCTCCCACTTAATATCAAACATTCATGTAGGCTCCGCAAATCACAATCTGAAGAGGAACTTTGATGGTCAAATGCCCCATTAGATAAATTAATACGCCAATACAAGAGATGAACACAAACTCAATTATTAGCATAGTCTAAATCCAAAATCTAAAATTCAAAATGGCGCCAAATGACTAGGCCTAGCACGCGAGTTTCGAGATAATTGTTTACTTTGTTGTAAATTAATATGAAATTTGATATTCCTATTACATTTTGACTTGAAGATGTTGGCTAGCGTATTATTTGGATCAGAATTACAGGGTGGTCCATAAATCATCGAATCGATCATATTCAAAGAGTGATGCTATATCACAGTGCAAATCTAATGGGAAGCAGATTGAGGAAGAGCGTAGGCCTGCTCAAGCTACAACCACAATTCTTGGCATGGAATGTCTTCAGGTCATGTCCTATCATATTTATATGTTACCATCATTCCTCTGATCATTGATGCACGCGAGGATGTGGTTTAATGTGGCTATTGCCATTAGAAAAAAATGTTCGCGTGCCAAAGTTAGAAGGCTAGCTTAATCTGAAGGTGTTTATCTTCAAAGACAAAGATGCATTGACGCATAAGGTCACGACCTAAAGACATTCCATACGACAAATTATGGCTTCAGACTGAACACTTTTCACTTAATCAGAGGAAGCATAGAAAACGTCATTCAGTCTGCTTCCCTCTTAATTTGTACATGTTTTTTGAACCTGTCTGACTAGATGAGGTACCCGATAGAACTCAGCAGATGCGCGAAGTCGTAGTAGACGTAGAGTGCACATCATTTTGTAAAGGTTTCATTTTTTACCTTGTTCCCTGTAGAAACTCGCTTTTCAGGCAGAACTATTCTTTCAACTGATTATTCCTGTACTCTTGAATTCATGTTATCATCCTTACTCACATTGTAACAATGGAACCAAGAAGCTAATCTGCATGTGTCTATCAACAATGACGAATCAAAATCGTCGAAGCATCGTCATCCGCAGAATGCTGATGGCGAAGTGCTGACAGAGCACTGGAAAACAATTATTTTATGATGATAACTGCGATGTAGGTGTCGCCTAGAAAGATGAAAACCAGACTTCGGATCTTAGACTGTGTTTTGATTGATAATAGTTTTAATGTTTCCTCAAGATGCTACATGTAATTCCTATAACTCAGTCATCAATATTGTCAGATGCAATGAATGATATCTAAATAATGCGACATGAAACTTGCAACTTAAGCACGCATGACTGCAATTTTTTTGTCAATTTCTCTAAATCGCTTGTCAGTCATTGTGAACAACCGAGTCTGATGTGGGATTTCTAGATGTCAACATCCATGTCGTAGCCAGAATGCACCTCACTCCGCTCATCAGCACTTTCGTCGGCTGATAATACTCAAAATAGGTTGCTAACATCATTTAAATTTTTACAGAAGTTTCACCCGGTGTGCACCTGCGGGCTATGCGACCTCCTGATGCATAGAGCGCTCATTCCAGAAATCTACTATCTAGGTAGTTCATGTCCCAAAATTAAAAGTCGGATATCAGGGCTATCGAAGTCTAGAGGAGACAGTAGATGGCTACGGAGGTACCAGTTTGGACTCTTACAGTGGGTCTAGTTCAGGATATCCACACGATGGATTTCACATGTATTAAGGTGAATGAAAATGGGAAGCTAACAAAGTTTATACCTGAAAGGAAATTATAAAAGGTATTTTATGATTCTCATCCCACAGATTCCCATCCATATTTTTTCAATTACTGATTTTTATATCCATTGCAAGCGATCCTGAGCAGTATGCATCTTTATACAATACTGTATGCGCTACGTGTATGCAGAGACATGCACTCAACAGACTCTTGGCAATACCATTGACCAAAGAATGAAATCTCGATGAACATGATGAATTTGAGAGGCTGCTCCTTTGTCTATTTGGGTCAACCCACTATGCGGTTGATGTCCAGTTCCTTTCAAAGACGTATTCAACAACATGCAGCATCATTGGCAAGCTGTCCAGCTGAGTAAAAAACCCCGCGCGCTGTCTGGTTCTAGGACTCTAATATTGATGTCTTTAGTGCATAGCGTGTGGTTGCCGTCAAAGTTAGATCGTGATCTGACGCTTGAATTTATATCCACCGACATTGAATGCGATTTTTTACATCAGCATATCAGCACTTCAAGTTTGCCTGTTCAGCTCTAATCTGTAAGAGAGATACATGTAGTTCCTGCATGTTGGCATCACTGCGATGATAGTCAGGCCAAAGTCAAGTCACCTCTGTTATACCCCAAATACTCGCTGCACTGCGCTGTTAGGCAAAATGGTCCGTATTAAAGGTATACCGGTAAAAGTGTCCCAAATGTATCAGAAACATTTTGTGAATTGCATATTCCTTGCAAATGATTTGTCCAGATACGACAAGAATATAACCAATTATGTAGAGTAATGCAAAGAAAAATTGATAGAAAGATGTACTTCTGTATGCTAAAGTAAAATCTCGATAAGGTCCTTTTTTAAATGTTGCAAGCAATGGTCCTAAGTAACAAATACAGTCCGTATTCTGGATGAGTGCTTATTTGAGGCAGAAAAGAGATAACGGTCCCGATTACCTTATAAGTAGGGTTGTGAGCATACCTCACAGGGGCCAAAATATCGCCTTTGAAAATTGAAATGACAGACAAAGTCACCTGAGGCTCATTTTATTATGGAAATAGTACATAATTATCAAATGATTGCAGGAAATGGAAAAATCAGTAAAAGAATAAAAGGCTTCTATTTAAATTCGTAATTTTAGTTGCAGGCATTTTCCAAAGTATTTTATACAAATTGACAAATCAGCTGAGTAAGGGGATGGTGCGTTATGGGTAGGTTTCTGAAGGAAGTAGTGAATGGTAAGTTCATTTAACCGGCCCATAGATCTTTAAATCATTTTAACCTAAGTCACTATATGGACCCTTTTGAACGTTCAGAATGGACCTCATAGTAATACGGACCCTTGCTAAAGATGGACCACATGGTTCCTATATAGTGACTCTCCGGACCTATCAATACGGACCATTTTGCTTTTGACAGTGTACAAAAATTTAGCCAACTGTCATCAATGAAACATCATACAGAAATGAATTTCACCATCATTGAATCTTCCTCAGAGGCAATTTCGCGACGCCTTGACGTTTAAATGAGTTGATTTCTCCACCAGTTGCCAACAATGAGAATAATTCTGGAGCACACGTTTTGCTTGAGTGTGTGTGTCTCTAGAGACGCCTCAATCTCACAATATTCCGTCTTCGTTATTACGAAAAAAGAACTACGCCATCGACGATCCGTCTGTTTTAATCTTCACTCGTTTTCACTTGAACGACACGACATGCATACGAATCGTCAAATCCGCTTAGTATTCCAATTCTGTTCGTCTCAGGGCTGGACTGTCGCCAACCATTGGGAGCCGTCCTTTTGAAACAAGTGAGAATGATAGAAGGATTTTACAGTCCGTAGGGATCGAAGCAACATCAGTGGAACCGCAATGAAATGTCAAAACCGGTCGGAAAGAAAGAGAAGCATCTCCTGATCTTAATGGCGTGACAATGCACGTTTGCGGATGTCAAATATTGCTATGAATGGAGAATATTGCCCTTCTGAATGAATGGGATGATTTACTGTTGATAATGTCATGGACATGCAGTCAGTTGGAAGATTGCTGTCGTAAGTTCATTCAGCTATGTCAGATTTTCAAACGAGATACAGTCTACTGAATATCACTTTATCATACAAGTATCAATACTGGTGAGAACTCAGGAATATCTGAATTAGACCTTCACCGTTATCAATCCAATTAGTGCTTGGTTTTGTCATTGAAGGCACGCACTAATTGGATTCACAAGATACACTTCTAATTCTACATACACATGCAATTCTACTCAAAGATGTGCATAAAATGCACTTCAATTACACACAAAGGGACACATAATATCCACCTTCAATTACATTACACACAAAGACATGCATGACGTCCACCTCCAATAACACGCAAAGATATGCATAACATGCTCTTCCAATTACTGTGCACACGAAGATGTGCATGATGTCCACCTTCAATAACACGCAAAGATATGCATAACATGCTCTTCCAATTACTGTGCACACAAAGACATGCATGACGTCCACCTTCAATAACACGCAAAGATATGCATAACATGCTCTTCCAATTACTGTGCACACAAAGACATGCATGACGTCCACCTTCAATAACACGCAAAGATATGCATAACATGCTCTTCCAATTACTGTGCACACGAAGATGTGCATGATGTCCACCTTCAATAACACGCAAAGGGATACATAAAGATCACATCCAATTGCACACAAATAAATTCACAACATGCTCCTCCGATAACACACAAATGGTGCATAACATGTGCCTTTCATTGCACACAAGTCGCGTGGATCGTGGAAGCCAAATCGTAGTGTTAACAAGAAAAGCTATGTGTTTATTCTCTCACTAATCGTATGCTTTAACCAAAGCCTGCTAAAACCAAAGTCTGGTTAACCTGACCCTCTTTATTCATGCCAATGGAATGAATGGATACATTTTATACACTAAAAAATGAGTGCGTAAACATGCATTCCTAATTCTACTTAATATGGGTTCCATGTCATGACATTCACGATTGCTCCGTACAAGTATATTACAAGTATATATTTTTCAAAATTTATTTTGCAAAAGTTATGACTCAGTGCTCAATGCCATCAGAGTCATTTTCAGGGTTCGGAAAATTACTTAGTCAAAAATATCAACATTTTTGAACCGATATTTATTTTGAGACCACGAAACATCTAGCGAAATTGTGAAAAAATATAAAACACTTAGAAGTCAACTTATATTGTGAATTGTAGTAGTGACTCTGCAGAATTTAGAAAAATATGTCGAAAAAATATAAGCTGTAAATATGTCGAAAACGTTTGCTTGACGTCGACGCTCGTCACCGGAGCGACATTGTAGATCCTACCGTGCAGACATGTCATCCGGGAATGAGTTCGCGCCACTTGATATCACTGATGCAATTCATCGCAAGACTTGAACATCAGGATGTTTTGCAGAAAATATGTGACATTTTCCTTGATTGTCTCACATGTGCGACAAGATGCGTACCTTATCAACTTACGTGGTTTTTCTACACCTTGGGTGTTTCTCAAATTTTTAAAATAATGAAGTGACTGGTGATGTATTTCATCAATTTCAATATCTTGATTTTAGCATAAGACAAATTAAAGAATTTCTTAAGTTTTAGCTATGCTTCCTCAGGTTTGGAGGGACATTCCCTATTGTTCATTCGATATGGTCGGCCTAGCCCCGCCATGTGGTACAGGTTGGAGGCTTGGGCCGAAACCTTGCTTCATGCAGCCACATGGTTCCTCCCTGATGACTCAATGCATAGCCTTATTTTGGTTTCTTATGTTCCTTGGTTTTCATCATTCATAATTTTTGGCTCGCTTCGCGTCATGTTTCATGCCAAGCTCTCATCACTAATTTATAGAAATAGATAAAAGTTGATTATAGGTTTAGATTTATTTTGCGTACCCTTTAAAATTCGGTCGGCTAGCGTTGTAAGTACTGCGCATCCTACTCTGTGGTATGTTTTGACACTATCTGACCTGGGCTTTTTTTAACTGTCTCAGCCTGGGGAGGGGCCGAGTCGGCCCCCCCTCAGATTTCCTAAACTAAATGCTCAAATTTAATGAAATTACATGCATACTATATTTCGGGCATGATCTTTTCAGTGGTGGAGTCGGTTTTTCAAAACTTTAATTTCTCCATGCTATAAATAGCAATTCAAAATTTGAAAGTGCATTCTTTACAAATTTTAGATATTTTTTATTGTTGCAAAACCAATCGCTTCGGAATGTTAAAAATACTAAAACATAACGCGAAAGTGTTCTATCTGGCATGTTTCTTGCTATATCAATGCTAATTTATTGCTTTTATTCATACATGTATAATAATGCTGTATGAATAGTATTTCAAATTTCAAACATTGAAACAGTAAAAAGTCTTTTTTTCATGTGCGAGAATTTCATTCCAAATTGGCTATCTATCATTAGCTAGAATATATTATCACAAAGAAACCTAAATGAAGACAAATACGCAATTAATACAATGATGCGTTTTTTCAAAAGTTTCATTATTCGTGTAAAAAATGAGAGAATGTTCATTATTCTACTATTTATTCATGAGTAGTATATGGAGGATATAAGACTAAAACGCATTCAAATACTATCCCAATATCATACTATAAAAAGCATTGATGTTATCAAATCATTAATTTGTGTCTATTATGCAACACTACATTAATTTTTTCGAGAAAAAGTTTGAAATGAGAGCAGAAAGTAAATTCCAACGATTTTTAGGAGTCGTAACTAGTTTTCATTTAGCTCGTACGGCCAAAATATTTGGCCAAAATTAAATCTTTTACTCCCAAAAGATGCGCAATTAAAAGTTAGGAAAAGTCACGGAAGGTAGACTTCTCACACAAAGACGTTCAGCTGTGGGATTAAAAAGTATTTGGAGCGGGGCCGTATCGGCCCCTCCCCAGGCCAGGTAGGGTCAAGGTATGGACTTTAACCCTTGCACTGGGGTATTTTTGCGAACGCTTCCCATTGGGGGGGGGGGAAAGCGAATTTCGGCCCCGTGCTGATCTCTCAAACTGTTGCACCAATTTTGCCAAACCACACATCAATCGAATAGGTTGAAAGGGGATTCAGAAAAACATAATCAGTTTTATTTCTAAGGTTGAGGTGAAGGTCAAAGGTCAAAAACCACCAATTTTTAACAAATTTCCAACAAAGATGGAAAATGACAACAAAAACTAATAACCCGTACACTTCGAAAGGTCTGGTTGAGGTGGTTAATAAAACGATGATTTTTAATCACTCTGAGATTACATCATTGCATTAGATGAAGTCAAAGGTCAAATAATTCAAACTTTTAGTTTGACTCAAATATCACTAAAATCGCACGTTTTAGTATTTAGTTTCCGAAGGTGAAGAAACAGCCCAATTAGGTGAACTTATATCGAGACACTGAGGCTAAAAACAATATGATTCTGAAAATATTCAATAATTGTTGATCAGATGCAAAACTAAAAAGTACAAACAAATATAAAATCATATTTGAGATCTGAATTTCAAATCTCAAACATGCATGCATATTAAGCAGCTATTTTCAAATTCAAAGATGTTGCATTTGTGAATATCTCCATATTATTAGGAAGAATCCTTTATGTTGTCTCAACTTATTTCATCAAGAATTGATGCCGCAACATGTACATTAGAAGTGAATATACGCGTATACCGAAATCAGCCAAAATGTTACAAACATTCAAATTTTGAAATAGCTCTGATGCCAAAAGCACTGTGCCAACTTTATTATCCTTCTGTCAACAGTTGCATTATGAGCAGAAAGTAAGCTATTAGAAATCTGGTGGCCCCAGCTTGCTTAGTTTAAACGATATTCAAACAATTCGCCAGGAGGAGGGGCAAAAAACGCCTCCCTCCACTAGGACAAGGCTCAATTATAACATAATTCACTCTCGACTTACCACTAGGGTAGTCGCCTTAATTTTGCTTGTTAGCTTCTTTGCCCGTGCTGTGATTTAATTTAATTAGTCTGAAAAACTGAATTTTGAAACTAAATTTTAAAAAAATGCGCTTTATTTCAATAACATATTTCCGAACCTTAGTCAACATAGTCTTTGACAAATAATATTATTCAAATAATATTCTAATTTGACAATTCTAATTTATTATTTGACAATAATATTATTCTTTATAATTATTCAAATAAAGTCTCCATTCCAGCATCAATCAAAGACTATGTTCAACTCAAAACATTGAAATTATCACGAAACAGTGATCGGTTTTTCAAGAAATTTTATCATAGAAATTTCAATACCAGATAGCCATCATTCTTCTTTGAGTCATTGTTGCACCTATATTTCCGAACCTTAGTCAACATTATAATAATATATTCCAATACCAACAAAACAAGGCATCGGAGGAAATGATCATCAAATTCATGCTTCTGTCTGCCATTCCATCCTATTCAAACGATCGCTTCTGTTTATTTGGAAGTTGTCGGTGACAGACGTCCGATATGAAAACATTCTAAACAGATAATCTTACACCTGATCAATCACAACAGTTTGAATAAACAAAATATCAATCTAAGTGGTCTCCATTGAAGTGTTTCTATATTTCACAACAGGAAATCGGCGACATTTCTATAAAGTTTCACTGTCTCTCCTGTCATGATTATAAAGTGAAATATCATCAAGATATTTTATCTGAAGCGTCAGTCTGATTAGATATGACACTGTTGAGGTCAAGACTTTCGATGAACATAACACATTTTCAAAGCAGATAAAATAAACTCGGAACATAAGCTGTCAAATTAGACGACCTCGATCTACAGTGACATTGATGTCTATGCACTGACAATAACACTATGAGTGTTATGCAATACGTAGGCCAAACGTCAGGACGCTACCGATGTAAACGCACGCCGTTGGAATGGATAGACCCATGAATCCAACACTATGATATCAAAGGACCAGAAACGGACATTCACAGTAATTACAGCATTACGGTGAGGCTAGGTGGTGTCATGACAACGGTGAGGTGGCGATTGAGGCTGCCAGTTATTGACAATAGTTGAGTACCGGTTCCCTGCCATTGTACCTATTTCGTAAAGATTCACGATTATTATCATGTCTCCTTAAGATTAAGATCCTTTTAATAGAATAATTTACAAGACTACTGTATGCTTCGATAATTTGAACATTCTAAAGATCTACATTAGCAACATTGACCTAGTTTGGTGCCTAACCGAGCAGGTGAAATTGCTATCAAAAAAAGCATCTCTTGTCGAACTTTTGCTGTCAAAAAAAGCAAAAAGTCGAATTTGTATGGTTAAGACTCATGCGTGTTAACTCATGCATTTCGAATACTCTGTATAGAACTTTTTCCGCGAAAATCATCAATTTCCAGTGCGGAAAGTAAGTCTTTTATTATACTATGCTTGCTTGAGACAGCAAACGTTCGGTTTCTTTCTCAAACAGCTATGTTCTGTGCAACAATGCACCTTCGCACCATAGTTAACCCGCATGGCCCAATGCTTGACTATGAGCATCCCTATTTTGGTGTCCGGACAAAAAGGCGTTTGAAATTAGCGCTTCGTTGCATAACGCACAAGGGTGACGATGGAGTTCGGCATATCAACAGAAGTGCTTCTGTTCTGCGGTTCTTTATAATGTCAATAATAATTGTATAAAACATTCCATGCCGAAGATTTTGACTCGTGTTGGGGTACATATCAGATAGAAAATAGATAAAAAGTCATTTTATGGAAAATGTCAATATGGTTTCCTTTTTTATGTGTGTTTTGATCGTATCTGACAAGAAGTTTCACTATGTAGAACTCGGCAGACGCACAGATTCGCAGCAGTAATGTGCCGGCTCTACATCATTCAGTGGAAATCTCATTTTCGTCCATGTTCGCTGCAGAAGTTCGTGCTCGCGACAGGACTGCTTGGCTGAAGTCATCAACCAAAGTCCTCAGATGGTTGCATAGAATGCTGATGCTTCTTTTAGTAATTAAGCGTTTCTTCGTAGCATATCCCATCTCCTTCTGAGAAATGACATTCTCGGGTTTACTTCGTCTTATCTGCTTCATTTGATCATTAGGATAGCTTGTACATGTAAATGATGAAAATTAACAAAATATAGACCTACACGTATATAGTCAAAGTAAAGTTATCATTGACAAGCAAGAAAATCAATGAGAATTACTGACAAGTCTCTTAATGAAAGCCATAACGTTATTGACGCGAGCTCTGAATCGTTAAAATAATAGAAAATTTCATCGCTCTTTTGAACAAAATATAAAATCACAGATTTATTTCACCTTACAGAATGTTTTAGAGTTCCATTCAGAATATCGTCCATCAGTTGATATCGGAAAATACTTTCGATCGTTACAGTTTTCACAAGTTATTATGATTTATTAAAATATCCAGTTATGTTCATGTTTATTTTTAAATTGATGTGATTGTTTTGAATTTTGAAAATGTTTGAAGCCGGAAAAGCTTGACAGGTTTATCATATTTTGTCATCAAATGGCATTGCTTGAACAACATTGGATTCAGTCTACTGAATCATTCACCTCTGTATTTGCATTCCTGTCTATAAATCACATCACTGGAACTGTGCCAGCATCAAATCGTACATTTTGCAGCTCATTTTCACCTCTTAACTGTCAAAATTGCATTACAATAGAAGCGCAGGCTTCTCAACTAATGTTGCATTTGACTAATATTTCAATGAGTGCTTGAATTGATGTGGTTCTTGAATTATGACCAGGATGAAAGATATTTTAAGTTGTTTGAATTGAACCATTTATTTTCCATGTTGCAATTACGTAGGAGTTTTTTCATGCCAAACACTGATAAATTGAAATTGGACGTACGTGGACAAATATAGAAGTTTCCGGACAAATATAGAAAAACTGCAAATATTTTAATTCTGACATGATGAATCATTTCAGAATATATTTAATCATATGTAATAATATATTAACAATATATTAATCATTTTAGCATAATTTGGTGTATATATGCTACAAGGCTATGCAAACTTATAAAAATTTCCATTTTTCATTATTCTGCAGAACCATTTTCAAAAACATTCGAAATTTTGAATATTTTGATGGATGTTATTGGTTATAGAAAGTGCTATACAGTACTATAGAATCTGCTGTCGGATATGCAAGAATTCAGGTGCATGAGAACAGTGGAGCATTCATTTCGAAGTTAACTCTATTCACCACACAACCGTCCATTATTTAATTAAATTCGATGCTAATTCAATTGTGACTGTGCAATAATGTCTTAAACTGAATTTCGCATTGAAAAAATTGAAGAGGTGTACAACTCGTCATGTTCCTCTTAACTATCAGAATCACGATTTACGGAACAAAATGGCATGGCAGCTGCTTTCAGGGACGAATGTCATTCGCACTCAACGATCCTGTTTTGGGCACAACCGGAGTTTACGATGTCGACAGAGTGTCAATGATAATCTACTTGAAGCCTTAAGGTAGGCCTACCGAGAGTCTGTTACAACCAAGAAGTCCGAGCCGATGGAACAGGGATCGACGCATATCGATTACCACTCTTAGTGAGAAGCTGAATGTATCCAATGGAAGTATTGGGACTCTCTTGGATTTTTGCTGAGCATTGAAAAGTCAACCCGTGGTTTTTCTCGCATCTCCCGTTTTCTCATTGAAAGACGTGGAAGCTTGCCGACAGAATTTGGTCATCACTGAAGAGCTTGCAGAATGTTTCATTCATCAAATTTTTGATGTCGATGAAGCACGACTCAGAGAAAAGCATTTGCGTGGACAGTCATTTGGATGCAACTCTGATCTCGAGGATTCTGCTCGCGAAATTCTGGATAAATTTCGTTTAGAAAAGTTTGAAATGCTTGACGACCTTAGGTGTCAGGAAGCTGAAATGTGGTCGAAGAGAGGGAAACTGGTTTGAAAAGTGAACTTTTGAAGACCTGCAATTTTTTTCTGGCTACATACAGAATGCTTGTGTTGATAAATTTTCGAACAACGCATATCCGTCGACAAATTTTCAACATGCTCAGGAAAAACATTATTTTTGTTTTCAATTCATCAAAATATTCAAAATTTCGAATGTTTTTTAAAATGATTCAGCAGAATAATAAAAAATGGAAAAGTTTAAAACTTTGCATAGCCTCCCAGCCTATATATGCCATATTAATGGCACGTATAGGTCAGAATTAAGATATTTGCATTTTTTCTATAGTTGTCCGGAAACTTATTGAACGTACCACGTATATTCAACTACCAACAACATGTTTGAGCATAGAGTAGGTATACATGTATTAGGTAGAGTAGTAGCTCTGCATTTATTTAATTCCCAATGTGTATACACTTTCGATTTTATTAAATGAACTCGAGGAGGATGCAGTTGGATATTGTCACCAAATGTGAGATATGCAAATGTCAGTAGTTTTGAGAAAATTACCACGGAATTGACTGATCATGATAGTATAATGCAGAAGGAAAATGATATTATTTTACAGATCCTCCGTGCCATATGCTCCGTGTCATGACAGCCTTGGAGTTGCTTAATTAGAAATTCGACAGGCTATTATACTTTGTTGCTGTCGAGACATCCTTCAAGATCTGAAGAGTCGTGTCAAGTTGTGGGTTGCATCTACATTATTATACTTTCACGCTCAACCTCAAGAGTATTTTCTTTAGCGTGATCTCACATCACAAGCAACCTGCCACTGGTAGAGCAAAACAACACAATCAAAGACAGTGATTTCAATTAACTCTAAAATATGTAAATGGGTCCACATCGCTATTCACATTCAAGAAATGAAAACATCAATTTAGTGAATCATAAAATCATGCCGATGAAAATTGAATCAAAAACTTGAAGTTTCAGCCAAGAAAGCACGAATAATATCGCGACTTTTTCATGAAGACTTCCATTACGAGTATAATACAATTCATTAAATTCCCTCGATAATAGCTTCATCTCCGCTTAGTTGGGATGCTTATTAGCAAATATTCATTCCTTTTGATATCCAACTTGTTTCATACTACTTATAAAGGAGCGTCATCTCGGTAGTATATAACTTGGCAAAAATTTAGCCTTTTCAAAACTGCTGAAATAAATTTTTGGTCCACGGGAACGTAATCTCCGCAAAAGACTGAATCTTTTAATATAAAAATTTTTACTGTATACAGATACTTTTTTGAGTCGACACTCTACCTATATATCCCTACTCTATGTGTTTGAATGAAATTTATGGTTTCTGTCCTCTCTATCGTAAGTTGCTGTCGAGACATCCCTCAAGATCTGAAGAGTCGTGTCATGTTGTGGGTTGCATTTACATTAAAAAGTCTTACCGTTGCATATTTTCACACTTTGAAACGTGATATGCTAGTTTGAACGACTTTCACAATCACTCTATACAACATTTTTATACTTAGTGGCAAAATCTATTGACAAATTCAGAGAGGTTCAAATAAATCTCAAATCCATTTTTCAGAGGATTTCTTGAAGGCTCATAATGCGTTCGTCATTTCCCTTTTCAGTAAGCGATGTCTTCTGAATTAATCTGAATTAATTTCAGAGATTCCTTCTCGATTTTCTATATACAGTTGCGATGAATTCAATCAAAATCTTTAGATCTGAAGGCTAAAATTGAAATTCTACCTTTTTATAACGAGGTTCTTTGAGAAAATCAAAGCAGCATCATACAACACAGTCAACAGCTTTCTTTCTTTATCCACTGTAAAAGATATTCATATTGAGACAGGCATCAGTTAATTACAACATGATAATCTTCAATCTCTTGATTTGAGAGTGAATTTTGCTGTTTTTGTAAGAGATTCAACATCAACTAACAGCATCAACGTGCAGTAGACCATGAAGTAGAGAGAGCTGTCTGTGAACTTATAGTTCCGTTCTTTTCAAATAAATTGAAAATAGACGAGTCACTCCCATCCATGTGCGACTTTTATTGGAAACAAGTTTCACGAAGTTAAAATAGTAAAGCACCCGACGCTTTCGTCCGAAGACAGTCTCAAAGGTGGCGTACAATTGTGGAAGGATCTTTAGATACTTATTTGGCATGGTTGTGGTGTGGCAACTCATCCAATTCGCTCATGACGTCTATTAAGGCTTGGCATTTTCATCACCATGAAGCGAGCTTCAGCCATTCTAGTTGTAATGGCATTGACATTGAATAGGAATAATAGCTGAAGCTGAAATTGAGTTTGAGAATGAATCGACGCACAACGAATGTAAAATTATAATTCTCAGACCGCTGAATTCTGTGAAAATTCAGCGAGCTTGGTCCTAAATGATGGGCTTATGATCAACTTAATATAACTCAGTCATTCCTTCTCCTTTTAGGCCCCTCATTCCTCAAACTGCATCAAAGTGCAAAAACTCCTAAATAATGATGGATTTCAAGTATGAAACTTCTCAGGTGAAAATTCTTCAAAAAAATGGAAAATTATGGATTGACATTTCCTCCTCATTCTGCACATTTCTACGCAATTAATTCTTTTGACGATTTTACGGACCGCTGATATTCGTAGTGATTTTATCTTTTCGTTTGTGATTGACCCCAGCGGATACAACAACATTTTACGGTCACACCGCCCACAAATCTCAAAAGCTTGGTCAATTTATCTTCGCAGAGAGCAAAGAAGATGAAGTCGTTCACTCGATAACTCTATTATCGCAAGATCACCTTGTATCTTCCTATCCCGAGAGACAGGCGATAAAATCAGAGCATTGAGCACCCGACGACATCTGTACAAGGTCCAGCCAAGAAGAAGAGCGGTATCTCTCAAAGGAAGATGATTAGTAATCAATGCCTTTGTGCGCAATGAGATATTTTGTAACACAAGAAGTTGAAATTATTCATTAAAGAATGCATCAATTCACATCTACATCTAGGCGATCAAAATATTTAACTTGTTATTGCATCGATATAAATGTCGTATTCAAAACAAGCCTAACATCACGTTAGCAGTACGCAAAGTTGTCATTTAAAATTGTCATAACTTTAATATGTAGAATTCTATTTGAAGCTCATCTATATTTGTGTTTTTGCTAACATCTGTGCTAACTGCGAAATACTAAGAGCCGCGATGCCAAAATCACGGGACTGCTATCTGCGTTCCCCACGGTCTTCGACGGAATCAGTGGGAGAGACATAGGACATGTGGTCAATCAATCACATGCAATGCAGTTTTTATAATATACATTCTATTACGAGGTGACATGCAAGAAAATTCAAGTATAAAGTTGTGAGGTGATCCTTGAAGCGATGATGAAAGCTGGTGTGATATTGTCCGAAATGAATTCACATAGACGATGCTGTGAAATATGCACGGCAATGAATCCACAAAAATTGATGGGAAATCGTTCAAACAGTCTTATAGTGAGTGGAAGTGCATGTATTAAAAGGAGAGGAGACATTAGTTTGTTGACTGCAAATATCCTTTACACGTATAGCAAAATCCCGTATGTTAGATGCTATGTTTCATTGCATTTGGGTCTGATGTATAATTACGATATAGCTGTTATAGCTATTCACCACAAACATTCCTTAATCACGAGTTACACTACAGGGGCCGGACATACTTGCATGGTGCTGTAAAAACAAAAAAGATCTACAAGTGCTTCGAAAGATGACTTGAGGTTCTTACATGTACAGTATATACTCTACACTTAGGACATTTTCGTAACTATTTGCAAAATTCAGTAGCTAGTAAAATGACTTCGTGACAGCATATTTATTAATAGGTGTTCTACAGCAGGGTTGTAACCGGCCGAGTTTTTGGCGGCCGAAGCCGGGGTCGGGCCGGCAGCTGAAGACCGGTCGGGGCTAGACCGCCATATCTGTAGCCTGCTATCTGTGGCTGGCAGTGGGTCAACTTAGGCCGTCAGACATTATTCGATTTCTCGACATCTATACAGCAAACATGTAGGTACGGTAGGTCTGTCGGTACTCAGGATAAACAAGAGTTCCCGATAAGGTGCATAGATAGTGATTTTTATCAATTGCTATCCAATTTGAACCTCAATCAGGTAATTATGCAATTATCCGCACTTTGACAGTATATTCTGCAAGCTTATGGGAAAAGTTGAGCAGCAAACCGAGTGATGACGTATTTAAGATATGGAATAATTTTGCGATAGATAGGTTGCTACGAATTCACAAGTCGTACGAAATTTAGAGGAGATAGATAAAGATTCTGGAAACTTATTTGAAAATGGAAGGATTTCAAAACTGTATGTAAGTTAATAATCAGTGTCGGCGTGTACTCACTTCTGCCAAACCAGCCATGAGAACGTCATCGTGCGCATCAAACAGAACAAGCTTCAGCTTCAATCAGAATTCTCCAACAAAAAACAGATTAGAATTAAGCAAAATATTTAATTCCTAAACTTATTGATGTATTTCCAAATGATTGTGTCTTTGAACATTTTTCCTATAGAAACGTAACTACAACAAAATCTTGCAATTTTTCCTCATGAGATGCAACAGATACTCTGACTACTTAAACTATGTTCTCATCGTTCATTATCTGTAATTTTGTGTGTTAAATCAACAGCCATCGCGTTGTAACAGTTCCAACCAGCATCACATAAATTATGTTATATTTCCATGCTCTCACAATGTTGCAATTCTTTTAATTGACTAGACAAATAATTCAAGAATGAATGTCGTCAATGGTTGTCATACATATAGTTAATTAGAAAACCGGCCGGTCAGCCGGTCATCAAAATCTATGGCCGTGACGGCGGCCGGATCCAACCCTGTTCTACGCACTGAAGCAGCGGTTTGAAAGATAAAAATGAAACTTGTTTTTACTCTGAGATCACATGGAATTGTTGAATAAATGCAGGAAAATGACAATATGCATATTTCAATTGCTACGATGGCAATACTTCCCGTCTTTTTCTCTTTCTCCTCCTTTTCAGCCTGCATATTATTATTCTCTTTCACTCATGTTTATAAATGTGCTATTGAAGATAAAGAAACATTAGTGGTGTCCTTAACATTCACGAATAATGACCTCTAAGTGTGTTCATCTACAAGCATGCTTTCCTTATGACAACTTCGATGATTATTTATCCCATATGCACGATGTATTTTCTTTTAGATAATTGGAATTTTATCTGATATGCAAATTGAGACGTATCACATGTGATACAGGCGCAGTATACTTGACCCAACTCAATCAATATGTAGATAATGGCAAACTACAGCTGTTTCGCTAAGTTATTCTCAACTCCAAATTGAATTTAACGCATGAGGACAAGACAAAAACAATTTGGATTCAATGAACGAAAACTAAACCTTGATGAATATCGTTTTCTTATGGAGAAGTATTATTTACTTCATGTGAAAGTTAACGAACTCAGTTGACACTGCAAGTCCACGACCTGTCATCGTTTTCAATGTTCATCTCAGTTCTATTCCGTTATTATTGCTTAAAGTATTTTCATTTCCATTATGAGACTCCATTTTTCAAAATAGTGCTATATTTCTTACCAAAATTACATGTATGTTAATTGATCATAGAAATTGCAATGCTACAAAGTGTGTAGATATATCTATTATTCATTATAGATATGTTGTTATATCATAGAAGGCATAGACTTATATGGGTTACATCTAACTTTGCTTCACCTACTATGTATTGACAGCTTATGCTGCTGCCTGCGTCGGTCACAATCAGTCACTCACAACTAAACAACGGTGCTGTTCTCTGAACAAAGTCTCATCACACGTCTTAATAATAGATTCTATCCACCATTTCTATAAAAATCTTCAATTAGCTATATAGATCAAATGTCAGTGATGTAAATCACTTACAATATTATCTTGATAATTGTGATGCACTCAGTCTGTCTTTGGTGTCAATTTCCGTCACGAATCTTCCGAATTGTTCACCCTTGGATGAATATCACAGATAAGAACTAAAGAACATAAATGAAAGAAATCGTGCTTGAATATCAGTTCAAGCATTCAATTTTTCAATAAGCGCATGTTTATTTTGGTCAGTTGTATAAAGTGATGCAAATAAAGATTATCGCAAGATATTTTTGCTTTTCCAATCAGTTCCCTTTAATGTTTTTCACATAAATATCCATTTTTCTCCATTGGGAATTTTCGAGAACATTGATTACTTTTAGGAATCAAACGAACAACTAACAATGACTAAACACGCCTTGAGTGTTTGTTATTTGCAGACAACTCTGCTCTATTTCGTACTTAAATCTACTTTTCATTAAAAGTAGGGAGATGTGTGTATTAATGATGGCATTTCATGCAGAAGTTTTCGATCGCAAATTTATTTTGCTAATGCAACTTTGAATTGAAAGCTTTGAAGATAGCTGTCTAATGATATGAAAGTTTTTAAGTCAAAATTTTACATCTCCATCAAAAGATTTAATATTGCGCTCAAGTTGACAAATATATGATGAAATCATTCATTTTTCACTTAACTGTATTATCTACGACATCTCTTGGCTTTTTCTAATGCACAATTATTACCTAAATCATCCCAAGTGTGCAGCTTGAAATGTGAAGTGATGCCTTAGTCTGACATAGGGCCAGAGTTTTTGACAAATTGTCTCATATTGAAAAATTGAAAATCATTTTCATAGAGACATCAAGATATGTTCAATATTTTTGAGAGCTTTTTATATAGAGTTTATTTTGCTGATATGTTATTTTGCCCCAGCTGAAGATAGAATGTTTTTGGCTTCCGTGTTAACGTTTCCTACAATATTGAAGATGAGAAAATACTTCCCGCAATCTACTTGCTCTGCACAAATGATAATAAATGAATTACAGATAATGCCCATAAGAATCGCTGCATTCAATCCTACTTTAATCGGGGGAGCCCTCCCTACCGATATTTGATATTGCTCAAAATTTATAATATTTGCGACTCTGACTTTTAGCGACTTATGACTTCTGCGCACATCGTATGACCTATTCAAATTCTATAACGTTTGGCATACACTGCAAATCACTGGATACGAAAGTTTCATACAGATTGATGCCGAATTCACATGCAATTTGAAGCCAGCTCAATTGGTACGAGATTTTTGTATATTTACATAGATTTGGTATGTTTTCAATACGAATTTTGACTTCCTTTCGTATATATTTGTAGGCGTTTGATATGTAACGATATGAACAGCTCCTTCTGTGATTCGCTCATTAAAAACAAGATGCCAAAATATATTTTTATGGTATCCATCCTTCATATGTGTTTGGTAGAAAGAGGTCTACAGTGCATTTGAATATCAAGACTTTGACCTTTTAAAACTTACTTCGCGATGATCGAGAATTTTAATCAAATTCTCACTAAATTACTTGTAGACCATTCACAATGTACCTATGAAGTCAAAGGCAGCATAAGTATTCATACATAGATGCATCTATGCAATATTTAATTGAATAATAACACTTACTTAAAACACTACTCATAAGAGCTTCTAGAGTAATACTGTCAATTTTATGCTTCATACAATGGCTCCAAAGTCAGACATAGAGAAGTTGTCATGCTATATATTTGTAATGCAGTTGCTGTATTGTTTCTGCACTGTATTTATAAGTGAGACTATTATTTCAGATTTTTCATAATTTACACATATTATCAAAAATCTCTATTTGAGCTGTATTTAGCACTGCATGACATTCCAAATGCAATCAAACATGCTCAGAACATTGTCTATAGACGCTTTCATGTGATAGCTGATCAAAAGCAAATTTTTCTTGTGGAATATATCTACAATCAATTTCCAGCACAGATGCTCAAAGCATATATTTCTTTGAAAAAAATGGAAACAAAATTTTAAACTGCTACGCATAACACCAAGATAACTGAGTTTGTGATATCTGATAACCCAATTCGAAATAGCATACGTCATTCAACATATAGATTTTAAGCACAATCATGAGAGAATCAGAATGGGGAAGGTGGGGTTCAGGAGATACACCTGTGCTTTATCCCGGTAGAAGTGAGATAAATTCATAATTGCGTAAATCAATGCGGTTCATCGGGGTTGCCATTCGAAGAGATTAGGAAGGTATTTTCAAAACCCAGAAGTTTAGGTAGAAAGCACTTTCAGAATTTTACCTTCCAGATGGCCAAATCGAGATGTTTCGGGGAAAACTTGTGTGAGGAGCTAAAAGTCACATAAACGCTTGTCAGCCGATTTTGTTTTAAAGAACCGTTGCAAAATGTGAGGGTTGTCAGAATCGACCATCGCAGGTATAAATTCGGTTGATCATAAGCTACTAGAAACCTGTCACCGTTAGTCGATCGATTTCTATCTTCAGAGCAAGTTTCAATTGAATTTGCTTTTCCATCCGTGAAATCTGACATCTGTAGATAATTTTATATTGAAGTAGCAAATATCACACGAATGAACCAAAGAAGTGACTCCAGAACAATGGCAGGCACTGAAGAGATAGCGGGTCGCGGCGTTGCAGGACATACAAAGGCCACACCAAATATTAGAGACGCAGCGCACGACATCAAATATGGGAAAATGGATCTTTGTCTTATATTTTACCCTTTCCGCCATTGTGACGCGTGCGGTTTCCGCTTGTAATTCATATTTCTAGCAATTTCAAAATATTTCTTTTGAAAACATTCTCCCTGAAAGAAGACAAATTCTCTATATTTGCGTAAATGTCCTTGCATTGCTATTTTGCGCAGAGCAGAAAGACACTGGGAGAGAAAATACATATTTATCATGAAACGAAAATATAGAGGATAAATACAGACTTTTTGTCACGGCTGTTTTGAACAATTCCAGAAGTTCACAAAAACGCTACAAATGAAGGTTGCTTGCAAAATTGTAACAAATACAGATTGGAGAACAAGATCGACAAAAATGTATTCTGAAGACCTATAAATAGCTTCTAGTTTGATACTGTAATAAAAACAGGAGAAATGTGAAGGATTTCTGGCTTCGATTAGTTTCCGCGTAGTCTTTTTAATTCAACAATTCATGACATAGTTCGAATGACCAATGGGCATATAGACTGAGCATTTGTTTCTGTGGAGCGCATTGCAGTCACAGCTTTAACGAATTGCATCATTCAAGAAATAATGCTGTTTCATACACACTGAGATATTATTGCTCGACGGACGATAAATGACCCTCATCGTGCGATAAATATTATCGAAAAAATTCTTAGCTGTTAAAATTTTTATCGCACTGTGGTTGTATGCAGTGTATTCGTTGTATTCAGACGTTTATTTCAAGACATAGAAATAGAACAATTCATATTTACAATGGTTAAGTATGGAATTATTCTGAAACGCTTGCCAAATAATTTGATAAACAGCGCCAAGGTAGCGTTGACTTTGAGCTTTCTACAGTCCGTTTCATAAAAAGTGGATCATCCTAAAATTTGACTAAATAAAACACAAGTATGATACAGAAAGCATTTTTCATGTTACTTCATGTCCCTAATATATTTAAATGTAATTTATAATCTGATAAGCTATGATACAGTAACGGTTCTTAAGAAGCTAATATTTTGTGGCCCTACCCTTATTGTCAATGACATTACCAATTCGTCTAGGCATTGATTCGATGATATCGTTGATTTTTGACTGATCTAACTTTCTCCACTCTCTTTTTAACAGTGACGTAAGTTGTGATACGTCATCTGTAGGTAGCAGTGAACGACGAACGTTACGTTTTAGAATACTCCATACATTTTCTATGGGATTCAGATCAGGAGAACGAGCTGGCCAAGATAATGTCCTAAGCCCTAATTGAGACTTGCATAAGTTGACTCTACTACTCCTGTGACACGCAGCATTATCATCCATAAATAACCAAGTCGATGGATCACCAAGTTGATCTGTCATTTGGCCAATGTTCATTCGTAAAACATTCACATAGCGTTCAGAATTCATGGTTCCTTGCTGTATGTGAAGTTCAAAGCGGCCATTGGTCCAAATGCCAGCCCAAATCAGTAGAGTCGCACCACCTTGTACCCGGGGACGATGTAAATGTATCGGAATTTCCTGATCAGATTTTATCCATAATCTCAATCGACCATCACTATCCTTCAGACGGACTGATGCCTCATCAGACCAGACAACCCGATCCCATTGATTTCGCCAGTGACAATGACTCATTGCCCATCTGAGACGTCTTTTTGTATGCTGATCTGATAATTCGATCTGAGAGGGCCTCTTACAGCTCCTGAAATTCGACTCAATAAGTCTTCTACGAATAGTGGACTTAGAAATAGACGAGACTAGTGCAGCCATCTCAGTTAACGAGAGACTTCGATCAACTTTAACAAATCTCAAAATTAGGCGGTCTCTACGTTTGGATATTTTGCGTGGACGGCCAGAGCCCTCTTTACGACAGAGTCGAAAATCATCATTATGCTATCGATGCACATTTGTGTAAGGGACATTTAGTCGTTTGCTTGTAGCTCGCAAAGAAAAGCCTAGTTCTAGCAAGGCTGACACTTTGCCTTTAGTGAATGCGATCTCGTTATTGTTCATTTGTGCTTTGTATTGTTTTCAACCGGTAAGAGATAGATTTCTAGCTGAAAGCAATCAGGAATGCTACCAACACCACCGCAACGAAGTCAGGAAGCTATGGAACATGAAGTCCAGTTAATCACATGTAGCAGTTACATCATTGTTGATGAATAATGGTGCTATACTGGCTCTGATTGACCGATTTTCTTTATTTTTGTTTTGCTTGATATCTTTTGGCTTGTAGAACAACATATTGCATAACAAAGGAAACAAATGTAATTTTATAAGAGTGAGGTATGATTTTGTGTAACATTGCTAAATGAAGATCAAATCATCTACTACTTTTTTATCTATAACAGGAAAACAACTCAATATTCATGCTTGAAATTTCCAACAATGATATTAGTAAGCACAACTGACGTATCTTCCAAATTTCAGAGAAATTCGTTCAAGTTTGGCGGAGTTAGACAAAGTTGAAGTTAAGGCGATGTTTAAGGGTGATCCATTTTTTATGAAACAATCTGTATTATGGACCGATTGGTAAGCCCACAGAATTAGATTGTTTAATCGCATCACTTTGCTAGAAGTGCAAACTGATTCAAACAGATGGCATATGCAGGAACTTTATAAGAATTCTAATCATTGCGCAAAAGTTTTCTCGATAATGTTGGCCCCCCGATTATTTTAAAAAAAGTTAGCAGGCGCATGGGAAAACGTTCACAAACTTCTCTGTAGAACTTGACATCGTCTGTGTCTCTTTGCTGTGTGATCCAGTTGATATCAGTCAATGAAAACTTCGCACACTTTGGCATGTTTAATGTTGAACTGGCTGCTTATTGTTCGATTGCTATGGTATTTAGTCAGGAGATCGTGCCATTTCATTTACGTTGCATGTTCCAATGCTTCCTTTCTAGTCAAACAGAAGAAGAGCCGACCTGTCTAATTCTGTGGGTAAGCCAGTTCATTGTTTTTTATGCCATATTTTATGCCATAGAAATCGAATTGTTGTCAATAGTGTTTATCTGCCGTTATTGACCAAAAACGCTCTTTTGTAAAATTCAGTCAAATTTATGTAGCACCATTTCATGAAGAAATGCGCTAACCTAGCATTCTATTGTTACCCTCCTATGCACTGTGTATGACAGCGTTCTGAAAGCGTGCAAATCGTCTCCGCCGCGCTGTTAAGCAAAAAGGGCGTGCGCGCACTAAGCGGCCAAGAAAAAATGTACGACTATGAAAGCGGCTGCGACAGCGATCAATCGACGCCATTTGTTGAGAAAAAAATGAATGAAGAAGAGGTTACAGCAGTTTATTATCTATTTGTCGCGGGGAGGTTCTCCAAGTGCGCGCTATGCATAGGCTGCAACGTGTTTTACTGGTCGCCGCGACATCTTGCCGCGTGTGCGTCGCTATAATCTTGATGACCGCCACGACCAATTGGTCGCGTCGGCTAAGTGCGCGCGCAAGTAGACGACTTCCCATCTCCGCAACAGTGCGCGCACGCCCTCGAGTACGATTACTATCACTTGTCTGCGTGTTGGCAGCTAGTGATGACTTTATACTTCAGTTGATGCTAAAAACAGCTTTCGTTTCTCCTTGAAATTTATTGACCAGATTAAAATAGTTAATTAAAAGATATGTACAACCCCTATGATGACTTTCCTCAAAACTGATGGTCACGGCAAGACCCAGCCTCGACGACAAGAAGATCAATTTTCTATTGAACGCAATGCATATTTAGGCCTGAATGCTGACTAACTAACAGATTGACACTACGTAGAACATGCATAGGACATTCGGATCGTGAAGAGCTGAACGGTATTAATCAAATGTCCATTTGACGAATTTATCACTTAGAAAAATTTAGTCAAAGATGCGTATACTTTTCACTTGACAGACCTGCCTGCGATCTGACCGCTGAAGTTCGTGAGTTCGCAGATGCGATCCATTTCTGCAATGAGCGTGATTGGCCAATCATGCAAGCCAAAGAGAGACGAATATTTATGTCGATCTCTATCGCTTGCTACCATTGCACACAACGCGTGCTCTACTGTACATTAAACCGATGCAGAGATTCATAAAACAGATACATTAAACAGATTCATCTGGGAGAGGCCTGCATTTTGTGTTTCGATTCCATGGCACGGGCAAGTGCCGCTTCAACTGGATTTAGCTTGATGCTCGTCAGTAATTGAAGTCGGGTATAGAGATATAAAAAGTCAATCTCTTGATACAAAGAAGACTGCTTACAGACATGCACAAAAATGTGAAATTTTAAAGAAATCTGAAGTTCTTGCTGTGACATCCCGATCCAATTGAAAAGACAGTTGCTGGATATTACAATGAAAATCAAGAAAACAATCCAATGAAACATGAATACCGGCACCTTCTGTCGGTGCCCAAAACAACACATTAAAGGAAAGAGTTGATTGAAATGCGTGATCGAGAGGCCCTTGCATTCCATTTGTGTGACTTTTTCTTCTGTGTAAAGTGAAACCGTTTCCAGAGAATTTTCATGACGAGACATATCATACATATTTATGGTTCACCTTTATTTTTGACCGTAGCTTAGTTGAAGGGAATCTTGATATCCTAGTATTGCATCTTCAGCTTCAATCTTATCAGAGGTGCAAGTGCTCCATAAATTAAGGTCGTGCCACAGAATTAGACAGGTCGTCTTTTCTTCTGTTCGCCTACCAAATTGTGCAAAGTTTCAGTGACATTTATCAACCGGATTACACAGCAAAGAGACACAGTCGATTTGAAGTTCTACAAAGAAGTTTGTTAACGTTTTATCGTGCGCTTGCAAACTTTTTTAATAGTGATCGGAGAGCCCAACATTATCGAGAAAACTTTTGCTCAACGATCTGAATTCTCTGTAAGGGGTTAAAAATTTCTTTTTTCCCACTTTCTAAGCTCCAACATGTGTCATTGTTTTAAATCAGTTTGCACTTCTAGCAAAATGATACTCTTAAGCAATCTAATTATGTGGAGCCAGCAGTCGAGCAAGGTGACATCACACAAGTATTCCATATGGGTGAATACGAAATTCAGTTGTTTTCTTTTCGGGCTTCATTGTCTGAACATGTGGAATTCAAGCCGTGAAACGTGAATTTATCATTAGAACACTGTCAGAATGGCTGCGACAAAACGCAGAGAATGTAGAATTTTAATGGAATTACTGAAACCAGTCACAGTTCCAGATTCTTACCAAAACTATATGTTTAAAATTGTTTTATCAAAATGATTTTGTGTTCAATAATAGTAATGGGAATCTTCAAAAAGTGAACTAAGGAATATAGCTCCTGTCAAACGCTGAAAACCACTATTTTTTCGGCAGAGTTATCATGAAAACGCACATCCACAACGTAGCATTGCTGTCCATAGTCCTGCAGCAAGAACTAGTTTCTGCAGGGAACGAGGCCGATAATGAGACTTTCAAAGAATGATGTGCACCCCATGCCTACTACGAATTCGCGCGTCTGTCGAGTTCTAGTTAGTTCATCTTCTTTCAGACAGGATTAAAGAAAAACGTCTGGGATGCAGATTGAAGTTTTTGGCAAAATGAAATTTTCTATGTTTCTCTGATTAAGCGAAAAGTGTCACAATTTTTGACATGGGATGTTTTTAAGTTCATTTCTCATGATATGCATGTGTCATTATCATGTTTCTGATCAGTAACGCATGCTAAAATGATGTAAAATGTGGATAAAGTTGCTCAAAATACTTGTATTTGCCGACGATCCATGTCAAAAATTATCACTGATAGCACTTTTTGCTTAATCAGAGAAAACATAGAATATTTCATTTCAGCTAAAAACGCCAATCTGCGTCCCGTTGGATTAACATATGCTTTTCTTTGATCGTGTCTGACAAGAAGAGGAACTAGGTGGAACTAGGCAAGCGAGCAGACTCTAGTAGGCCTGCGTGCACGTCATTCTGTGAAAGTCTCATTTTTCGGCGTCGTTCCTTGCAGAAACTTGATCTGGCTTGCCGACTACTATGTATACATCTGTCTAGTCCTATATTATTCCAGGAAGTGTGACATTTCTATGAATTAGCCACAGTTTTCTGAACGTTCGTGGAGGGATAATCAAAATTAAAATATTTCATCAAAGAAACGTGACACGAAATAAGGTTCTGGAAGAGCCCGTTCAAGGTTGTTACGGTGATATTAGGAAATCACAGAATGAAGTGGGGATGATGATTGTTTATCTCGTATACCTTGAAACTGGTGTTGAATAACAATTCGAATGCATTCCAAGACAATTGAGCTGAAAAATTCAAACAGGAAATGTTAGCACAAAGTTTTAGAATGCGCAACTTTGTGTTGACCGTTGACCCCTATTTATTCAAGGATCTACATTTTGATGACGTCATTGATCGGGCGAATAAGTGAATTTGACAATTATTTCACAGATTGAACAATGAACAGTCTTGAAATCTCCTCTGAAGATGAAATTTGTTCCATGAAGGTTCAATCCGACTTTCCCTATTCTAAACGTCAACTGTTGATATGTCCTTAGAAAGACAGAGAAAGACACTGCATTCCAAATTCATCATCTCATGTATTATGTACGGAGTTCTGCAGCTGCAATTTTCAATTGTTGTTGTGTCTTATCTCTGCTTCAATGTGGAGATCGGAGACATGATTCCGCATTCTATTACAGTGATAAATTCTTACATCAAAATTGTCTCCAAGAAATTTATTACATGAAATTAACGTTAGCTTGGTACAATGCTGTCCTTTCAGACAGTGTCCTTTGCATTGAGCATCTAAGTCCGCGGGCACATGCAATGAGCCTTAGGCTGTCACCCGTTTGAGAATCCTTGAACCATGATCTTCAATAGAACCACCGTTGTGATGTAACGCATCATTCTTTCTGCTAGTGCTTCATGCTCTTAAAGAAATGAGAAAAACATGCTTTATTTTCTACTTCTGTCTGCTTGTATTATCTTTCATGAGAAAAATATTGTCAAAATGACATACGGCTTGTGGGGGCTTGTGACGCGACGACTTACTCTGTGCGCCTCCGGCCTAAGTAGAACAATTCAAGTTTGTGAAGGAAACCAACACCTGTCTTCGCATTCCCGACCAGCCCGGTTGACGAAGATCTCCAACCGATTTCCAAAGGTCTCACCAAGATCCTCACGTCGAGATGACCAGATCTTTTCAACCAAAACATCTTGCAAAAGGAATAAAGAGCCTAAGTCTGGCTTTGATTTTGTCAGGAAATGATAAAGCGACAGAAGATGTTCGATTCACTTTTGAGCTAGGCAGGTTGTCAGGTAGTCTGTGTCTCAGAACAACTTTCAATTTAAGAAAACACAGAAGTGCTTCTAAGTCAGTAAAACTGTGATCCAAATTTCCAAAATTTTCGAGTGTCTCATTTGCAGTGGTCTTGTCAACAGATTTATGCAACTGCATGTAACTTACCGCAAACACAACTTGTAAAATAGAAAAATGCATTTTGTATTTCTATAATTTCATATTTATGTATTATACAACTTTGCCAATTCTATTATAATTAATCAGTTTCTCAACAACTAATAGTTAGTTGAGGATAATTAATTAAGCAATAATAGCTGATTAATTAGTAACAAATAATGACTAGTTGATGATGATAAGTGACTAATGATAGGCATACTGATTAATTAATATCATAGTTTTATCATTTATTATAATTTCATATATATATTTTATACGAGAAAGTACTATGGATGCAAGTTGTTGGATGAAACAGAAATAAAAAGGGCAGTAATTAGAGTGGTTTAATTGTGTACCGTAGTATGAATATTTCTCACATAACTCCTTTTGTGACATCAAACAAATAATAGAGCCGTATTTGAAATGCATTTGAAGGTCCGTTTTATGATGAGTAAAATGAAGCGTTTCAGTAATCTACCCTGCTCCGTAAAGTTGATGAAAAATGACAGAATATACTAATTTACCATCAGAAATGTTAATTCTGCAAATCCACAAATAGGAGGTTGGCCCTATCTGAAAAGTGACACTGCTAGTGCACACTTCATAATAGACCTTTTTAGCAATATTGTTGAATATTCATGTTGTTATTACACCATTTGAGTAAATTTTAGTTGAACTTCAATTGACATAAAAGTAGTTTTTTGATTACTTTTCTGCAATCTTGAAGTGCAATGATTCTCCTTAACATTAATCGGAAAATCAGGGGAGATGCGGGTATGGTTCATTCATCACAATGAACAAAACAGTTGCCGTCAATGAACTTATGCTTGAAAAATGGGAAACAAAATATTACAATAGAAATCTGAATTATTCCTCAGGAAATCGTCATTCTTCACAAGTGGGAATCAGTACTAAATTCTCAGTTCAAATGTGTTCAATACTTTGTGCAAATCTAAATGTGTCGCAAACTTTAGATGAGATGTCCTACTTCGATAAATGAGGGAGTGTTCGACAAATGTGAAGGATAACAATACACACGGTTTCAAAAGTGGTGATACTTCCAATGCCGATGGCTTGCTCCAGGAATCGAAGTCAGAGGAAAGAAAAACGATGTCCTTTGCATATTATGCACTCGACTGATATCTATGGAAAACTTACATCATTTCATTTGTTAAATTAAATTTGTTACATTTCTGATCACATAAAATATAATTCTTTCTTCTACAAACTGTCTCATAAATACTTAAACTTGTCGAATTGAAAACGGCGGTGGCTAATTATTCATTTGGACTTTTGTCGGATGCTGTGTTATTTGCCTTTAATGAGGAGCGGTAAGACAGCTAATATAAAGGATTTTTCGTATATACATCACATGTCAACGCTGAATCATTCGTTTTCATTTAAACACTTCAGATTTTTACATTTATCAACTTGGGCATAATTTGTTCTGCTAATTCCAATCTGCGCAAAATTTCAAAATCAGCAAATCTGTACTGTCTATTTTTTATACCTAGACGAGAATCGGCCTTTCTTGTGCTTTGTTATATGAATGACAGATAAGGATGCTAAAACGTGAATTTTACGGAATACCACAACCATGTTAATATTCATTCAAGTAATGCAGTCAGCAAAACAATTGTATAGTACTTATAACTGTAAGAATAAAATGCGCACAAATGGGATTTATTTGACGAAAATCTCATGCGCAGAATGTTGAAAACTTCATGTACGAGAGAATAAACGAAATACGAGATTCATTAATCCATCTGCTTGCAATATTCTGATTAAGATTCCCTTTAGACACGAGGTCAGGGCGTAAACAAGGAATTTTAGAGCTATAAATGATTTATGAGAAGTTATTGTCTGTGACACTGTCGATTTTTTCTATCATTTCATTGTTGTCTGAACTTTTCTGGTTATACTTAAGTGACTGTGCATCTTCAAAACGTTTTAAATTAATTTTTAAATAGATATAGAAAAATTATACATTTTCATGTTATATATTTACCAAGCATATAATTGCTGCTCTGATTATCAAAGGCCTTAAACATTGTTGTTGGTTGTAGCCATAGAAATCCGACTTTTCACTTTGCTTAAGTTGGACAACAGCTGATTGATGATGGAAATTACAGGCGCTCGTCTATCCGCCGATTGCTATATCTTTAGAAGAAGCAAATTACTAAAACATGCTGCAGTTGTAGATTGTTGCTGCATGGCGATATATTGTAAGTTATTTTATCAAAATGCTTTAATATATGAAGAGAAATGACAGTAATCGTGAATATTTATAGAGTACACGGATAGGCTTCCGGCAACTTCCTATTTTCAACTATAGTAGAAGTCGCCATTGTCTAGGTACCGTTATTCTCATGACAACACATGTCCACAATCTTCTATTGTTTTCAACGTATCAATATTGTTTCAATCCGCATGACGGCACGTCAAAGTATGGATCTACATGTACCTTCATGATGCCATGAGCTGCGGACCGTGGCCACGGCTCAATGCTGCTTTAAATCACAGAATTAGACAGGTCGTCTCTTCTTCTGATTGGCTAGAAACGAAACATTAAACAAGTAACGTTAATGAAATGGCATAATGTGCTGACATGATACGTGTACCATAGCAATCGAACAATGAGCAGCCAGTTCAACATTGAACACGCCAAATTGTGCGAAGTTTCAGCTACTGTTATCAACCGGATTACACAGCAAAGAGACACAGTCGATGTCAAGTTCTGCGGAGAAGTTTGTGAACGTTTTTTTGTGCGCCTATTAACTTTTTTAATAATGATCGGGGCCCACCATGATCTAGAAAGCTTGTGCGCAATGATCTGAATTCTTCGAAACTTCACTGCTTTTCCTATCTCTGCAAGGTATTAAAATTTTCTTATTGCCCACTTACTAAGTTCCTGCATGTACCATCGTTTTGAATCAGCTTGCACTTCCAGCAAAGTGATGCGCTTAAACAATATAATTCCATGCTTTCAATGGTTGCGTGTCACAGAGATAGATTCAATTGCATGTGGGTTAGTTTTGAGCGGACATGATTCTATCCCAGTCATGGTAGCAAGCAATAAAAATTTCCATAGATGTTTGCCTCTCTTTAACGTTTCTGTGATTGGCTAAGCGCGCGCATTGCAGAAGCAGCTCGCATCATCGAACACAGCAGGAACCTCATTGGTCAGATTGCAGGCAGGCTTATCCAGTGAAAAGTACATATCTTTAACTCAATTTTTCTATGATAAATTTGTCGAATTGAAATATCATTCACACCGCTGTATTTGAGGCAGACAAGGCAATTTTTGCGTGTACAATTGCGTCCTTTTCATTTAACGTGATGTGGGATTTCTATGGTATGCAGAGACCTATAAGTGAATTTTCATCCATGAAAGATTCCTTTCGTGACAAATGAATAAAGCAAGCTGAGATATTTATGTTGTTAGAACGCTGATTTCTCTCATTCACCTGTGTCATTTGAAATTGAATTTTGTTTTCTCAAAGGCGGATCCTTGCGAACACAGCAAATCTCGTCTATTGGTGATGGGGTGATGACATGCAATTTGTTTACGTCAATCAAAGTATTAATGACAGGTTGTGCGGAATCATCTAAAAAGCACTGTTTCAACTGCTGAATCAGAGGAACACGCCTTGCGTTGTACGTTCTCACATAATCTTATTTCGGTCTCACAATTTACATCTCCTTGCATCATTGACCAACTGACAACTTTCGCAGCAGTTCGACATTTATATTAAACAAAACTCTTCATCTTTGAGAAGCTTTTAGTGAAGAGATAGCATCTGTCAGGCTCTCAGACACTTGGCAAATTCTCTTACGTTCATTTCAAATGCTATGGAAGACAAAAGTAGGAGAATGAAATCAAAGGGTCAGTCTGTTGATTTACAAAGCACACGAGTTAATGAGAATCGATCCTGAAAAACAGATAACACTTGATCGCATCTAATTAAAAATCCGATTGATGTGAAATAAGAGATGACATGACGGTGACACTTGTACTGTGTCGCCTTTGTTTCAATCTGCAACAACTTTTGAACTCTCAGGTGAAGACGCAGGAAAGCATAGTGTGAAATTTATCCCATCTTCTAAGAGGCAGGACTTTCTCCAACTTTTGCGGATTATACAACAACTGAGAGGGCACATTTTGCACTGGGATTATCCAACTATAAAAGCTACATTGCCGTCATTATCAAATATCCAATAAAATTATACAACAATGTCATAAATGAGTATTTCAACGTATTTGTCATCTTGAATCATCATGAGGAGAATCACAAAAAAGATAATAAACTATTTCGAATAACATACAACTTTTCAATGAAGAAAAAACACCCTCGATCACAGACCGGGAGATAGAGACATGGAATGATGAATGCAATACGAATGAAATGAATAAAACGAAATGAAGGTGTGAAGATGCGGAAGATGTACGTCATTCTCACTTTCATACATCATTCTCTTATCTCCATCACTTCACACAACATCATTCTCGTATCTGCATCATGGAGGCATTGATTTTTTTCCAACACCTATGTGATAGACGACAAGCATTTCAATTTTACTTTGTCTCGGATCGAAAAAATTATGTAGCGGCAACAGGGTGCTGTTTTCATGCTAGAAATCCCAACGCAGTCCATTTAATATGTTGAAACTTTGACACTTTGCGTATTACAACAGCCAGTTGAAAAAAGCTGATCAGAACTGTGATGTGGTCTAGCCTTTTATATTTTGAATAATTAGTTTCGTGTGAATGAATTTTTGCCATCAAAATTCTGTGATGAGTGATCTATCTCTTATATTATTGACGATTCAATTTCATTTGCAGCAAATATTTCAGATTTCGCAGATCTCGATGGCATTTGCTTCCCCAATAATTCATTAATTGTTAGTACGAGTTTATATTCATTGATTCTGTGTCCCTACATCGTTTATCATTTGGACGTGGACTCCCAAGTCGTTATGATTTGATTATTTTCTGTTTGTTAGCTTCTGTTATATCAAGTGCTAATCGTTCATTGTCCGTAATGTCAATGCTTACACATCTTTGCAACAGAAACAAGACGCACTTACCCATGGTCGAGCTGTAAATATTGCGATAACTCACTCCAAACGCCAAATTAAACAAGGCGGGGCTCATATTGTTTAAATCGAAGTGACGCAATGGCTGCAGTAGACGATTGTCCGATTGACCGCGTAGATGGACAGGCGCATTCCAGGATTTAATTAACACTACACCTGTTGCTTACGGATGGAAATATCCCCACGATGCCAAGAGATGTCACGGGAGCTATGAATTGGAGTTGAAACACCAGGAGGGATTGTTCATATAGAACTGTTGTAGTTGTAGCTGTTTTGAGCAAACCAAGTAAACAATTCGAAATGATGAATGCAATTATAAAGTGCATAGTTAGCGGTTTTGCAATTAGATGATTAATCGGTGCCATCGAGGGCTTGCAATTAATTAACAATCTCCACAATAATTCAATTATGATTTCTATGATAATTGTGATAAAAGCTTAATATGATACTGAATACATATCTATATTCAACAAACCGATCTACAGGATTATCATAGCATACATTTGGGCCTAATTCATCCGTATTTGATGAATATTTAAAACTCAACAAGATGGCATTTCATATCTATCTTGTGTAATATGCACGCAAGTTGACTACGGTACCTATAAAGAAAGCAAGATGACCAGCACGTGATCAGCATTGCAGGCACTTACTGATTGATCAATGCAAAGCAGTTATTAGTAGTGAAGAAAAAAAGGCACATTCAGAAGATGCAAATGCATGAAGAAGTGCTGACTGCATTTTGGACAGGCCTTACACAAGCAGATGTCTTGGTACTCACTATTTATAGTGCCGAAATATGGGAAGTGGCGTTATTAGGGTTTTTGCCGGCTAAGACTGGTTTCTGTCACTAAGTGGCAAAATCCGGTAGGCATAAAGACCGACTAAAACTAAAATTTCGAAAAATAAGTCGGTTTCTTCACGAAATGATCGACAATAGGTTGGAGTATTATGGCGATGCATGCGGGTTTGTTGTAGATTGCAGCTCTTATGTTGGAAGGCATTAATGAAGGAGCTTTTTTATCACCGACAGACAGACGATGTTGTCTTCTAAATCTGTGAAAGTAAGCAACCATGATATGAAAAATGTCACTCTCCCCATGAAAAAAAATTATGAAAAAATCTTGCCTTTCAGTGTTGGCAAGATTAATCTTCATTTTGAACAATCACAATGATTATTGGACATTTGTTACAGATACAGAAGATAGAAAGCGATAGAGACCTCGGATTTCTACATTTTCATGTCGTTCTGGCTTCGTAGAATACCTACTTTCCGGTAAAAACTATTACAAGCTATAAAAGTTTCTAGCAATATGAAGTGAATTTGTGAAGAAAGATTTCAATAACATTTTAATTAAAGAAAATCAAATTAATCTTTCGACGCACAGATAATTTTCTTTTGTTTTTCTAAAATATATTTCGTCGAACGCCCGTCTCAATCAGATTTATAGTGATTGACATCTTCAGAATTTACAGTGATCTCATCTAACAAGGAATATGATTTTAATATCAAACCTGGAAAAGTCTAGTCTTAAAAATATCTTGGTGAATGGGGAAAGACAATGAAGTCAGCACAGCACATTTCTGTGTAGACTGATCACAATGCACTTTCATGCATCCTCCTAATGTTGTAGAGTTAATGCTGGTAAATTTTCTTGGTTCCATTCTGTTTTTTTATTAATCAGTTTTATGTTGACAACAAAGGTCTGTCGTAGTTCATTGAATATCTAAAGAGAATGACAACTATTAAGTCAATACAAGACACCAACATCCGTGATTCTCCGACCGCACTCTCCCGACCTAGGAATTGAACCGAAGTCCGCGGTGGAGACGAGCTCGTAGTTTCTTCTCCGAGCCACGCTGACGGTTGAAAAGGAATGCGAGTGAATGCAGAAGTCATCTCTAAGTGATATCGACAGCATATTGTCCTATTATTATTGACAGAACGCTATCAGCGTTCATATTGTCATAGAAATTGACAACAATAAAACCTCTAGAATGGAAATTAAGCTTAATAAATTAAGCACAATAACGGCACATAAATCGGACGCATTTTCACTTAGATGCACCTGCCAACGGCTGTATCATTGGGTTAGAATCAGTCACATGAGTAAATCGAAGGTTTTAATTGGTTCTTCATGCCCCAACTTAGTTCCCTCGGATGTGCCGCGACCTTGAGTCAATTTCCATTCTAGCGAACTTCAGATAAACAGTTTATTTCTATGCATATTGTAGCAAGACAGCATATCAGCATGTCATACGACTACGTCACAGTGTAGATTGACAACAAAGGTCTGTCGCAGTCACAGAATTAGACAGGTCGTCTCTTCTTCTGTTTGACTAGAAACGAAGCATTGGAACATGTAACGTTAATGAAATGGCACAATGTGCTGACATAATACCATAGCAATCGAACAATGAGCAGCCAGTTCAACATTAAACACGCCAAATTCTGCAAAGTTCTAGTGACTGTTATCAACCGGATTACACATCAAAGAGACACAGACGATGTCAAGTTCTACAGAGAAGTTTGTGAACGTTTTTTCATGTGCCTTCTAACTTTTTTTAAAATGATCGGGGGCCAACATGATCGAGAAAACTTTTGCGCAATGATCTGAATTCTTCGAATCTGATGGAATCGTGGCGATCGGAGCATTTTGAAGGCATTCAGAGCAATCCGCAAGCGACGCACAACTATTTTTCCTATCTCTGCAAGGTATTGAAAATTTCTTTTTGACCACTTATTAAGTTCCTTCATGTGCCATCGTATTGAATCAGTTTGCACTTCTAGCAAAGTGACACGATTAAACAATCTTATTCTGTGGTCGCAGTTCATTGAATATCGCAAGAGAATGACAGCTATTAAGTCAATACAAGACACAAATAATAAGAGGACAATAAGCTGTCGCTATCACTTAGAGATGACTTCTGCCTTCACTCGCATTCTTTTAGAACCGTCAGCGTGGCCTAGTGAAGAAGGTGGGAGCTCGTCTCCACCGCGGACTTCGGTTCGATTCCTAGGTAGGGAGATTGCGGTCAGGGAATCAAGGGTGTTGGTGTCTTGTATTGCCTTAATATATGTCATTCTCTTCAGATAATCAGTTTCATGTTTTGTTCACTTCTATTCATAACAATTGCGGCTTCCGCGATTTGCCTTTCCATTGCGTTATTATGATGCTCTCTTGTAATGTTCATGTTGAAGTTTTGTTCATTTCCTTCGTGTTGTTTTCCACAGTGTCTGCATAATACAGATGATTTTGGTTTTCCTTTAATTGCTTGATATGTTTATTGCCTCTTTTTCTTGCCTTTTCTCGACGTTTCACCAACATATATTGTTATACAATTGTCACATTCTATCTCATAAGCTATTCCTGTTGTTTCACAATTTCCTTTTCTTTCTCGATGACTTTTATTCTCAAGCCGCTTTCTTGAACTTGTTTCTCATATTCTTTTTTTGAGAGCTGATTTCGGTGCTGCTGCTATAACGCTATTATAATTCCCCTTTTGATACCATGTTTTCTTTGCTTTTTGTTTATTTTCTCTCCGTTCATTATATTTCCATGACTTTGGTCGATACATTGGTCGCAGGTTCTTCCTTCCATCTTGGAGAATGTTGTTGTGAGCACGTAAAGCAGATTTTTTGACTTCTGCTCGGAAAATCTTATGACAACCAGAGATTTGAAATCGTTTACTCATGTCTGTTACATGTTTTGCTGTATTTTGTCATGGCAAAATACAGCAAAACTTATAACAGACAAAGGCCGGTTTGCCGAAATATATTTTATAAAAGCAAAATAAAATTATTGCCTATGCATCGAAAGATTAGTTCAATTTTCTTTAATTAAAACGCCTGTAAAAGCTTCTGTATAAAGCCATCTGATCTCTTTCTAGCATGGACGTTTGCTACATTATATAATGAATGAAATTTATAATACAGCAAAAGTAGTGCATGCTATGCAGAATGCACAATAGCTGTATAGCAATAATATTTACACCTATACTTGGAGTGCAACTTACTTGAAATACGACATTGATGCGTTTTGAATTGTGAAAATGCAGGCCTAATATTGATCGAATGATTGAGAAACAAAATGAAATTATCATAATTAATGTTCTATCGATAAAATCATTAGCGACGATTCCTTATATGTGCCCAGAAAACTGAAGCAGTAATGCTAGAAAAATAGTTTTAGCCAGTTTTTGCCGGTTTTAACCGATTAATGGTGGAAAAACGAGAATTTCTACCGGTTTTAACCAGGAATGGTTTTTACCGATCAACCCTGGCTCTGTTACAGGTTTTGCGATAAATAACCAGGTGAGTTTAGAAATAGCCTATAGGATTGACGGGAAACTGTGACCGATCAATAAAACAAGCAAATCAAAGTCAGCCATCGTCACAGGCGTGGATATCAAGCATGATATAAACCTCTCTATCTTCACTGCAAGTATTAATGTCCAATTCTGATCAGCAACGCATGCGAGAATGTGCTTAAATGTGTACGAAATTGCTCAAAGTGCTTGTGTCTGCCGACATTGAGAGGCTTGCCAAATCTGAATGTGTTACGCCTCATAGACAAGGGTGCATGAACATGATAAGAAATGAGGTGAAGACATTCCATGTCAAAAATTGTGGTTCTTGGCTTAGTACTTTTTGCTCAATCAGAGAAAGCATAGACACTTCTATTTTTGCCAAAAACTTCAAGCTGCTTCCCATTGGATTAACGTGTGTTTTTCCTTGATCATGTCTGACAAGAAGAGGAACCAGGTAGTTATACGAGAGAACCAGGTATCGCCTGCAGAAACTCGCTCTGGCTGCGTATACCTGATGTAATGCGATGATACAGCAACGTTGGCTTTTTGTATTTTAATCGTATTTTACGCTATAAGTTATTCAGTTTTCAAAACGGGAATATTCACTTCCTTTTTGAAAAATCAAGTAGGTTTTATTTAATTCGTCAAGTCAACTTCAGAAGAGTCTGTGGGTCTAGTCCATTCAAGTAGTAAAATAAGCATCTATTATATGAGGAAATGATGCATTAAGGCTAGCAGTTTCTCTCAACTATAAAGGAGCCAGTACTCGCATGAAGGATTATTATGCGGCCAAGGATAGATGATGCTATGAACAACATCAAAAGAGACTTTTCTTACCTGGTGTACAATAGCTGCTTACATGTATCTCTGTCAGAAAGGAGAAATTTGATAAAGACTTCATGTATTCCAGAAAATCGTATCAGAAAATATAAGGTTTCAACGCACGAACTCCATCTAATGATGAAAACAGAGACATCTAGCTGATCTTCCAAAGCTAACCTGTCACAAAAGGTGACTCCTAGAGCTGTGACATTCTGCTGATATCAACTCTATTACGAATATCTTATGGAATTTTTGAGAAATTTATCTCTATTCTCTCACCTAGCGTCATTAGATAATGGTGATGATGAGTGTTTTATTGCTTATTTAATTCATTTGACAGTCTTTTCATATTTGACAAGTAAACCAGGTTTAGATTCTGAAACGTATCATCGTACAGACAACCGCATTTCTCCATATGGTCCAATCTTATGTAGCCCACTTTTATTCTTCTGCACTGAGTGTCAACTCCACAGAATTAGATTGTTTAACTGTTTCAATTTACTAGAAGTGTGGACTAATTCAAAATGATGGCGCGTGCTGGAACATAGTAAGTGGGCAAAAAGGAATTTCTAATACCTTACATAGAAAAAAAGTCGTGCGTCGCTTGTGAATTGTTGTAAACTACATCAAAGTGTTTCGATTGATGTCAGATCATTGCGCACATGTTTTCTCGATAATGTCGGTCCTTCCGATCATTATTAAACAACATAGCAGGCGCACAAAAATTGATTCACCTGATGACTTCACCATCCTCTTCTCAGCATTCCTCACTGCATCATGCACTGAATGTTTCCATACAGCGATGTGCGCTTTGGTGTGTCCGAAATCCGAAATGATATCGCAGCACGCACGCCAATCACTCACTCAGCCGGCTGACAGCTCATTGTGTGAGAGAGTGTGTGCCATTTCCAATAGTATTCGATATACGTCTCATCCCTGCTAAGTACGTTTAATCCCATATACTGCACCCCTTTCCAATATTGTAACTCATATTATGAATTGTTCCAACAAAACTGTCATATACTTGTTACAATGACGGTTTCAACTCGGTCATCTTGCTATACTATAAATAGCAGTTTGAAATGTGAATTACACTTTTCACAAAGATATTTTTTCAACATCTGTTGAAATACGATAGATGACTTTGATAAACACCATGTTCTGATCAGCTATCTCATGAAAGCGTCATGATGGAGTGTGTTTGATCATTGGGATACTTTAGCCGAGCTGAATGCAACTCGGACAGAGATCTTTGAAAATATAAGAAAACTTTTTAGTATAGTTAAATTGAGCCCACTTAGCTATATATTGAGCAGAAAAATACACAAAAAGGTCTTCATAAACAAATACATCAAAAAAAGTTTCAAGGCATCATGCTCTATCCACGACAAACTTAGGATCGGCTATTTGTAACACAACACTGAGAACATTACTTATAAACATTTTATGAGTAGTGGTCACTTATTATTGCTATTGTTAATAAAACCAACCACATAGATGTATTCGTGGAAGAATGAACATGTAAAATAGATTTAATGTGTACTTTGTCAGTGGTGTACAAGCAAACTGAATTCATCAATATGCTTCATTATGTAAGAAATTGACAAAACTCTCGGTTAAAAAGCGCTCTTAGATAAGAGTCACATTTTTGATGTTCCATGTGCCAAATAATTATGTTGAAATATGAATTGGATATTGGAAATACGAAAAGTCACAAAAAGTTCCTGTCGTAGCGATTATACTGTTGGAGTGATATCAAACAATGTCTATGGGCTGCAGGACCGACCCATTTCGGGTAAAAGGGTTAAGCAAGAACTGAGAGTTAAATCTTAGGTATGAACTGATTGATGCTTGAACCTAGGTTTTCTGGACACGAACAGAACCAGCACTCTACCAAAGGGCCATTGTACTAATACATTCAACAGGAAACGAAGTTAGTTTGTACTAATTTAATCTCTATCGATATCTTTTTCGGTGAAAGATTTGAAGATATTTGCAATATATCTGACGTAGTGGTGCATACAAAACTGAGTACTGCAAATTTCTCATTTCAGTTATCAATTTTTTCATTGGTTTATTTGGTGGCCCAGTCTGCTGAGAATCTCTCAGCAGTGGCCTAGTCTGCAGAGAATCTCTCAGCGGTGGCCTAGTCTGCAGAGAATCTCTCAGCGGTGGCCTAGTCTGCAGAGAATCTCTCAGCGGCGGCCTAGTCTGCAGAGAATCTCTCAGCGGCGGCCTAGTCTGCAGAGAATCTTTCAGCGGCGGCCTAGTCTGCAGAGAATCTCTCAGCGGTGGCCTACTCTGCTGAGGATTCGTGGTCAGATTATTGTCAAATAACATAATCGGCTAATTCCTGTCAGCACAAAAACATGATAAGTTGTTATACAACCAAAGCCATTTATCGGTCTTGAGTTCTCGACGATTATTTTCGAAGCATTTTGGGAGAGGACGTAGGTTATATTTGTGACACTGAATCCTTAATATTCGGAGATGGATGAGGACACCCATGCTTACGATGCACTCTTCAAGATTGCATGCTAAAACTCTCACAGATTTCACTATAGCATCACTTCAAGAGATACATAGAACATTATTCTTTCCACAGTTATGATGATTTTTTGCTCCATCAAGTTAGAGAAATTATTGAGATTGTCGACTTTACATGCACGCAAGCAGATGTACATTTGCTGTAGAGTTCTTTGCACTGAAAATGTCACACAAATTAATTCAATAATGTTGATGATTATCCTAAGATAGAAAATATCTCAGATATGGTCGGCAAAATGCTGATCTTATCGCTCTTTTCACCCTGATACAAATTCTCATTTAGTGAAATCTATACTTTGCAATAAAAAGTTATGACACAAAAGATATTGTTGCCCTTGAAAGAGGTGTCTTTTATCATCAGTCACATTTTCTCATGGTAATTCAATATCCCTTGTATTTCAATCCTTTCATCATGCCTGTACAGTTATAGACAAAATCAAGAAAACTGGAAATGTTATGCTCAGTTTTTTATTTGTTAATATTACCTTTTAGGCACTGATTTCTGCTATTGATAGGCCTATATTTCGGCACTCATTTAAAAATAATTGAAAAAAAAATTGTTTTTGGGCATCAGCAATTGGCTCTGGCTTGCCATCATCATGCGATGGGTTAACAAGAGATGGGTTATCAAAAATACTCGATGCCGAATATTCTTTATTATTTTCTTGAGCTTCGCCAACATTACCTTGCGAGACAATGGTCATATAAAACTATTCTACTAAAACTCAGTTCCTCGAGACGATAGTGTCTCTCTCGCGCTCTTAAGCCGTTGCAAACCCATAACAAAATGTGGTTGTTTTGCATTGCCATGATTCAAAACGTATTTCTAGTTTGCGCATCCTTTTTTGACCATTTGAATTTCAAGAGATTTCATGTCATGGATAAAGCTCTCCCCATTTATGTCAATAGATGGCAAAGTAAATGAAAATTCAGCAGATAAAATACATGTTTACAGCAAGGCTTTATTGCACTATTTTTCGCACATCGAAAAATTATTAGTGTAACCAATGACGCATATGATTACGCGCAGTTGTCTTGCGTCTTACACATAGATTGGATGAAGCCCAGATTTTATCACTGCTTCTCATTTACAGCCATTTCAATAAACTGTTTAACAAAATACCACCTAATACAAGAATCAACAGCTTCTGTATGATCCAAGAGCTTGATTGTCCTAAAGATTCTCCGACAGAAATGACCTAGATCGGTGGGAAAAAGAATAGCTGACATGACTATCAACAGACCGCTGATTTTCTTTATGGTCCTACTAAGACAAAAGCAAAAACTGGGATTTCTATAAGTCAAATATCCGGTATTTTCACTCATCCGGTTTGCGTAACTTTGAAGAGTCTGCAAAAGAAACCGTGAATTGAAATCTATGGCACAAATTTTGTTATCATTTTCAAATGATGATAAATTAGAGGAGATAAGTAGCAGAACGTTTAGCTATGTTTCAGAACCAGAGCATAAATTGTAGACGACTCCATATAATCCTAACTGGATATCACTCCTAGCTACAGTATGATAACTCCGAGACAGCAAATAATTTACGCAACTTAAGATTTAACGACACTGAGAAAATGGCACAAATCAAGAGTGATTCAAGTTTTACTTTTTAAAACAAAGATTCTTTATCGATGCATCAACACAAAGTATTGCATTGAAATGCGTTTTCAAACTATTCATATGCGAAAAAGAAACACAGTGAATAAAAATACGTGACATTGTTTGAAAACTTTGGCAATGGCTTATTCATTTAGGTAATGCATGTCACATTCTATAACTGAAAGTTCAAATTTGGTCATACTTGAAATTCATTTGCTGAAGGTTAGTGGTGTGTAAATGACATTTTATGACCAAAATGTTATTCAGAAAATAATTTCAATACATCTCCACAAAACTCAGGAAAAGATGCTGAATGAGATAGATTTCTTTCAAGTAAGGTGCTAAAGAGAGAAGGGTGTGTTAAACAAATGCACAGAATCTATTGTGGGTGTTTATTAAAGACTGTTCACAAATGAAAGATTATGTTTATTCATTTGCCAAATTACTATCATTTCTATGAGAAAATGACTTTATATTTTGTGAATGAGCGCTTCAAAGCTGTTAGGATTTATGAAAACAATATTTCATGTTGATTTTTTTTCTAGTAAAGAAAGTTACCTAGAAATTAACGAGAAGTTACTTCGCGATCAGCGGCAAACCATCGCAAACTTTTTGAAATTTGAATTGAATTCTTATTTTGTTAAAGTGTTCCTGCATATTTTCAATATATGGCGCATTTATCTGCTTTCTTTATCTAAGAATTTTACTTTATATAATCTAATTCGTTCCAGTAATTTCCAATAGGACATTTGCTGAAGTTCATATTCTTCAGGTTCCAGGATTCTTCTAATTTCTTAACCCTGCCGTGCATTGATTTAATTCATAGATGAGTCTGCTATTAAGTAGAAGGTATATGAACTGCAGAAAGGTAACTGAAGGCCTTTCTTAGAACGGTTAGTGTCTTCCTCTATCTCAGACTTATTAGAATATCCTTGAAGTTTCGTCCAACGAAAAACGTCTATCTACGAATTATCAAGAAATATCGACTAGGTCCCTAGATGGAGGGATTTTTTAGCATTCTGAAACAAACGAAGACAACGGTCATGTCCAAGAGCAAGAATGAAAAATGAATTTTTGAAGAATATAAAGGAGAAATATAAATGGACGACACCAGTATGCATGTAAGTGATATTTCACTGAAAATCCTGACATCTGCGAACGAAAATTACAACATCAGAATATGAGTAGATATTTTTACAAAAAAGTAAAAACCAAAAAATGATTTAGAAAAGCAAGAAACGTTCGCACACTTTCTACGTGCATAGCATTTATGTTGAGTGTGACAATGTTGTTCCTCTTCCGTGCGGTCGACATCATCTTTGATTTTGTCGATCACAGGGAACAGGGCCCGAGGTTATAGAGACCATAGAGTAAGTATGTTAGGTAGAGTGGTAACTCCACATTTATTAAATCCCCAATGTTTATACACTTTTGATTTTATTAAATGAACTCAAGGGAGATACAGTCGGAATTGTCTCAAAATGTGGGATATACACATTTATGCAGTTTTGAAGAAATTACAACAGAATTGAGTGATCATGATAGCAAAGCAGAAGGAATGATGGCATTTTACAGATTGTCCGTGTCATGACAGACTTGGAGAGTCAATGTTTGTTAAATTGGCAACTCGATGACCTGCTATTGCATTCATGAATTAGAAATATGAAATTTCAGCCAAGAAAGCACAATAAGATGCCGACTTTTTCATGAAGACTTGCATTATAAAACGGATCATGAAATTCCCTTGATAATCAGCTTAATTTCCGTTTAGTTAGGATGCCTATTAGCAAATATTCATTCTTTTTGATATCCAACTTGTTGCATACTACTTACATATAGGAGTCATCTCGGTAGTATCTAAATTGGCAAAATGTTTTGGACCACAGGAACGTGATCTCCGCAAGAAACTGAATCTTTTCATATAAAAATTTTCACTGGATACAGATACTTTTTTGAGTCGACACTCTACCTATATATCCCTACTCTATGATAGAGACTCACCATTTCCCTTTCTAGCGAACTCGATTTCCATTATTTGTGAAGATATCTTATTTTACACATCTTCCTCTATTAAATCCTGTGCTTGACTTTTGAATTGTCTCCATGATAAATCCTTCCTTCTGATGATGACCAAAGAGCTGGTCAAAATGTATTTGGGTCAATATGCGGAGGCGCAGACTTATGCTACAATATATAAATAAAATATGAATGTAAATAAATTGATATAAATAAATAGAAAATAAACATTGCTTTAATAATAAAGTACAAATCAACTGGAACACTTGCGCCGTAGCCTTGATGTAGAATCTTCAATCTGTGCCACTTTGGGAGGTAAAAAGACATCCTAAAGTAAATAGAGTCAAAATAAGAAACTCAAAAACTGAAATCTATTGAATATACTGCTGAGTTACAATAATTGGAATGCAAGACACTTGGCTAGCCTCGAAATCAGTTGCCTTCGCGGAACGTTATTTTGCTTCTTTTTATCTGGTTAAAATGTCAGAGGTTGTTGATGAAGATAAGCACTATTTCTTAGGAAAATCATCTTAATTGAACCATTTAGATAGAGAATGTAGTTCTCATCACAACATCCATCGAGAGATCCTTAGACCTGGATGATTTGACATAAAGATGATAAGGAAGACAACTCCTAATAGAAAATCACATCTCAATTACTTTAATTAGACAGCCATTATCACGCAAATTAGATCAGCAAGGAATCTAGATCAAACCTTCTAACAAGTGATTGGATTTGCCATCTGGCGCTTCGTGGATCGAATCACTTTTGAGTCCAATGATGGAAGATAACTGAAGCGTGCTTCCAACATCTGCCTCCGCGTCAATTTCAACAGCTGCCACCTTGGCCAACCCATTTCGTATTAGACTGTAACTGCAACTACACAAGTCTCGTCTACTTTCAATTCAGTCTATTATCTCTCTTAATGGGATGGAGCTGTTTATAGTTCAACTCTGCGGTAGAATAACAACTCTCCAAAGACTCATGCTCTAAATTTATTTAGTGCACTTAATTCAGCAATGGATAACTTATTTCATAAATTAATGCCAATACAGTCACTACAAGAAGCATTACAATAATTTGTTGTAGCGCGTACGGAATGAGTTAGGAGAAAGAAACATAATGACAAACAAAGGGAATCGTTCACAATGAGATGTTATTTAAGATAGCAAGACTTCGGACGTTATCCTGTGTAGACTGTCAAATGGTTTGTGGAACCAGCCTTCTGAAGGCAGAGAACAGAATCAAAGACGATGCGCGAAATCGTGCGCCGCTTGCGGATTGCTATGAATTCCTTCAAAATGCTCCGATCGCCACGACTCCTTCAGATTCGAAGAATTCAGATCGTTGCGCACAAGTTTTCTCGATCATGTTGTGCCCTCTTATTAAAAAAGTTAGCAGGAGCACGAAAAAAAGTTCACAAACTTCTCTGTAGAACTTGACATCGACTGTGTCTCTTTGCTGTGTGATCCGGATGATAACAGTCACTGAAACTTTGCACAATTTGGCGTGTTTATCGTTGAACTGGCTGCTCACTGTTCGATTGCTATGGTAGTATGTCAGGAGATTGACATTTCATTAGCTTTGCATGTTCCAATGTTTCCATTGTAGTCAAACGGAAGAATAGACGACCTGTCTAATTTTGTGGGTATGGGTCTTGACGTGTGGTCTGAAGTCCAACAAAATTATCGTTCACTCTTACTTATGTCTTACGAAGGACCCATAGAGACCCAAGGATAGAAAGCATCATAAAGGAGCATTTTAGCGCATTCATGGTCATTTTCAATTATCTTATTTGAGTTGAAAACCTGGTCATAAAAACAAGTCAATCAAAGAGTAGAAAATGCATAGCATTTATTGTGTACGTTGTTTAGCCAGAAATGAGAGGGTCAGAATCATCTCCAATCATTTTGGATTCTCAAGCTATTGTTGCAGATCACAAAAATCAAACTCGCTTCAGTTCAAAATATTTAAGAATAGAACGATGAATCCATTTAAGCTTCAGATGTTTGTCAATTCACTTTGAATTTTGACTTTCTGAGAATTTCATTGAGCTCTTTAAATAATGTGGTGTTTATTAATTTTAGAACAGATAGAAATCACAAAACAAGATCTATTCAAAAATTCACTTAGTAAGCCTATAGTACCAAAAAAAGTGTATCACAACTGACAAAACTCATGATCATGTATAACATAGACATTAGGATATAGGCCTAGACCTATTATCAATCTATAGACCAACATGTAATGCTCGCGTGGCAGTACAATGAAGCTGGTAGGAAATATGCCACAATTCTCATGCTAATTCTCAGCTTTCTCATGCTTCTCTGACAAATTCGTGGAACTTAGTTACATGCTAGTCATAACCTCGCGTGATGCCCCTTCCTATATCACTAATTTGAACTTAGAGGCTGGTTGGTTTGGAAGTGGGCCCTGGGTCCACTTCGGGTCTGTGTCCAATAATTATCCAATAATCATCTCTGTCTGAGCCGCACACAAAACATTAATACAAATTAATTTCAAATTAAACAGTGTTTAATAGGAAGAACCTTCGATAGCAACGTTAATAAGAGGTGGAGTCACCAAGACAAAAATTTGTGTAAATGAGTTGAAAACACCTTGTTATACTTCCATTATTATACAAAGTGATTCTAGCTGAATTTATACAACACTTGATAATTACTTGGGCAATACGGCTCATGTGTTGCAATAGCAATTTTCAATGCTGTGGGAAACTTTAATGCTAGAGCGAACCTCTCTAATGGTCAGTGAATTGCAGTGGTTGCAATATCGAAGAGTTTTTAACACACATATTTTTACACATTAAAACAGTTTTAGCAGCAAACATAGCTTTTGGGGAAACGAAACGAACTGATGCAAACTTCATAATGTAATATCGAAGTGTTTCAAATGGAAAAATTTTTAGTTTTCAGGTTCTACATAGAATGTTATGTATGTAAATAAGGCAGCTTAATTCAGACTGATATCTATTTACAATTCGGGGAGTGAAATCGGGAACAAAGTGTGCGCTCCACCAATGCTCATTATCATTTTGCTGATATCCATTTATTTCATGGAAAAAGTACATTGTCTAATTTTTGTGTAAGCATAATTTTTGTTGATGCATCACAAGAATGTCCGAAAATTGAATTTTTTTTGACCTTCGCTTAAACATCAATAAATGATTTTATGTCCTTCATTTTATGCATGTATTTGACTAAATCAAAGTTTTCTTTAGAGGTATCAGATACGAAATTCGTAACTGATATTCTTTCGTTTATTTCGACATTTCAATTTCTGTGAACACTTTCATGAAATAGAAAAAGTGATTTTAAGACGCATAGTTGGCACTCAGATAACTTTCTTATCCATACTGTCTTCTTTTCTAAATTGAAGGTTGCAACGGATGCTGAGCCTAAAAAATGTGAATTGAAAGCAACAAATTATAACGAGAGAATATTGAACATGAAGTTAAACATCTGATGACAGTGTGCAGATAGCATGTCCACTTAGGAAAATTGATACTTACTAATGTTTTATGTCCTGTTTTACAAACAATCTGATAATAACAGATAAACATTTCAGGTTTTTAAAGAGTCTGTTGGTAGTGCACTTCTATCATAATTTCGAGTGAAATAAATGTTAATGTTTCAAATAAATGCGTGTTAACTAAACACCATGGCTCGACATCGTTTTGAAAATTGTATTGCAAGTAATAATCGAGAAGTCTATGATTCAGTGTGAGATGAAGTGTAAGTTCCGGTCATCTCAGCGCATCTTATTGAGTGCTTATAAAGTGGGAGGTGCACTAGTTAGTTAAAATGATGATACATTGAGTCGTTTATCATTTGATGTCTTCAGATGAACTATAATGCTCACCTAAGTGCAATATACCATCCGAAAGATAATTTGTTTGATCTTCAAAGTTCAGTTAAATGACTGTTGGAGAATATGATTTAATACAGTTCGCTTCAGCAATCCTGGTAAGAAAAAGGTCGCTGAAGAGATCAATAAAATCAATGCTAAAATCCTCTAAATTAAGGGTCAAATTCTTGTGTTCTTACCAGGATTGCTGAAGTGAACTGTATTAAATCACATGGCACGACACGGATCGGGAGCATCAACAGACGAGGTCTAATTAGCTATATACAAACCCATCGTCTTACAGGCTGTATTTTGTTACCCATGATTAAGTCCGTGGTACAAGAAACGTTGGGATTTTACTTTAATTTTAACTGAGTTAATTGTCTATAAAAGCAAAGAGAGCTCATTATCTTTTTGATCTCTCAAATCATTTAAAATCATCTCCCATACGACGATGTCAATTGTGTCTTTGAATATCTGTTACCTTGTCCATTTATGACAAGGGTGCAAAGCGTACAGCCTTCCAACTCTCCATCTTCGGCCTTCGTAGCACTATAGCTTTCAACAATATATCAGTGGCCTACAACCCGATCACCACAATAGTAATATTCAGTGGTAATACACTGTAAATTTAATCCTTCAGTGGACAAAGAATTCCTTGTTAATTATTTAAGACATTTCTAAGTGTAGAAATATTAATTGAAATAAATTTGCAAACTTATGATTATAGGGGTTTTCTAGGAACCGCTACTTTATAAGAGACTAATCCGTTTGCAACTCTTACAAGTCCATGTTCGACCTGGTTGTGTAAGGCAAAGTCAGGACATAAACTGATTAGATTTGATATCGCTTGATAAATTTCCCGTCAGCTACGTATCCGAATAGCAAAACAGTTGAGGGGGTTTGTTTGGCTATAAACATACACAAATTTGATCCAGGAACCTGCGAATCCACAAATTTGGAGTCGAATCGAATCATAGAAAACATACGTGACAACATAACATTTTTCTTCAATTCACGAAAGAAAGTGGGTTGCGCCGACTAATTAATTGGTAGAATAATTTTTGGACAATAATCTAAGCTATTTTAGTTAAACGTTAATATTAATTAATAGGCTTATTTTCTCAGCAGCAGAAATAGTCATATATTTTCATACACTTTCATGTGAATTCAAAATTTCTTCTAGATGGCTTTTGAAAGAAGCAGTGACACCTCTGCGCTCACAAAGAAGAAGCAGTCAGATTAACTTCTACAGGACCGGTCAGCAATTTTGATACTTGTCTCACTGCCGATGACATGCACTGCCCGTCCTATCCCTTTCGCAACCAAAGTGAAATTCATTACATTGTCGGAATCACCATGACATGCTCTACACGCACAATCACAGAATTAAATATTTTGTTTATCTGCTTCGGTTTGCTAGAAGTGTAATTAATACGAAATCGCCGGCACATCGAGGAACCTATTAGGTGGGCAAAAAGGAATTCCTTATACTTTACAGAGATAGGAAAAAAAGTCGTGCGTCGGTTGCGGATTAATGTAAGTTCCAGCAAAGTGCTTCGATTGCCAAACTTCCTTCTGATTCGAAGAATTCAGATCATTGCCCACAAGTTTTCTCCATAATGTTGGCCCTTCCGATCATTATTAAAGAAATTAGCAGGCGTGCGAAAATTAGTTCACTTGATGATTTCACATCCTCTCCTCGGCATTGCTCACTGTATAGTGCATACATTGAATCGAAGCCAAGCATCAATGTGTGTTTTGGTGTGTGCGAAGTGATATTACAGCACGCATGCATCTCTCAATGGCTCTGGTGTCCTCTGCTGACAGCTTATTGTTTGCCATTTCCAATAGCAAGCAATACACGAATTATCCATTCGAGAAGGAGAAAGTTGTCTAATTCTGTGATGTGCCATTTCGATATTAAGGTTACATACAATTCTTCCTTTCTAGGAAACCGAAGCGTGCGCAGATGAATCTAATTCTGTGCGCACAATGATAATGAGCTCCAATGATGTCTTCCCATTCGTGGTGACATTGAACAATTGATGTATGACGTGTTCTGCACGCATTGGTCGCGAAAGGCTATCTTTAAATAGCGCAACTGCCGAGTTGGCGCACATTCAATGAAAATTGTACGTGCACAACGCCCTCGGGACTAGAGGCTGTTTATCGTTTACACAACTCGGCAGTTGAATGAAAATAACAGGGACGAAATGTACTTTTCCTCCGTCCTCATCAGGTTAAAGTTGTCTATTTATCTTTCCCTGACAATTATAGCCCTAACCGAACCCTGTATTTCTGAGGACATGTTGATGCTAAATCATAAGTTAGGTTGTGAATGTTGATTCAACTCAGCATTATATATTGACATTATTTTTCCAAGATATAGATTGGGTTTGAAGGTCTTCGGATTTCACCACAGACTGAAACCGCAGCCTCCATCAATCTTTCTATGGTAAAATCCGAACCCGAGAAAAACAATTTTCATGAACTAAAATCAGTTGATTCTGCCATTTCTATCTCCAGTTTAAGCAAACATTGATAGAAATTTTGCAGCAAGGAATTTACAGCAAGTAATGAACTAATGCCCATTAACTTCTATGCTGTTCCTTACCTTACTAATTCAGACGGAATAAATAGCCCTACTTCTCGACATTTAAGATCACACAAGTAGGTAATTGAAAAAAGAATTCAAACATCATATGTAATTCTTGTTTAAGATTACACTAGTTTGGTTTTGGAATTCTAAAACATAGAAGTTCGAGTTCATGATGCCGGGCTTCAGTTAGTTGTTCAGGAGCCCGGGGTTGCACCCTCAATGAACACGAATTATCAGAAAAACATTTAGCACTCATCAACAGCTTCGATCGGCTCTTCATAGAAGCCGACGTCTCTAGCCGCTCTCAAGAGACGCCAAAACTCCAAGGCTGTTACATGGACACGCTTCACTCGTGTCGAACGAGACAAGGCCATCAATCAAAGATAAATTGGATTATTTTAGCCAACTGAACCGAATCTCGAAGCTTCACAGGTCTCTAATTTGATATCTATGCAACAATGATATTTGAAACACAGAAATTTAGCATCGTGCCGATAATAGCTTTGTATAATGAACAAGCGTTACGATCTGATGATGCAGACAGCCATCAAATGATCCTCTATGGATGTGTCTCTTTGTTTGCAGTGAAGATGAGGAGATGTATGGATGTATGAAGTTTGTCAGCCGATCTACATATACTACTGATGAAGATCTGAAAATATTTTATATCATGTGGGGTAAGTGAATCATTGAATATCGTTTTTCTATTTCGTTCATGTTAAAGATGTCGATTTTATCCTATTTGCATTCGTCCAAGATGTCCTTTACGAATGTGCAGTCTTGTAAGCGTGACTAAATGAAGGTCTCAATTTCATCATATAGATAATATTCAAGTCTTTAGGACGTTGTCTCGTTCATATTCCTTGAGCACGTTGATCTAAGGTACTTACTGTTGCAATACTGAATGAAAATTCAATAATTTTCAGAAATTTCGATTATGCAGAGAAGCGGAAGCGTTAAATGTGAATCAAAGTGAGACTAAAAACAAAGAAATTAGAAAAAATGCAGGCAACCATTTTCTATCAAATTTTTCACGAAATGATGACCATAGAAATTCGACATAGCCTCGTAATTCGAGGGCTACTGATATTTTCTTCCTAAATTCGCACACGAGCTTCGCATCATTTGTAATTTGTAGATTGTCATCCAACGACAATTCTTAAGTTGACCCATTTTAATACACTTAATAGCGTACTGATCCAGCATTTATTTGAAAACTGAAGTGATAGCACTTTTAGGGCAGAATTCTCCATCAGCAGGCAGAAATACGACATTTCTCGCAACCGGTAGCTCGCCCGCATTGTTGATAAATATGATGAAAACGTCTTGAAAACCGATGTTATTGTTTCAGATAAACAAGCAGACTGTTCAAGTCACAAAATGAAAGTCGGTTGAAATAAATACTAAAAAATGGAAGGAATTCTTGTTGAATAGATATTGAACCGATTCATGGCAATTCATTTTGTGACTTGGACAGTCTGTTTGTTTATCTACAACAATAACATCAGCTTTCAAGACGCTTTCATCATATTTAACAACAATGCGGGCAAGCTACCGGTTACGAGAAATGTCGTATTTCTGCCTGCTGATGGAGAATTCTGCCCTAAAAGTGCTATAATTATCATAAAAATGACAAATCTCATTTTGAGTTTTCAAATGAATGCTGGATGATTAAGTTATTGGGTGTATCAAACTCGGAAGCACATGGATCTACACAAACAAATGAGATTTTGCGATATTTGACACTCCGTAACTCGCAAGACGACTGGAGGTACAACTTGCGAATTAACGTTGTACTGATGTTGGGTGACAATCTACAAATTATAAATGATGAGAAGCTTGTGCGCGAATCTAGGAAGAAAAAGTCATTAGCTCTCACACCATTAAATGTGAATCAAAGTCAGACTAAAAAGAAAGAAATTAGAAAACTGTAGGCATCCATTTTCTATCCATTTTTTCATGAGATGATGAACAGAAAAATTCGACACTGAAGTAGCAGAGGACTAGAACGGACTGCACATTGCGATAGCCGTGACAACAGAAATAATTTCTATGGCAATAAGCATAGAAATCCGATTTTTCGCTTTGTTTTAGTTGGTGATAGAATGGACAACAGCTGTTTGTCGATGGTAATTTCAGCCGATCGGTTATGCGCCGATTGCAAGATCATTAGAAGAAGCAAATTTCTGAAAAATGCAACGGTTGTAGGTTATTACCGTCAGGCGATTTATTCTGAGTTGCTTATCAACATGCTTTTATATCTAAAGAAAAATGACAATAATCGCGAATATTCAAAAAGCGCACTAATCAGCTGTCGGTTTATTCCTATGGTCAGCCAATGGGAGCCGACATCGCTTAGGTAGGCTACCGTTCTCATGACAGCACATGTCCAGGACGGACCACTGCTTGTTATTATGGATTTCTATGGTAAAACGATGAACACTTTAATCTGACTTACATATGGATAGCGACTTCTACAAGCACCTACTGACAGGACTTGTCATGCATGTCTCCTCTATTTGTTGTCCTCAACAACAATACTTTTTACATTTCAATTCTCTTTACAGATAAGACAGGTCGCTCGATAAACACTGTGAGCAACCTCAACGAATACGTTTGCAACTTTGTTCCCGACGGAAATGAAGCTGATGCTGTCTGGATCCGTAAGTATTGTCGGTGAAAATGTATATCTAAGATATAAATTGCAACTCAGCAGTAGCATCATCGGATAACATGCATTCTTAGAATGTAGCTATATATAGTCGCTATTGGATGTTAATTATCAAATATTCTCTGAAACGTCATTATAGTCTTAGAATGAGCTCGCATACAAATTCACATTCAATCATCGCAATACATTCACAATCATCACATTTTTCAACATTGGAAAATACCGTCTTGCATTCCAAAAGGAATGTCTGATCTTGGGAGAACAAGTTTGCCAACAAGAGAATTTTTGGCTCTTATCAATTGTTTTTCATAGAAGGATGTGGACTATGGTTGAATCCGGGTCGGGCAGACCCTCGAAACCGGACAAACCTGGAGCCGTAGGACCCGACCCGTATTCAACCGCATGGCTACTACGAATCACTGCGTCCACCGAGTTCTACCCGGTTCCTGTTCATGTCAAGATCAAAGATAGAGATCTAAATCCAAGCAGAGAAGCACAGTCAATCGCTCGGTAAAAATGACTCATTTAGTTTTCTGTGCTTTCTTTGATTGTGTGAGAAAGTACTAAGTCTGGAGTTAAAATATTAGATAGGGAATGTCTGTGCTTTTGTCTATGCAGCTAAACACATTTAAATGTACCAAGCATCTCATATATTTTAAACATCTCGGGTAACACAACATCTTGATTTAATGTTAGCCATATTTAGCCACATTTTTACAAACATTACCAATCAGAGGTTGTTATTAGCACGATAATAACACATGCACATGATATATTCCAGATCAATTACTTGTTAATTTTCATTTGATCAGAGAAGATGCATAAAATCCCATCTCTACCGAAACCTCAGTCTGCATTGGATTTGCATGCGTTCTGCTTAGATTCTGTCTGACAAGAATGTGAACGGGGAGAACTCGGCAGACGTGCAGATTCGTAGTAGCCATACGTTTCACGTCATTCTGTGAAAGTCGCATTTTCGGCCTCGTTCCTTGCAGCGACTCGGTTGAGCTGCCGGACTGCGTGAAGTTTAGTGTTTATCAAATACCCACCGAATTTTACATAATCTGCCAAGTGCACATTTCTTGTGTAAGGAGACTGACCTCGCTGTTCACATGATTTTCAATATTCTTGCATTACAACTCAGGTTGAGTGCTGCGGACTATGATTTTTGCAGTTTTAAGAAAGCGAAATAATAGCCGATGACTGCAATGCAAATAATTCAGCTTTTTTCTATCATCCCCTACTAGACGCATCGTAAAACAAGTAAATGTCAAATTATCTTGAAATTCATCATGAAAGCATTTGAAGAAGCCTAAAAATATTTGGAATAACAGTTTTCCCAAATCTATTCCAAGAAACATGTCTATAAAAGTAACACAGGTTGTTTATAAGGTAATGGGATGGGTATGCCTGTATTTTGAAGGCCATCTTCCTCTTGAGGTAAGGGCTAAACGAAGACAGGGCTCAAGAGATGTTTGATTCATGTGATTTCTCTTTGGATTTGATCGACTTCATTGCGGAAAATGCTGACTCACAAAAGTACTTCCAAACATTGAGAGAGAACGTAATCCACAGCGGCGGAAATATGATGCTGATCTTCAGACAGAAGAGGCCAAATTTGATTGATTGACAGAGTAGTTTTGGGCTAGGAAAAGCTGATCACTTTTTAAGTCACATAATTCAAGTTGTAAAGCATCATCTGCTTCCGATATAATTGACGTCAGTGGAGCACTGAATATATTCAAGCTTTTCTTAAGGTGCTTGAAATATTGGAATCGCTTGCCCTAAGTCTTTAATCACATTCATAATTTAAATTTTAAATATATAACTTAGAAGAAAGCAAAATAAATGTTCAACACTGCTCTACAGGTGTCTAAATCTAAACGACTTTTTCTAAATCTAGAAGAGGATCTGGATCGCATTGGTGGAGGCTGCGGACCACATTTTGGACAACGCTGGTCTAACACCATTATACCCAAGATTAAAGGACCTTGTAGAGATAAGAGAACATTTCTACGGTTTCCTGATCACGTCACCTCCTCACCATATTCCAATCACGTAAGAATTCCTGGATTGCAATCCCAAGTGGTGTGGCAATAGAGCTAGGATCAACCTTGACACAATTTCTCCACTACCTGTTCTCTACAAACTCTCAGCTAAGAGATCTTTCAATCGCTTGTCTGACTTGTGATACTTGTCGTAAAAAGCTTTGAAAGTTCCTATTTCATTTTCATGACTTCCAAACTAAAATTATTCATTGTTACTCTGTCTCCTTTGTTTGACATCATAACTGGACATTTGCGGATATCAGTTTATGATGAAATTTGTGTCATTTGCCGACAAATTCGCTGCCGACAATCTTTGAGCGAATGCTCTCAGTGTGAAAGAGGAAAGGAAGTTTTCCTATGGGAAATCAGTCTGCACTGAAGGCTGGTTACGGGGTTGAATGTGTAATGATGGGATCTACTTTATCAACCAACCGATTGCTTCTGGTTTATGACTCTGTAGATTGTAAAACGACCGTACATCACCTTTTACAGTCAAAATATTCAAGAGAGATTTCATCTGATTAGAATTTTGAACAAGAATTTCATTGGATGCAAAATTTATTGTAGACCTGTTGGTAGACGTACTCTAGACAATAGTATAAGTTCTAGGAAATGTCATTGGTATCTTCTAAAATCATCAACTGACAACGTATTTAAGCTTATCGTCCATCAGTTCACCTGAGTTACTTGTGGACATATTAATTAAATTCTCTATGTGTATACAGTTTCGAGTTTAGTAAATGAAATCGAGTTGAGACTCGGCACCAAATGTGGGATGTGCAAATTTATACACTACTGCGAAATTTACGGGGAATTGACTGATCATGATAGCAATACCGAAGGAATAATAGTATTCTACAAATCCTCCGTGTCATGACAGCCTTGGAGAGGTAATGCTTGTTAAATTAGCAATTCGATGGGCTTCTATGACTTTCATGCTCAACCTCAAGAGTGTTTTCTTAAGCGCGATGATGTCACAAGCAACCTGCCACTTTTAGAGAAAAAATTACACAATGAAAGACAAGGGTCATAATAAACTTTAAACATGCAAATGCGTCCATCTTGCTATTCGGATTCAAGAAGTGAAACATAAATGTAGTGAATCATAAAATCATCACGATGAAAATTGAATTAAAAGCTTAATGCTAATAGTGAGGTTCATGAAATTCCCTTGATAATCAGTTTGAGTTCCTCATAATTAAGATGCTTGTTAGCAAATGTTCATTCCTTCTGATATCCAATATATTTCATACTATTTATATATTTGGTTCACGTCAGTAGTATGAATATGCAAGCACAGGAATCATTTGAAAATATTTAGATTTTTAAAAAGTTATTTTTTAGACCTCAGGAACGCAATCTCCGGAAAAAACTGAATCTTTTGATACAAAATTTTCACTGTATACAGATACTTTTTGAGTCGACACTTTACGTACTATATACTTGCTCTATGCTCGAGACTATTTTATAAGTGTAAGGAAATGTCATTGGCATTCAATTAATTCAATAATTGTCATTGATCAATCATATTGTTTATGGTCGCTCTATCTGAAAATTCAAAAATCAAAATGCAACATGATGATGAGCAGATGAACGCACGCAGTGTAATAGACAATTACATGAATAACATGAAGATAGTCCAACTGTAAATAAGTCACTTTATTGTAACAGAAGTTTCGGTGCCTGATCTACCCACCTTGATCATTGCCGAATGCAGAGATCTCTGTATTGTGGCAATCAAATTCATGTGATGAGATGAAATATCGCAGATAAATGAGGAGACAAGTTAATCATGCTCATGAAATGCAGCAATAATGATAATACATGTAAAAGGAGCTTACCATTAGCTTGTTTTAAGTAATGCATTTTATTTGTCGACCGCACTTCATCATAATAAGTTATTTCAACTTCATTATCTAATCGGAGGCGTGGTTTGTAAATTAAATATTTTGCAAGTACAAAAAGTAATCAACTGAAATTTCTCTCTTTTTTAGAACTCAGAAGTTTATAGGTCAACTTAGGCAAAACATGGCATAAATATGAGGTTGTAAACGTAAAATTGAATGAATGCGAAGAGCGACTGTCTGGATTTTGACGGAGTGGAGGCATCGGCGACATTCGAACATGTCATTCAGCTTAATTACATCAATAAAAGGAATTTTTCACGAATGAGTTGAATAGGGAAAATTCCATGTAGCCAGGTTCTCTCTCTCTCTCAGTTGGTTTGTTAACCAACTTGGCACAAACATGGAAAAATGGATGGAAATAAATTGACAAAAACACAGAAAAAATACATGGACAAATAAATGAATGAATTCATTCGCTTCTTTCTCTTTTTCTCTCGCTCTCTCTATCAATCACACACATTTCCAGGGCTGAAGCAGACTTTTGAATCTCTTCGACAATTCCTGTTGCTTTATATCCTTGCAACAATTTGAAAGACAGGGGACTAATCTCTTTCAGTTTGAACAGCACAAATGAAGATGATGCTCGCCAACTATCAGTTATACTCATGTACATGAATTTGAAATTGTTAACAGATCTCAGATTTGCTCATTGATAGAATTCTTCCTACTACTGGATTTTTGCTGCCGACGAAATTAGCACTTGTACCGCTTGTTTTCATCAGAAATTACGCCATCACATTGTCACATTTATCTTGTGATATTAAAATGCTTTATCGCATAGAACAGAATATAGTAAATATGTACTCTACATGTGCATATTCATCGATGATCATATGCGATGTATATCAAGATTCTATTATGAGATGAATCACAAATAAAACATAAATTGAAAGTTATGATGCAGTTTATAGTGGCAAGCCCAAAGTGTCTATAATAGACCTTTTCCAAAATGAATTAAGTCAATTAGTCCGAGACCTATTGACGTTTTCTTCCTAATTTGTAGATTGTCAACCAAAATAAGCTAAGTAACAATTCATTTAGCCGTCTTGCGAGTTCCAGAGCGTTAAAAAATCTCATTTGTTTATGTAGATCCATGTTCTTCCGAGTTTAATACACTTAATAACGTTCATTTGATGAGTTTTGTCATTTTTATGATTATGATTGCACTTTTGAAGGCAGACATCTTCCAGCAGAGTAGGCAGAAATGTGATAATCTTTGTAGCCAGTTGCTTGCTCGATTTGCTGTTACAGATAATGAAAGCGTCTTGACAACCGATGCCATAGAGTAGGTATATTAGGTAGAGTGGCAACTCAGCAGTTATTAAATCCCAATGTGTATACAGTTTCGATTTTATTAAATGAACATGAGTCGAGACCCAGTGCCATCTTGTGAGATATGCAAATTTTTACACTTTTGCAGAAATGTACACGAATTTGACTGATCATGATAGCAATAAAGAATAAGGAATAGTATTCCACAAATCCTCCATGTCATGACAACATAGTTTGTTAAATTAGCAATTCGATGAGCTACCATAACAAATGCTCAGCTGCGCAAACTGCCACTGAAAGAGCAAAACATCATCATCATCAAGGAAGATGATGATAACAATATTTGGAAGATGTAAATGGGTCCACAGAATGACGCCTTGTGAATCAGCTTAATTTCCGCCTAATTAAGATGCCTGTCAGCAAATATTCATTCCTTTTGATGTCCAACTTGTTTCATACTACTTATAAAGTGGGTTCATGTCGGTAGTATATAAATTTGTAAAAACTAAGCTTTTTAAAAACTGCTCAAATAATTTTTTGGATCACAGGAGCGTAGTCTCCATAAAAACTCTTGCTAGATATACTTACGGTATGGTTCTTACCATTACAGCCCAAAGCATAGAGCAAGCATATAATATAGGTAGAGTGTCGACTCAAAAAATGGTCAGCATACAGTGAACATTTTTATATCAAAAGACTTTGTTTCTGGCGGAGATTACGTTCTTTCGGTCAACGAAAATGTTTGATCACTGTTTAAGAAGCTAAATTTCTACAAACTTTTGCTGTGCATGAAACTTATCAGATATCAATATGAATGAACATTTACTAACAAGTATCTTTAAGTGGCAATGGTGATGCTATCCTTTAATGAAGCAGATTATCAAGGAAATTTCATGAGCTGCATTATAATGCAAGTCCTCATGGAAAAGTTGAGATATAATTATTCTTCTCGGCTGAATTTTCAAGTTTTTAATTCAATTTTCATCGGCATGATTTTATGATTCACTAAATTCATGTCTCATTTATTGAATCTGAATAGTAATGCGGATCCATTTACATCTTTTAAAGTTAATTATCATCGTCTTTGATGATAACATTCTGCTCTTTCAGTGGCAGATAGTTTGTGATCTGATCGCGCTTAAGAAAACACTCTTTTTCAATCGAACTGCTGATTTGATAATGAATATTAACTCTCCAAAGTTGTTCTAACTAATGTAATATTATAATGTACTAAGAATACTATTATTCCTTCTGCATTCCTTTCATGCTCAGTCAATTCCGCGGTACTTTGTTCAAAACTGCATAAATTTGTAAGTAGGGCATTTGATACTGGGTCTCAGCTCAAGTTCATTTAATAAAATCGAAACTGCATACACATTGGGGATTTCATTGATATTGAGCTGCTGCTCTACCTATTATATTTACTCTATGGTCAAGAGCACATTCAGACTACGGACTGAGCTAATTTAGAATTAAAATGATGACGGCATCTTCATATAAATATATATCTTTATATAAATCATGACATGCATATATTTTATAAATAAAAAGCGCACAGAATGCTTTCGAAGTCATAATAAAGTTTATTGAAATTAGGAAGAAAAATGTAAACCTGACATGTTTCGACTGGTCTTGTCAAAGGTAACCCAGCATGTGAAATTACATTGAAAGATAGACATTTTTTAAGAAGGAGAAAGTTGAGATACAGGTCAACACGCGATAGCAGCGGCAGACTGTGAGTCACCCGATTACCATGGCAAGCGAAGATTAATCACATGGTCCTTTTGCTTGCACAGGTTGGGATTATCACGTCTAATAAACAATGCCTCGAGGATACGTAAAATGCGGTCATTGTAAGCGTGGCATACAATCTCAAACTTGCTGATAGGGTCATTCGGAACACTACAGCAACTGTTCAGTAATTGCAGAGCGAGAAATTCCTAAATGACCATTTAAGAACCACCTGGGTATGTGCTCCCGCGCTCGAACTGTCAGGGGTCGTGACGTCCGTCCAATATAGGTTGATCCACAACCACAACGAAAAGAATAAATAACAGAAGACGTGGCAGCCACTGGCAGACGATCTTTAGGAGAAGCAACAGGAATACAGTTGGTCTTAAAAATAATTATGGGTTTTGCGGCAGGAGCAAGCTTGGCCAGCAGTTCATCGATCGATTTGCGAATGAAAAGACTAGATTTGTCACCATAGAAAGGCAAGTTGACATAAACAGCCTTTCTTTCAGCGGTGGCAACAGAAACCTTATTGATCTCAGTGACTTCATATTGATCGATGAAGTGCTCAGGATAAGCATTAGACTTCAAAATAGCACGAATGGTATTGAATTCTTGGTCTAACATTTCATCAGAACAAATACGAAGCGCACGAATAAAGATTCGTATCAATGCCGAGTTTGAGAGTCTTTTCCAGCAACTTCAAGATGTGTGTCATTCTACTTCGGAAGATCTATCTGTGTTCAAGGCAAAACTAGTTTCTCTAGCATCGACGTATGGTAGTGCAAGGATTGAGAGGAGTTGTCTTCTACCGTGTCACATCGACGAGTTGATCGACCTTAAGAAAAATCCCAACATCGTTATCTTGAAACCGGATAAAGGATCTGGTGTAGTGATAATGGATAAACATGACTATGTTGATAAAGTGAACTCAATTCTATCTGATCAGACGAAGTTCTAAGTTGATCAATGCCAGAAAGACCAGTCAGCTAATATAGCCAAGAGTATTTCTGACACATTACTCAAGCTCAAGAGAAAGCAGGTGATTTCGGATTACACTTATAAGGAACTGACGACTTCATCTAATGGTATCCCACGCCTCTACGGTCTTCCTAAGACGCACAAGTCTAATGTGCCTGTTCGTCCTATCTTATCGATGACAAAGACTGTTTATGAGAACGTCTCAAAATGGTTGGCATCTTTACTCAAACCTGCTGAGAGGTGTTTCTCGAACTTCTGTGTTAAGGATTCGTTCACTTTTGCAGAAAGCATTCGTGGTATTGATTCATCTGCCACGTCTATGATGTCTTTTGACGTTAGTGCCCTTTTCACTAATGTTCCCGTGAGTGAGACTATCCGGCTCATTGTTGACACGGTAAGAAAGTGTCCTAACCTTTGTGGAATCCCTGCCGACATTCTGAGTGAGCTTCTTTACAAGTGTTCTAGCAATGTGCAATTTTTATTTGACGGTCAGTTTTACCGTCAGGTAGACGGTGTAGCCATGGGCAGTGCTCTCGGCCCTCTCTTTGCCAACATTTTCATGGGAAACCTTGAGAGTAGTTTGTCTAGTCATATTGATTCCTTGTGTCATGTGTATTATCGTTATGTTGACGACACGTTCGCTCTTGTGAGGAGCAGGGAGGCAGGAGAATCTTTACTTGACATTTTCAATAGCTTTCATCCTCATATAAATTTTACTTATGAATGTGAAGAGCAGGGCAGACTACCGTTTCTTGATGTTTCTATACAACGCATGCCTGACGGGAAACTGTGTACCACAGTGCACCGTAAACCAACTTTTTCAGGTGTTTACATGAGTTTTCACAGTTTCGTGCCCATTGCCTATAAAAGAGGCCTTGTCCGTTCTCTATTTATTCGTGCGCTTCGTATTTGTTCTGATGAAATGTTAGACCAAGAATTCAATACCATTCGTGCTATTTTGAAGTCTAATGCTTATCCTGAGCACTTCATCGATCAATATGAAGTCACTGAGATCAATAATGTTTCTGTTGCCACCGCTGAAAGAAAGGCTGTTTATGTCAACTTGCCTTTCTATGGTGACAAATCTAGTCTTTTCATTCGCAAATCGATCGATGAACTGCTGGCCAAGTTTGCTCCTGCCGCAAAACCCATAATTATTTTTAAGACCAACTGTATTCCTGTTGCTTCTCCTAAAGATCGTCTGCCAGTGGCCGCCACGTCTTCTGTTATTTATTCTTTTCGTTGTGGTTGTGGATCAACCTATATTGGACGGACGTCACGACCCCTGACAGTTCGAGCGCGGGAGCACATACCCAGGTGGTTCTTAAATGGTCATTTAGGAATTTCTCGCTCTGCAATTACTGAACATGTGCTCAGTTGCTGTAGTGTTCCGAATGACCCTATCAGCAAGTTTGAGATTGTATGCCACGCTTACAATGACCGCATTTTACGTATCCTCGAGGCATTGTTTATTAGACGTGATAATCCCAACCTGTGCAAGCAAAAGGACCATGTGATTAATCTTCGCTTGCCATGGTAATCGGGTGACTCACAGTCTGCCGCTGCTATCGCGTGTTGACCTGTATCTCAACTTTCTCCTTCTTAAAAAATGTCTATCTTTCAATGTAATTTCACATGCTGGGTTACCTTTGACAAGACCAGTCGAAACATGTCAGGTTTACATTTTTCTTCCTAATTTCAATAAACTTTATTATGACTTCGAAAGCATTCTGTGCGCTTTTTATTTATAAAATTACAAACAGGCACAATTGTTTCAATTACATGCATATATGACATCTTCGAAATAAAGAGTATCTTGAAAGACAAGATTAGTATCAATCTGTAAATGAATACAAAGAAGAAGTTTCGGCCCTGACTTCCGCTTTCATTTCACGAGTCTTCTCCGTTCTTACCCTCGCAACAGCATTAGTTTTCATGGACTTTCCTTCTTTATCATTTGTCTGGCTACAGATTTTAGTAGCTTTCCTACCAAATTCAATGATAACCTGTTGCATCTGTCTGCTCAAAATAATGAGAATAAGCCAATCACTCATGAAACCTAATTCCGCAAAAATCCGTGCTATTAGCAAGAAGGCTTCTGTACGTGAATTAAATGTGTTCAAAGATAGTGGATAGACAAGCAATCCAATTGCGTATGGTTAGGGTCGAAATCAAATATATCACATTCATCACAATTAGCGCTATTACTAACCGGATGCGTGTCGGAGGCAGCTTTATTTGTTGGGTTAGATCTCGCTGATGCCTTTTTAGTTGGAAGGCAACAATGGTACCATTGCAAATCGACAAAATAGCAACAGGAATAACACAATAGATCGTGGCATGCAGTATATTCAATATTCTTTCTTGGATTGGATTGTTCCGCACTAAGCAAGCTCCATGCGATGTGCATTCGTAACTCAGGACTACATATACGGTTTCAAATCCAAAGATAGCAATAAACGTCAAAACCAATGACAAGACCATTCTTTTCAGAGTTATGATTTGCTTAACATGCATAGGCAAAGAAATAGCAATAACTCTCTCTACAGATATTATGCATTGAATATAGCCTGGTACTGTTAACAGCATTCTTATCGATATATTGATGACGTAACATAGTGTGATATGCTGATCTTCAACCAATATGTCTGAGCTTTGTCCGAGAAAATCAAAAATTAAATTAACAGCAAGATACAAACAATCTACCATCAATAGTGTGCAGATGGCAACGGTGGTTGTCTTAGCTATTTTCGTGCGCCTCCGATAACATGATGAAATTATGAAAAGGAAGAATGATCCTGAGAGTGATATTGATCTGGGGATGGCAATCCATCTTTCAAGATATTCACTAATGCCATCGATGACATTCTCTAAATGTAAAGATGATGGTGACGGTGATGGTAATGCATCCGGTGTTGAAGTGGACTCAGCAACATTCATGCTATCATCTGCTATTCAATCCAATCCTTGCTCATCATGTGTACAACTCTCACTATAGAACCCATATTTAAAGCAACAAAATGTCGTTGACATGTTATATTAGCGACTATCTCCATTTTTCTATGTAGGTATATTTTGCTATTGCTGAGATAGATGATTCCATGGACTCCTAGATATTTAATTTACTCTAACCCGTATAACTATGATATAATTAGTATCTTCATAGATGGCGAATTGGCCTACTCTCCTGTAAACCAGTCCAATGATCTGCATAGTTGGTCTATAATTTTGAAAGCTTGAAAATAGATTTTCGGTCAGAATGAATGAAATACAGTAATCTATTATATATGTAAATTTGGAAAATGCCCTGTCTAGTCATGATATGATATTTTTGAGTTGGAAAGAGCCACGAAGTTTTGAGATGTTAATTACTATTTTACGAGTATTTTACTCGTAAGTTATAATGTACAAAATTTTTTGATTACCATCCAGTAATTATCTTCAGTTACAGAAGACTGTGGTTAGTAGAAGTTTGAAATATATGTTCAATTCAAAAGATATACTCGATAAAGCTCGTGATCTATCCAGATTACTCATGTTTTGAAACTATGAAAATAAATTTCCATACACCACATTTGTCTATGGTAAAACTACTGCTTGAACTGGGCTACAATTTAGAACCGCCATTGACCTGTGATACCAACTTAAGAAAAGTAGGACTTTAGGTAAATTTGCCAAATTTTCGTATGACACTTCAAATGGGGCATGGGCAACAGAGGATGCCTATATATATATGTATATATAAGGAGGAATTGTTAAATAAAATATCGCAGTCAATATGATTAAGTTTAACATAACATTTTTCTAATTTTCGATAATTACATGAAAAAGAAATCATCGGAAAATGAAACAACTAATGAGAACAAATCAACAATTCAATTCTATTTCAAAAGTCAATGGGGAACCAATGCTGACATTGAGCAGAAACGACTTTCTACAGTAGTGAAGAACAACATCATTCCACTTGACTCTACAGCACAATGTGAGAGTGAGATGCTTTTACCAAATAAAGAAGCTCAAGAAATCCTTTAAGACCTCAAAAGCTGGTCAAATCTATGTACCACATCATGTTGTGTACCAATTTTCATGCCCAATGGATACCTGTAGTGGTGTCAAATACATTGGATATACAACAAATGATATGACACATAGATGCAAACAGCATGTGAACAACGGATCCATCAGTGAACATCTCAAACAAGAACATAAAATAGTGAAAGACTGTAACATCATCAGAGAGAACACCATCGTCCTGGCAAGATATGAAAGAAAGATCTGGAGATAGCCGAAGCAATGCTAATAAAGAAGAATAAGCCGGTCCTCAATAAGCAAGACCAAGGACTTACACGGCGTCTAGCAGTGATGTAGAAAGACCTTTTCTCGTTTTTGTTATTTAGTATCTCTTAGTATATTAAAACACTAGAATGGTCAAGGTGTCATATCTGACACCAAAGAGTTTTGTTCGTATTGCATCTTCTAAAATAAGTTTCAGTTTGATTTTATTTTTCCTGACAATTATTATTTCTAACAATTCTTAAAACTAATAAATGGTATTGGAGTCTAGTCCTGTGAATAGTGCTCAAACATAATCACTACCCCTCGAATGGTCACAGGTGTCATATGTGACACCAAAACGATTTGCTGATTAATCAGGAAATTTCATTTGTCTAACAATCAGTTATGATGACTGATTCTATATCTATGAAAATCGTAGATGTCTATGGTGATTTCACAGTTTCATCGAATTTAAAATTTTGAAGTTGGTTGAAGCACTCGTGTGATAGAATACTTGATATGCTAGAGTTGTATGTGAAGACTTCCGATTGTGATATCTATTGCCAGAATTGAATGAAAATCGAAAACAAATTCAAACTTTTCAAGCATTACGATGAATGTGTGCTGTATATTCATTATTACAGCAAGTATGGCGACGGCAAGACGCAAATTATCGGCAGACGAAATTCGTCGTAGAATTGAAGACTGGTCCTCTAATGACTCTGGTTCGGATACGGACTATGATGCTACTGATGAGCATCCACACGAATCCGATAATGTTGAGTGTTCCTCTGTTTCATCAGACACAGATGGTGATAGTGATAGTGCACACTCTGATGATGGGGTGACATCACAAGGTGACGGCTCTCTACAGGCAGATGTTTTGATCGGTAAAGATGGCACCACATGGCAACGAATGACAAGAGCGAAAGTGGGTAGGGCAGCCAGGTATAATGTTTTCAAAGCGCAACCTGGATCATCTTCGAAAAAAGTGATGTCTCCCTATGACGCATGGAAATTACTCGTCGACGAAAGAATGCTCCGTCATATTTTACATTGCACCAACAACTACGCAGATGAGATTGGACTGTATGTTGCATTTACTTTGGACGATCTCGAATCATTTATTTCTCTACAATATGCGAGAGGTATATATAACAAGACATTATCCGCTGATTTTTTATAAAGTTCGAAGTATGGGCCTGCCGTGTTTTCCTCGACCATTTCGAAGAAAAAATTCAAGAAAATGTTGAGATGTCTCTGTTTTGACATAAAAAGTAATAGAAGAAGCCGCCTGGCGGAGGACAAATTCACACACATCCGAGAGACTTTTGAATCTTTTAGAAGCAATTGTGTGTCTTCGTTTACTCCTTCCGAGAACCTGACAATTGACGAACAACTTCTACCTGTCAAGAGCCGATGCAAGTTGATAACATTCATGCCAAATAAGCCGGACAAGTACGGAATAAAGTTTTGGCTTCTTGTCGATGTGTTGTCTAAATATGTGTGCAACATCATTCCATACCTCGGGGCAGCAGAAAGAGATATAAGGGGAAATCAACCACTAGCCGAGAATGTTGTCCTACGATTGATGGAGCCTTTCAAAAACCGTGGATATAATGTTTGTTGTGACAACTACTTCACATCCCTTCAATTGGCGAAAAAATTGAGTAACATCTCAACATCACTACTCGGATACGTGTTCTCAGTACATTGCACACATCACCATCGATAGCTACTAACAGTCAAAAGAAGAAACCAGTGATTATTGAAGATTACAATTCAAATAAAGTGGGAGTTCATGTTGTGGATTAAATGTGTCGTCTCTATACAACCAAATCGGCCTCTCGCCGGTGGCCATTTAGCGGTTTGGAGCAACATTTTGGACATTGCTGCGATCAACGCATGGATTGTATACAGAAAGGTCACGAGAACCAAACGTTTCGTTCAAAACGTTTTGAACAAAAAGTCAGACTGAATCGAACATTCAAATCCAGTCATCCACGTCATATATTTAGGAACATACATTTTGTATTGGCTCACAGGATAGAACGTATTGCATCCGAAAATCATAATAAACTTAAAAGATATCAAGAACTAAAAAGAATTTTAATACAATTGAATTATCCAGAAACCTTAGTTGGAAATGCGATTGAAAGAGCAAAAGAAAAAGATTAAACACATTAAGGAGAAATATGACACAACTGAAAAGTTAATCCTTTCGTACATGCATATAACCCCAATAATCCTCAAGATTGTAATAACACTATTCTGCCCTTGGCCAACACATTGAAATCCTTTAAATCATTCGAAAATTGTACATTTCAGAAATCTTTGAGACAACCGAGGTCTTTGTTAGCGATGCTACAGAGAAATAGAAGAACTGTCATTCACGGTGTAAGTAAATGCGGTCAATCACGCTGTAAATGCTGCAACCATATAATTACAGGTGACCACGTACAATTTCAAGTAAACAATGATGCCATCAATTTTCAAATTAAATACAACATGAGCTGTGATTCTTCTAATTTTATTTACCAGCTTGTTTGCTTAGGTTGTATTACATCGGTCAATCAGGTGATACTCTCCGCCATAGAGTTACAGTTCATCGGCAGTAAATCAACAATTTTATATATGGCTACTTACCCGAAAGCGAACACATACGAGAGTGTGCGGTTAATAAGAACATTAAATTCGCAATCATGCCTTTTTACAAGATGCCAATTGCCAATAGACTCCAATCGTCCGGACAGTGAACATAAAGCAGCTGTGTTCATAACACAGTTCAAGCCACCTCTAAACAAGTTGAAGCATCTATGATTTTATTTCTGTTCATCTCTACATTATAACGTCTAAGTTTGAATTTTATTGTATCTTTATGCAAAAAAGATTCACTTAACGCCTTGAGGAGCCACTGAAGTGGTGAAACATGTTGGCGTAAATCTTGTGTTTTTTTTATTTTTCCATATCGATTTAAATTTGCTTTGATTCCGTTTATATGTATATATATATATATATCAAAAGTGTAACGCAAATGGAAGTTATAGTAAAAAAGGAAAAATCAACCAGTTTCACAAAATGATGCTATATCTTGTGCCGATCGATTTCACAACTTATCAGTTGATTGTCAAGACACTAAATGACAACTTTCATTTAGTGCCTTGACAATCCCTCTTTACTATATACAAGGTGTTTCAAAAGTAGGCTAACAGTTGATTTTGCCCTAGGAAATCTATGTTGACCGTTCTATTGGCGATTTACACCTGAATCAGTCGATGGATATCCATGATCAGTCCAACATGAGCCATAGACTTCGAAGTAATTGCTACTATCATTTAGAAGTCTATGCAGTAGCATTCCATTGGCAAAGGAATTTTGAAATTTATCATGGACAAGATATAGCACCAATCTGACATTACGTACATGGATATGTTCAATTAATTTGATTTGAATCAAAAACTGTTAGTTTGACTTGAAGTGAATTAAACAAGCTTGAAGCTTTTTTGAATTTGCTGCTTCTGTCATGTCAGGTCATCTAAAAGATGATCAGAGAAAATGGATTTTGAAATCCTTTTGGAAAAACAAGAATGCTGAAAAGGTGCGAATGGAATGGAGAGATGCCTTTCACAGCAATCCTCCATCAAGATTTGCTATTTATCGCATTCGAGATAAATTTGAAAAGACCGGTTCGGTAGAGAATGCACCGAAGTCAGGACGCCCTCGATCAGTTTCAATAACATCAAACGAGGAGCTAGTGGCCCAAACATTTGTTCAAAGTCCGAAGAAGTCAACAAGAAGAGCCTCATTGGAGTTGGACATTTCTCTAAGCTCTACTTGGAGACTGATGAGGAAAGTTGAGTTGAAACCATACCGACCCAGACTGTTGCAGCACCTTCTACCGGATGATGCTGAACGACGCTTGCAGTTTGCTGTGCTCATGTTGTCGGAAATTCGGGAGAACCCAGATTTGCTTGACAAGATAGTTTGGTCTGACGAAGCCAGTTTCAAACTATCAGGTCACGTAAATAGACATAACTGTGTCTACTGGTTCCCTGAAAATCCGCACATGGTATCAACAAATGAGCTGAACCAGCCTGGCTTAACCGTCTGGGCCGGTATGTCAAGCAACGGTGTGATTGGGCCAGTATTTTTTGAAAGAACTGTGACGGCTGAGGTGTACCTTCAAATGCTCCAATCCTTTGCGATTCCTGAGATGCATTCATTGAACAACTTCAATGAGCTGTACTTTCAGCAGGATGGTGCACCAGCGCATTTTGCAGTGAGTGTCAGAAGCTATCTGAATGACACTTTTCCAGGAAAGTGGATCGGGAGATGTGGTAGCATCCTTTGGCCTCCTCGCTCTCCCGATCTAACTCCGATGGACTTTTTCTTTTGGGGCGTTGTAAAGGAGAAAGTGTACGGACGAAAACCTCACACACTTTCTCAACTCCGCTCCTACATCACAGATGCCTGTCAAGAGATCAGTGATGACAGGAACTTATGCAGAACTGTGTGCCACAGTGTGGCCGAAAGACTACAAGAATGTGCCGATGTCCATGGTGGACATTTTGAGCATTTGCGTTCGTGAATTTTTGCAACTTTAAGTTGATTAATTTTTTGATATGTTGAATAGGCCTTGGTTATTCATTTGTTCATTTTTTTGTTAGGAAACCAAGCAAACAAAATGGTAGTTGTTTTAATGTTAATACCTTTATTAATTTCAGCCTCCTCTAGGCCATCGTCAGAAGCTTCTGACGATGGTCTAAGAGGAGGCTGGAATTAACAAAGGTGAAGGACATTTGGATGTCAGCTGTTCTTCCTTCTTCGCCTCCCTGTCTTGTGTTGACGACAGCGTCTTCGTGCACCAGGCTGAGGGGCGCGGAGGACATTCGAATGTCAGCTGTTCTTCCTTCTCCGCAGTAACACTGAAACAACTACTATCTTGTTTACATGGTTTCCTAATAATTTTTTTTTAATAATTTGGTTTCCTAATAATGTTGGATAGTTATTCGACTTCTCATGATCGGTATAGATTCAAATTGGGTTGTAGTGAAATATGTAGGCATGAAAACACTGGAGATCATGAGATATTTTAATATGATTTACGCGATGTCAAAGAGTATTGAATTTTTGCCCCTTACGAATACAAGGCATATTAGCTATCTGTGGCATCGTGAAAAAGATTATTATGACATAGCTTATTAATCTATAGCATTAAGACATAGCTTTTCAAGGCCAATTTCTACTGTTAGCCTACTTTTGAAACACCTTGTATAATATATATATATATATATATATATATATATATATATATATATATATATATATATATATATATATATATAGCAAAAAGTGCGACCGGTTTCGATGTATTCTTTTTTACATCTAATCATTCACACAGGAAGTCACACATTTGTCATGTTACTTTGACTTCCTGTGTGCATGATTAGATGTAAAAAAAAACATCGAAACCGGTCGTACTTTACAGGCATCTGACTTTTGGTTTTTGATTTTTATTTCATATATATATACATACAGCCGAAGTACCGGTTGTATTATTATAAAATGGTTATCAAAGTGTATTTTGCGTTTTTTAACAACTGACGAAAAGAAACTATATAGACAAATGGAACATCATTATTTAAAAGTCAATAAGATCGATTGCGATATTTTATACAACAACACTTGCCTAAATAATGATTTGATGCCAACCTTTACATATATATATATATATATATATATATATATATATATATATATATATATATACAAGTAGCACAAAATTCAAAAGTTAGATATAAGATGAACTGAAATGCATACTAATATTAGTCTTCTTTGTGGAAATAAAATTCCTCTCCCATATCTTCCTCTCGGTTGTATTAGCAAATCCTCGCTGCAAGATCATAGAAGTACACAAAGAAACATTTGGAGGTATATCATGATGAAAAATGAAATGTTGATAGAATGGACTATTATGACAACTTAAATGTACACGAAAACTCATGCGAAAAGTGCATTTAGCTCCGCTAAAATAAAAATGAAGACATAAATTGCACGTTAACTTATACACAATATTCTTAAGAAAACATAACTTATTATCATGACATAAACAGTATTTGCTACAATTCAGCTTTTCTTTAAATGAAAGTGATTGTTTAAGACTTGGTTGAGTAATAAAAATCGGCTCAATAGCAGCTGAGGATCTGATCCGTTACCGAGTGTGCTAACCGTACTCCGTAGAGATCATAAGACTCCGTTGCAAGGTAGACCATTGATTTCGGCAATTGATACACCAGGAACACCGCTTTCAAAATTCCTCGCTCATGTCTTACTTCCTTTTGTTGAATTCATTCCCACGCATTTAAAAGATACATTTTCTTTTGTCTCAATTATAAGTGACCTTACACTGAATAATCAGAACAGTTATTTTGGTCCTTTGATGTTACCAATCGATATGGTTCTATTCCATTAACTGGTGACAATTGTGTTTTTTTCAATTATTGGCAACTGCTTCGAATTACATAAATCCGCTACTCTTGTTGGATCAATGTTAATTAATGGTTGATTTCGTAAAACTGGTTTGTTTGGCTATGACATCTGATATGATATTGTATAATGGTAAATGTTACAAGCAAACTAATGGTCTTGCTATGGGTAATAACCTCTCTCCAATTGTGACGATTGTCTACATGCATTATTATAGAGCAGAAAATTTTTGATAGGTGTTGTGATAAGATAATAATTTGGAAGCGCTACATAGTTGACACATTTGTTGTTAGCCTATTTCCTATACATGATATTTTATCCATTATAAATGATGTTTATCTGAATGTCCTATTTACATCAGAAGAATCAACGGATAATCAGATTCCTTTTCTTGATAGTATTGTAAATTTAAATTCTAATACTTTTATGACATGATTTTACTAAAAGAAACTGCATCGTAACCACCTTTACCATGGGACAGTTGGGTTCCTGACCAAAGAGAGATTAAACTTCTTAAAACAGAATCCCTGAGAGTGCACAGAAATTGTTCGACTAATAAACAAATTATAGAAGGTCTGGATCTTTTTGAAATCAAGTTTCTTAAACAATGGATATCTAACTAAAATTGTAGAGAAACATCTAAAATTAAGCAACAACTCTAGCAATACTTCCAACAGAAACAGAAATCAAAACAACACTTGTTTGTGGATACCTTATATCAATGAGATTCAAGCTGAAAGAGTCAGAAAAGAGTTGTCTAGTTTTCATTTTTTCTCAGCTGCTATTAAGCCGATTTTTATTACTCAACCAAGTCTTAAACAATCACTTTCATTTAAAGAAAAGCTGAATTGTAGCAAATACTGTTTATGTCATGATAATAAGTTATGTTTTCTTAAGAATATTGTGTATAAGTTAACATGAAATTTATGTCTTCATTTTTATTTTAGCGAAGCTAAATGCACTTTTCGCATGAGTTTTCGTGTACATTTAAGTTGTCATAATAGTCCATTCTATCAACATTTCATTTTTCATCATGATATACCTCCAAATGTTTCTTTGTGTACTTCTATGATCTTGCAGCGAGGATTTGCTAATACAACCGAGAGGAAGATATGGGAGAGGAATTTTATTTGCATTATGAAACCTAACATTAATGTGGATTTCAGTCCATCAAATATATACAAATATATAACTTTTGAATTTTGTGCTGCTTGTATGTATATATAGGTATATACCGTTGTATCCTCTGTTGCCCTTGCCCCTGTTGAAGTGTCATACGAAAATATGGCAAATTTAGTTAATACATTTATTGACCTAAAGTCCTACTTTTCTTAAGTTAATATCACAAAAAAAAGGTCAGTGGCGGTTCTAAATTGTAGCCGAGTTCAATTATATTAGTTTGTTCGAGGACTTTCTATGTTTGCAGAATCAGAATTTAACATCGATTACTGTATTTCATTCATTCTGACCAAAAATATGTGCTCATGCTAGCCCATATCTCGGACTCGCTGTCAAAATTATAGACCAACTATACAGATCATTGGACTGGTTTACAGGAGAGTAGGCCAATTCGCCATCTATGAAGATACTAATTATATCATAGTTATACGGGTTAGAGTAAATTAAATATCTAGGAGTCCATGGAATCATCTATCTCAGCAATAGCAAAATATACCTACATAGAAAAATGGAGATAGTCGCTAATATAACATGTCAACGACATTTTGTTGCTTTAAATATGGGTTCTATAGTGAGAGTTGTACACATGATGAGCAAGGATTGGATTGAATAACAGATGATAGCATGAATGTTGCTGAGTCCACTTCAACACCGGATGCATTACCATCACCGTCACCATCATCTTTACATTTAGAGAATGTCATCGATGGCATTAGTGAATATCTTGAAAAATGGATTGCCATCCCCAGATCAATATCACTCTCAGGATCATTCTTCCTTTTCATAATTTCATCATGTTATCGGAGGCGCACCAAAAAATCCAGAACAACCACCTTTGCAATCTGCACATTATTGATGGTCGATTGTCTATATCTTCTTGAGTATTTACTTAATGTTTTTATTTAATAAATTTAGTTAATACACTTATGACCTAAAGCCGAATTCTACTTTTCTTAAGTTACTATCAGAACTCGGCTACGCCTCGTCCAATTACATTTCATTCTCGGACTTTCTATGATCCAGAATCAGAATTAAACATTAATTATTTTCACGAAGATGAAAAATTCAGCTTTATTTCTCTCAGTGCATATATTGGAGATATCCTATCGCTTTATTTGACCTGCAAAACAGCTTATTGCACGCGCGGGAAATAATGTTTACTTCAATGCACTGGAAGGAGCGCAATATATACCAATTATGAGTGCTCTTGTCCTGCTTTAGTATAGACTAGATCTGTGAATGTTTTTATCATTGATGAAGCTAAGTTTCTATTCAAATACTCTTGATGATCATGGACATGTCAAACACAATCTGTTCTTGATCATCATAACACGTCGTCAAATAAAATTCTCTACACATGAGATTGCTTCATCATAGCATTCGAAGTCGTTAGATTCAAATAGTCCTCACCTAAAGATTTCCATGTCTCACCCTACGGGCTCGGGCATTTAAGATATCTAACTCGTGCAATGCTATAAACAGAGAAGATAAATTGCTGTGGCAAAGAAGCAATAAACAAAGAATATAAGCAATAAAGAAGCTAATACTATAGACTACAGAGCTGATCATAAAATACGGACCACCTAAAATTCACTGAGATTCAATCGATTCTCATGTCTTCTAATCGTGTCACACAACACCGTGTCATACATCATTCGAGAGCTTGTATTCTCAGCTTTCAATGATCTATAATAGATTTGTATTCGTTATTGCATTTGCTGATCAGTGCTCAAAATGTGAAAATCACTCAATTTATAAATCGCAATTTTTCAAACAAAAACATGTGAGTATGATAATTAATAAGGCACGGGGAGAAAGAGCATTTTCGGAGCTATCTTTTGACACACGGGTCATCAAATTCGGTAAACTAATAAAAAATAAGTGATATCGTGAAGTTATCACAAAATCATGACCTTTGTGGTTGAAAATGTTATATCCTCACTTTTTCATCAAACACATTAATGTTTGATCTCTTCAGAATCCTTACGTTGTAATGAATTCGAATATGTAACTTATATTCATATAAGCTCAGTAGTTCTTTTTCAACTTCTTCAATATCTTTTCTCATTTCCGCAAAAGTACACAAACAATGAAGGTAAACAATCGGCAGCTGCTATGAGAGAACAAAGACATGCATGCCTGCGCCAATTGTCTTGTTTTGAACCTTCGTTCACCTTACATGGTGCTTGTTTACTTTTGTCTTATGCAATGTCTTTGCAAATGTCTTACTTTTCTTGCAAGTCGACTGAATTCAATTTTGTTTCTCATTCATATTACTGCTTATGATATAACTTTATGGCGACGCAGTACTCCTCTGTCACCACTTCGCCACCGCTCCGCGGCACCCTCCCAGCATTCACGTGGTCTGCGGCACCTCTCCAGTCTTCCGCGACTACCTCCAATTGAGAATCACTGCTTTAGATGTTAAGAAGAGGTTACTTCTCATGGGAATTCAACACCCTTCAGATATCGATACGAATGCTATTACAGCAGGTTTGGAACCGGCCGGCGCGATCAAAACCGGGCGACCGGTGTAGTCAAAACCGTCCGGAACTAATAGTCCGGCAGCCAGAACGAGTTTCTGCAGGGAGCGAGGACGAAAATGAGACTTTCACATAATGATGTACATCTTCTGCATGCCACGAGTCTCCACATCTGCCGAGTTCAAGTGAGTTCTTCTTGACAGACGTGATCAAAGAAAAACACATGTAAATCCAATGGGATGCAGATTGCATCTTTCGGTTAAAAATGAAACTTACTATGTTTTTGCTTATCAACTGGAGAGTATTAAGTTTAGAGTCATAATTTTTGACATAGAATGTCTTCAGTTCATTTCCTATGATGTGCATGTGCCATTATCATACGAGAATGTGGTTGAATGTGGATAAAGTTGCTCAAAATGCTCGTGCTTGTCGACATTACGAGGCTCTCCAAATCTAAATGTGTTTAACTTCATAGACAGGGGTGCATGGACATGGTTCAGGAATGACCTGAAGACTATCTATGCCAAAAATTGTGACTCTCGGCTTAGCACTTTTCGTCTAATCAGAGAAAACTAGGGAAATTTCATTTTAGCCAAAAACTGCAATCTGCGTCCCATTGGATTTACAAGTGTTTTTCTTTGATCTCGTTTGACAAGAAAAGGAACTCACTAGAACTCGACAGACGTGCCGATTCGTAGTAGGCATGGAGTGTACATCAAAGTCTCACTTTCGGCCTCGTTCCCTGCAGAAACTCGTTCTGGCTGCCGGACTGTAAACTGCAGTCTCTGTAGCCTATGTGTGTGTAACCTGGTAGCTGCTCAAATCAAACCTTTAGACATCATTCTATTTCTCAGTTTCAATGTAACATGCGCCAGGCTTACCGGTACTCCGAAAAAGCAAGAGCTTCTGATGAAGCGCAACGATTCTTCGATTTTCATCATTTTCGAAGGGGATGCGATTGCAGAATGATTGATTCGGAGATCATTTCATAATATTAAGTTATGCTTGAAAATGTAAAAATGATTTTGGAATGGTCATTTGCTCCAGCCTGCATCATACACAGACTAAGAATATCGCAAAAATGGAATTGTCACTCATCAAGGATGGAACTCCGATGCGGAAAAAATGAGTGAAGGGTTTTTGCATGTAGACTTTGATTTAATCCTAGAAATACTTGTCCGTTACCGGAACACTTTTAAAATTCATCCAAATAGTCGGAAATTGCAGCACGATGACTTAGTATTCAGCCATTGTGGAAGATTCTGTTGTATGGTGAATACTCACGTCAGACGGAAAGCTGTTCTTTCATGATACAGTGTTTGCAATGCGTGACTTACTGTCCTTAACTTCACTATTGTCTCCCATTGTCTTGGAACTCCTTGTTCCCTGTCCCTCAACAATTAATCACCAAGAATGACACTTTCTACCCATTCAATGGAAAATTAATTACAATTTTATTTTAGTAACAATTAATGATAATTAAGTAAATCAGGTTGACATCAGATGGAAACTGGTTAGAGGACAAATTTTTAAATCGATTGAATTCCAATTCTTATCGTTCTCATGTGCTCCTTGCTTTTATGCGATCATACATGTAGGTGTGAATGAAGAAGTTTCAGAAATCAATCAGAATTTAATCGACATACAGAAAATTTATGTCTAATGGGGTTTCTGCTCATTATTTTGTTATATATTATATCGAAATACATCTCTAAGAGCCAGAGAATTATAATCAAAACATTTCCTAAGTACCATCGCTTTTTGATGTTGGAAGTGACTTGTAATTAATTGTGCCTTCTGAAAGCGAGTTGGAAGAGTGCACTGTGTCATTATGATAGGATGCATTGAAAGAGTTGTACCAAAATTAATGGCGTCACCAAAAAAAGGTTTTACATATTTTTGTTCACCGCATGTAAAACTTTCTGTCAATATAATGATCAAAGGGTCTTCTTCTTTACATTCACCTATCAGGAAACAGAAGACATAGCATAGAAATAGCCCGCATGCATAGGAAATTGTTGCAGTGTTATATTAGGTAGAGTAGCAACCCAGCAATGTGGATGCAGTTTCGATTTTATTAAAAGAATTCGAGCCCCAACCAAATGTAAGAAAAGCAAATTTTTGCAAGCTTGAAGAGATGACCAAGTAATTGACTGATCATGACAGCAATGCAGAAGAAAGGATAGTATTTTAGAAATCCTCCGTGTCATGACAACCTTGGAGAGATGTTGTTTGTTAAATTAGCTTCTATGGAAGTAACTGCTGCTGTAATGCTCAGCCACAGAAAGAAGCGTTTTTTCTTAAGCGTGATCTTATCACAAACTACCTGCCTCTGAGAGAGCAAAATATCACAATCAAATAAAAAGATCATTGTTAGCTGTTAAGATGTAAATGGGTCCATATTACTATTCAGATTCAAGAAATTAAACATATATTTAGTGAATCATGAAATCATTCCGATGAAAATTGAATTAAAAACTTGAAATCTCAGCCAAGAAGCACAATATGATCTCAACTTTTCCATAAAGACTTGCAATATAATGCGGTTCATGAAATTCCTTCAATATTCAGCTTCTTTTCCTCTTGATTCATTCCTTTTGATATCCAAAATGTTTCATACTACTGATATATTTGGCTTACGTCAAGTGTCAATAGTATATAAACTGCTTAAAACTAGATCAAATATTTTTTAAACCACAGGAACGCAATCTTCGCAAAAGCTTAATCTTTGATAAAAAATTTCACTGTAGTCTGTCATTTTTTTAAGTCGACATTCTACCTACATGTATTACATACTTACTCTATGAACCATGCCACTATTTTGTTGGTCCGAATGATATGTAAAGCTCATATTCGTTAGTTTGCTGATACTTTAAATGATTTATTCGTTCCAATTGAATCGAGACACTGCTTGTAATTCTGACTCATCTCTGATTTCAGCATTAATAGACCAATTAGATCGAACTTGGTGGAATGACTGTCCTTTCAGTGGAGGATTTCAAGTCAGAATAACAACCGGGCGAAGTAGAACAGTGAGTGTGAAACTAATGCTTGTTATTACTGGATTGGATGGAAAATGTGCATCAGAAGTACATTGTAAAGTGCACCTTTCTTTTCTCACCAAGTCCGTTTACTTCTTCGACTCTTCAAAGTAATGATTAGAACATCGACTTTCAAGTATTCGAAATCTAATTCAAAATTATCACATTGGATATCAAATCATTATACGAATCACAGAATATCAACAAGAATGTTAAACGCATCTTGCAAAGAGCTGGCTATCATCTACATGTCGATAATATCATGCCACAGTTCAGCAACATTTTGCGGCATGTTCGCTTGCGAAGTTCACCAGCGATGGTTCGCGAATTTACGCTTTACAACGCCTTCTAGTTTTCCCTGTTGTTTTCTGCAGTAATCCCTGTCTTCCGTCTTTACTGTCAACGCTCTATTTTCTCCTTCACCTTGCCTAAGCACATGTCAAAAAAAAAATAAAAAACAATGTCAGACATTTAAAATCGATGCTGCTTTCATTGGAGAAGTTTTTATTAGCAAGTCTTTAATCTACTTTAATAATAATCAGAGCTGGAAGCAGGCCCGTGCGTGAAATATTTTGTACTCGGGCCGATGTTTAATATGTCTGAAATCAGAAATATCTTCGTCATTTGATCATTTAAATTCCCTAAATCAAAATTCTCACTATGAATCGAAATCATTTAAATTCTCACCAGGGCCCAGATGCAAAATTCATCCGGGCCCGGTTCCAGCTCTAATAATAATAGAATGAAAATATTTTAATCGTTGTAATATTCATTTTTATGCTGTCACTGACTTTATGCTGATCAGCAGTCTGCTCATCTACTTCCATTGATGTTGAAGTAAAAAAAGAAACTCGAACAATGGTAATAACGCATCTAATTCCATTTAAGCTCAATATTTATTTTTTCTATTTACAAGTTAATGTATCATTTTATGAATGTTCTAACTCGATAGAAGATGACATTGATGTACTTCAACGCCCTTAAATGTGCTGTCAATTTCCCAACAGGAGGATAAGATATATTTTGATGGACACGTGTGAAAATGTCAAGTTGAAACAATCCGCTCTACTGTGTCATTATTTCAATTATATCGGAAGATAATCTAATTATCCGCAATTTACATCACTGATTGCACGAACGGTGCCGATAAACAGGTAGATACTGACCTAATTAGATTTACATTCATTCATTTTCAAATCAATGATTCAGAAATAGTCAAACTTCATTCCAATCAAATATGTTAACCCTTTCTCTACGGAAGACGGAGGCGTTCGTCCTTTTTAAGCTGATGAAAACCTAGGGTTAAAATAATGCTTTAAATTAGAGACAGAAAGTTCTGTCGTCAAACAAAAATCAGCAGAGCTAATTGATCTAAAGTTTTCTTGTCCTGTGCACGGGCTTTTTTCAGCAGCTTCAACATCGCAAAATCAAAAACTAAAGTGATGACTTCATAAAACATTCTTAACATAAGAAACTATGGAGAAAAGATTCACACAGATGAAGACTACCCTTTCTTTAGAATGTCCTATTGTTATTGTGAAAAACATTGAAGCACAGATGTGCACAATGCAAATATAGAAGGTTTTGATTCGCATGAATCACAAAATAGTCTTATTTCTCTTCGAATTTTATTGGTCGTACTTTGCAACGAAGTGAAGGATTTCTTTTATTTTCAGTAGCAGGATTTTTTGTTGGTTCGCGGTTTTGACTAGTTCCTGTGTGGTCTCCCAATTTTGCGACCAGCCTTCCGTCCTATTCCTGTGGACTCAAATGCATGTTTGGCATATTTCATGGCAAATTACAGGAATGTCAGATTATCATTTCATTGCTTATACGAGATAAATGCATGCAGCACTAGTCAGTGAATTAGGTGGATGCGGGTTTTTTCTGGATAAGTCTTTCGGGTTAAATCCTGTTAAAAGTCTTTCGGGTTAAATCAAGCGGATGCAGCTGCGCATCAGCTTGGTCAACTGGTCCAATATAATTATTATTATATTATTCTAATGAAGCTGGGCGATTAACTTAAACCGTCGATCCACCTCTCTTGATCACGGTATTTTCAAACTCACGGCGTTTAGCCTGTCACTTCGAACGTCGATAATCTAATAATTTCGTTGAGCTGCAATTACCATAGGTTTTTGTCAACTTTTATTCATCCGATTCAAAAGATTCGAGAACCAATCGATGGCTTGCGACATAGTCTACTGCGTTAAGTCATTACAGTCGCAATGTTCTTCACACATACCATATTACACTGGAAAAATGTCGAACTAATGCAAAAAATAAAGCTTCGCGAATGAAGCATCCGTCTTCTTTGCTGGTGAAAACAAACACAACGAAGGAAGCTTTCGGCGTCAATGATCATGACATAAATGATAAATAGATATCATGAAGACAGAAGATTCCATCGTCCGTGTATGAAAGAAAAATAAATCGTCGAGAAAGGGTTTAAACACGTTCTCTGGCCTGTCACCCACAGTTTGCCAAACTGAATGAAGCGCCAATTCACGAAAATATTGAATTATTTGTCGTCTGTGGCATCCATGCATATATTTACAACACAAAATGGCTGTATGCATGACTGATCGCATGTCTGTAGTGCTTAAATTGATCAAGTCTCAAGACATCTTTCTCATCATGTCCAGGAGAACTGGCACTCTGGCATCTCTATCACTACCATGAAGTTTGATTGAAATTGTCATTAGCAAAACCTCATCCTCAATCAAATTCAATTCTATCGTGTTTTTTCTACAATGAATCTGGTATAACAAGTATTGAGTCAAAAAGACACACCCTTGATTCCCCGCGGTCGATATGAGCTCTCTCCTGCTTGACTAGGGCAAGTCGACAGCGTAGTTATATAGTCAAACCAACACAACAGATATTGCATACAGACAGTCTACACATAAGCTTTGAAATTTGATTCATTTCTTAAATCTAGGCCCTATTTATGTTGCCCGTTTTATTATCTGCATAAGGCCTACGGCGCTAATTCGGTAAAACAGTTTTCAACTTATGGAAAAAGGTCTATTTTCCCAAACACCCCTTTTTAAGACGCACATTTAGTTCCGCATTGAACAAAGAACTGCAAAAATTGATAAGTTATTGCTCATTTGACTTTTCTCTTGTGTTGTAAATGTGAAGCGACGAATTTGAATGGGTTGTTTAGTCTATGCGATCTAAAACTAACAGAAATTCACGATTGAGTCATCAATCGTTTATCAGCAATCATTCAACACAGACAGCTGTCTCGTGTCATCTTGGAGTTGATTATTGCATTGAAGTGGTATATAGCAAGCGATCTGATGTTCAAAACTCATTGAGATATAAAGGAAATTGCAAATTGCAACTGAAAACTGCTGTAGCTTTGTGTATTTTATTGCGTTCTACGCAGAATTGTTCAAATTACAGACAAAATCTCACCATCTAGTTGAAGAACTTTAGTTGACAGTAGGTACTTGTACCAAATTGAAGAGATAGATCAACTCTCAATGATAAGCAGATGACAGTTGAAGAAAGACGAAAGATTATAATTTATTTTCCCTTCTCAAACTTTCCGTAAATGATTTAAATTCTCATTATGATAGTCTTCTCAGTATCTCTTTCGTTTGATTTATTATTTTGGAAACTGAACTTTACTAGTTGATAAAGGAACGAAAATAGCAAAGAGATGGATATCTCTCACGATATGGTCATTGAATTCTGTGATAGCCATAGAGATCTGCATCGGTAGTCTGAATCATAGACAGATTTACAAACAATAGTATTGCAGAAGTTACATGATGTGCACCGTAAAATTAATTTTTATATTAATAAAGCTGTTGCGGTAGTTTTGTGATTAATATAGAGATGTCACTGAATGAAAGACACGTTTAAGATGCTTTATCAAACGCAGCGCCGAAACTGTTGAGTGTATACCGAAGCATTACGTAACAACTACGAAAGCTAGTGTTTTGACGAATTAAAACGCATAATCTTTCGTAGCTCAGTTCCCAGTGTCGATGGGACTATGGTGCAATAATAAACTATCTTCAAATCGACGGCGTGACAAAACGACACAACTGAGGTGCGCATGAAACAATTATGGAATAATGGAGTGATTTCGTCGAGATGTGTGTCGCAACTTAGTATTATACTGTAGGAAAAACAAAGTCCGTGAAATGTAATCTGTATAGTGAACAGTAGATTGCAACTGTACCATGAGCAGAGCACAAATAAACACAAATAGTCAGTAAACACAATGCAGCAGCATCGAATCGGAGCGAGCAGTATGTAAGTCGTCGTAGCAGTTACTCGTAGTTCACAACTGTAAATGGAAGTAGCATTAACGTGAAGAGACAACCATATGACATGAATAATGAAACATTTGTGAAACCACGGCGTCAGAAACATAGTACGTTACAACAGCGAACAGTAATCAGCCAGTCATCAACAACACAGGAAGCGCGCAGCAAACAATAGCGTACACATTCACACCTCAGACAATGCACAGTCAGTCAGTCAATACAACAATAACACAATGCGCCACAATGTGTTGCCATTTTAAGTCATGCTTGTACATAATAATATCAGCTAATTAGTATATTAATACGAAAATGGAATTAGAAGAGACTCAATGTTTGCCAAAAGGCGCTTACTTGCCTATAGCACTGGAGTTCGCAAGATTAGGCATACATTCCCCTTCAAACACAAATTCATGCACGGTAGTGAGTAACACTGAACAACTGTAAATTCCTGGTTTTCTATGACCACGAGATTCGGAGTTCGTGGAGAGAAGAGAGAAGATTAGATCCTGCGAAATTCAACCTTTTCTGGATCCTGGGAATCGAGATTGCAAGCTCTATCCTAGGATCGATATTGACAAAATGTAACCACCACCTGTTGCTGCGAAAATTGTAAGCTCAAGGGATTACACAATCCCGAAGAGAATAAATCTTGGTATCGCAGGATTGAAGCGTGGTCAAATGAAAAGAATTCTTCCGAAACATTACAATCTCAGGACTGAGTTTTAACGTAAGGCTAATAAAGTTATCAAAACTGGTCTATTGCGCAATTTTCTCAAATACAGATCTCCCATGGGTAGTTCGACTCCTAGCCCTAGGAATATGTAGTCACTACGGTAACCCAAATATTGATTAAAGAATACAAATTTATGACTTAATTGACCTGAAATTCATTCCCTTATAATACGTAATGAAAATGCACGTATCATGTTCCCTTAACAGACTTTATATCGAATGAAAGTTTCCAATTCGCAGCTGTTCCCATCATTATGTGAATGTGATAAAACAACAATGTCCAATGCATGTTTCAAAATTGTCACTCAAAAATGCAGCTTTTTGTCAGCATTTCTCCAACCTAGAGACTGATTTTTCTACAGAAGCAGATGCTGACTGAAATTGTCTCACCTATTGCATCTTAAGACATTTGATGTTTTTGAAAAGCATAAATAATATTCAAAACAGTGTCTTTTTTCAAAGACATTTTAGGTTTTAAATGACAGGCGTCAATCTGGAGCTCAATCTACAAAGCCTCTGAAGCAGACACAATGATGCAAATTTAAGACTCAACCAATACTTTGTGAGATAGCGAGCCCAGTGACAACATTTTAAAATAAAAACGACAAGTATTGGTCGATCGATTTCATGTCCGTTTTCATGACATATCTTCAGGACAAACAGATAAATCTAGATAAAACCTTTAAATACAACAGGATGAGAACTTGTCAAGCTAAAAGAACAATTGGCAATTGCGTCTAACTCCTCGAAAATTGAATACAAGCTAAAAACAATACAATAATAGCTGATTTACATTTACAATTACGTCTAAAACTGTCAAGGTCACAATGCTAAAACAATAAAATTGGGACTGAAGATTCGTGTTCGTTCATCAAGGTTGAACTATTGATTTCTTTCATGACCAGACTTTCAGCAGTGCGAGTGTACTTTGTGCGAAAAACTATTTCGAAATTGTCATAGCTATTTCTATGAACGTGTTTGGTAATTTCAGAATCTTTAGGTCTACCTTCCAAGTGTTCACGAATTCTGGTGATAAAGTGCCTACGAGTCTCACCAATATAGCAATTGTCACATTGCCAACATTTCAATTTGTATACAAGATTAGAGGCGAGACTCATAGGCACTTTATCTTTGTTCGGAAACAATTTGCTCGTTTTGAAAGTATCGAAAACGACAGATAATTTGCAAGTGTCAGGCAAAATTCGATTAATCGAGTGAACAGTTTTGAGAGTTTGTTTTTCTCTTTCTTTAATATACGGTAGTCGCCAATAAATGCGCTGACGATCCACATCATTATCACTTTGACCATTACTAGGTCTGGAATTCAAAATTTTGTCTCTGATTTTCTCGATGACTTTGGCATGAAAACCATTGTTAATAAAAATCGACGCGATTTTATTATAATATCAGAATATCAGAATATCAGAATATCAGAATATCAGAACGTTTATTTTTTCAATTGAAAAACACGTATATGTATACAAAAGAGAATGAGATGATTGATGACAAGGCGATTGAGAAATTTACAGAATGATAAAATGGAGGTGAGATTAAGTAATGACACTGAAATACGAGATGACTCTGTCTGGAAGGAGAGGACATTTTCATTCATATTTAATATGTTTAAGCAAGTCATGATTTCATCTTTTAAAGTTATGCATCATCATACTTTTGCAATGAAAAATGTTAAAGTTTGATAAAAACGGCATATCAAAGCAGATCGGAATATGTATTCAAAATTAATAACGCACGCCAGCATTCGTCTTGCCTAATTATTAAGTCCTACTTATTAAGAGGTCCGGAACGATAGGTTCAGAAATAGCAGCAGTTTTATTTGCTCCCTCATTTATCGAGCTAAGCGCCTCTCTAGCAAAGATATTTATTTTGAGAGTGCTTATAATAAAATCGCGTCGATTTTTATTAACAATGGTTTTCATGCCAAAGTCATCGAGAAAATCAGAGACAAAATTTTGAATTCCAGACCTAGTAATGGTCAAAGTGATAATGATGTGGATCGTCAGCGCATTTATTGGCGACTACCGTATATTAAAGAAAGAGAAAAACAAACTCTCAAAACTGTTCACTCGATTAATCGAATTTTGCCTGACACTTGCAAATTATCTGTCGTTTTCGATACTTTCAAAACGAGCAAATTGTTTCCGAACAAAGATAAAGTGCCTATGAGTCTCGCCTCTAATCTTGTATACAAATTGAAATGTTGGCAATGTGACAATTGCTATATTGGTGAGACTCGTAGGCACTTTATCACCAGAATTCGTGAACACTTGGAAGGTAGACCTAAAGATTCTGAAATTACCAAACACGTTCATAGAAATAGCTATGACAATTTCGAAATAGTTTTTCGCACAAAGTACACTCGCACTGCTGAAAGTCTGGTCATGAAAGAAATCAATAGTTCAACCTTGATGAACGAACACGAATCTTCAGTCCCAATTTTATTGTTTTAGCATTGTGACCTTGACAGTTTTAGACGTAATTGTAAATGTAAATCAGCTCTTATTGTATTGTTTTTAGCTTGTATTCAATTTTCGAGGAGTTAGACGCAATTGCAAATTGTTCTTTTAGCTTGACAAGTTCTCATCCTGTTGTATTTAAAGGTTTTATCTAGATTTATCTGTTTGTCCTGAAGATATGTCATGAAAACGGACATGAAATCGATCGACCAATACTTGTCGTTTCAACCAATACTTTACTGACAAGCTGCAATCGTTGATAAGTCCTCTTACTAGGCGCTATCATTTACCACATCCTCAGCATTACGGGCAATGATCATTTTTGAAGGAATATACTATTTCTGCCGAGCGTGTCAAATGCTCAACTTTTTAATACTCCGCAGCTTCCAACCTATTAGTCTTTCGAATAACAATCACCTGTGGTGAAATAGATTTCTTCATGCATTCTCTGGATAGCAGCGGCTTTAACACTGCTAAAGTGAAGTTTAAGGGAAAGCTGGAGTCAACTGTTCAACGAATTGAAAATCTCTGATTTTCATAGCTCAGCTGTCTAAAAGACGTGCAACACAGTTTACAAGAAACAAGTTGGTTAAAGTAATTTTTAAGCATTCCCTGAAACAGTCGAGTAGGGTGCGGCGTCGGATCACAGGCACAAAATATTTCCGTCAACTTGATGCTCCGGCAATGACGTCGATCGTTCATTATAAAAGAAAAAATATTTACAATCAGAAGACGATGTTTCCTAGAAAATACGAGTACCTTCAATTCAAAAAACATCACTTTATAACACCTGCATTTAATTTCATAGCTTTACCGTACTTTATAATACTTTATGATACTTTATGATACTTTATGGTACTTGGGTTGCCCTATTAGGATCCCAGGAGCTAACAATCATCACTCAATTGGTCATACCTGCCTATAAGCATTGGCAAATGACTGGCATTAGCCAGCTAATTTATTTCTCGACTGTTAGCCTAATCAAAAGGCCTCATCAATGGGTTACTGAAAACATCGCGATGAGGACTATATTGAAGTGTGAGGATCAGGTCTTAATAACATAAACTTTGATGCAAACCTCTCATAATTCATGTTTTGTGCAGGTGGCCGTGGTGATACATCACATGGCTGTACTATGTGAAAAATAATCGCTATGAGATATATATAACATCTTGGGAAAGCCAAGCTTCTGGTGATAGGTCTTTCTCAAAGAACTTCTCCTTTTCATATCACAGAAGATACATTTCAATCTTATGTCCAATGTAATCTTCATGTTGTGATAAACAGACTCTTCAAATTTTGACAAGTATGTATAAATATTGATGGTCAAAGAGATTAAGCTCTTAAAAAATAGTACATAGAAAAATTATTGCATTGAAATATTGATAATACACGGAGCATAAAATGTACCGAATCGCGATTATAAAAAGTCATTAAGTTCTTCAATTTTGGCCTTTGAGTTCATTTGGGGCGTATGTTTCTTGATGTGGATGGCTTCTCGAAGTTTTAAATTTGTTTCGTCCGAATTCACTTAATGACTTTTTATATTTGTGATTCAGTACACTTTACATTCAGTGCATCATCAATATTTCTGAGCAAGAATTTTTTCATGCACTGTTTTTTTTTGAGTGTTTCATTTCTTTGACTATCGATATTTGTCCATATTTGTTAAAACTTTAAAGCTCTGTTCATCACAACCTGAAGATAGCCTTAGACATCTGGTTGAAACGTATCGTGTGATGCAAAAAAGAGAAGTTATTTAAGACCTATTACCAGAAACTTGGCTTTTCCAAACTTTTTACATATCTCATCAAATGTCGAGCCAAGACATATTTTCACAATAATCTTTATGCAGAGATAATGCACTCTTGATGCAACAATTTGTCACGTATTCTCATCAAAATATTTTCTCATCCTTCCTCCCCCCCCCCCCTAAGTAGGAAATGGACATTATCGGTATTTGCTATAAACGCTATGGGGATGCCCTTCCAATGACACTCGGACCACACAAAACTTCTAAATATCAAAATCCTTTCTGACAGAAAAACTTGCCAATGATTCTCATTGAATACTCATTGCATGCAAATTTCAACTCAAATAGTGAGAGGATTAGTATGGAGCCTTTCTGTCTGTCGCGAAATCTCATTTGATGCAGTTTGCATTAATACTGTGTATTACTGTTTGTGTCGAAGCATTTCTGTTTCCAAATCTCTGACGTACTTTGCTTGTCAATACATTGATAGTTTCATATTAGGATGCCAGCAAGAATTGAAGAGTACAAAAGCGTCCGTAAGAGGTATTGGCATGTAACATCGCATGAGGATCATCAAGACTGAATTATCTTCAATCAAAGTAAAGCTCTGACGTTGAACATCAAGAAAATTTTACTTCAAGTGCATTAAGGCAGAGACAACAAGGTTCACAGACGACTTCATAAAGTTAAGGAGATAGGTTGAGGATGAAGGAGATTCTGAAGTCTCGGAAGTAGAGTTTTGATTTCTCTATGTTACGACAAGGCTTTCAAATCACTCTGACAATTAACACATCGTATACTACAGGATTGGAAAAGACTGTAAGCAATTGCAGGAACTGTTTAAGGACATTGCATTGTTTTAGAGCTGGGTTTAAACTTGATGTAGATGTCATGTGAATTAATGTGTGAAATTTCGATCGTGTTGCAGTTTCATCACTCTAAAACCGACAGTATTGTAATGTGGAAATAAGATTTTATAGTCTGTCCGCCAACATGAAATTCTGCAGGGAACGAAGCCAAGACTTCCACAGAATGATGTACACTCTACGGCTACTACGAAGCTGAGCGTCTGCCGAGTTCTATCCGGTTCCTCTTCTAGTCAAGCAGGATAGAAGCACATGCAAATCCAATGGGATGCAGTCTGAAGTTTGAGACTGAGACAATTGAAAGACGGAAATTAACCTAAACGAGAAATACTGCATGCAGATATAGAATTCGATGTCGTACAGAAAGGCAGGTGAAATAGTTTTATTTGTATGTAATTCCTGAACATAATGTGCAATAGAGATGTGAGATTCCGACCCGATCCGATCAGAAATCGGGTTTGAGTTCATTCATGCAGGCAAGATGCTCGATTTGGATTTGAATTAACATTTGCAACCCCTGGACATCTGCTATGTGAAATCATGGAGCTTTACATTTGCTCTATTGTCAGAAGCTCTGATTTTTTGCAGCCAGAGTGCAGAAATTCTGCCCTCAGTATCTACCTTCATTAATTTTTCGAAATCAGCATTTTCTTACGATACCCCTCTGACTGCACACGCATTGCACATACCAGGCACTTGCTTGAGATCTTGTGGAATATTTCAGATATAACTTAGGCTATATTTAGCGCATGTTTAAATTGTGATTTTTATGTTGAAAATGAAAAGTCAAGTAAATACTCGTAGATTTGCTACAAAAAATTTCAGGAGAGGAATTTTAAATGATCACAAGCCAAATTAAACAAACTTTACAATATAACTATACTATGATTGTATAAATGCAAGTGCAAAACACAAACATGAATTATGTCAGACATTTGTGAAAGAAGAGCAATATCTATCAAGTTTGGCTTGGTCTTAATCTACAAGTAAGCATTGTCCATTGAAATAGAATATATGATCATTTGATGAGGAACATAATGCTTTTTCTCCAATGACGTGAACCAACAAAACACTTACCATTCAATTCTCTACAGTTCAAGAACAATATAAAATATTCTAGCTCTTGCAATAAAGACTACCAAATTTCGTTCTTGGAAATTGGATATAATGCAATGCACTACATTATAACATCTTGATATTGGCAACTTAAAGAATTGTTTTCGTGTGCTTCTTCTTGTCTTGATAACCCATTGAACATCTCAAGCCGTCTTTCTTCTTTATAATCTGTCTTGAATGCACATGGACAAGTTCGAATACCGGTTTCAACATAAACACTACTGATTTGTGGTCCAAGTCACCGCTTTGGAGAACCGCGGCATTTCTTTTCTTACATCATTTAAGTGTACTGCATCGAATTTAGGAACCACTATCTAGTCTTGTTAACTGCTGTCTTCCTCAGGGGGGCTAATGAGCTCCGAAGTTAAAAGTCAACATGATTCTTCACCTTTCAGTTCTTTTCTATAATATAACTGTTGCTCTGTTACTGACTGCATATAATCATTGAGATATTCAATTATCACCAATGAGATTAGTAGAGATAAAGTGGACACCAGAGAATAAAATGGCAAGAAATTTATTGCTTAGCAAAATAATCAACAATTCATTCAGAGCATAAATTTCGGCGTCGCGACTTTCTTTCCAGTTATGAATTTCGTTCAGTATTCTCAGTGTTGCGGAGTTCAGTTTTTACCATAATCTTTTATGACAAGAATTCAATTGTGAAGATGATTTCACAGCGAACTTTCACAAAAGGTGTCCAATTTCTCCTACAAATCAACTGTTCTCTCTAGTGTTTCGTTGCTGTTGATAATTGCGTCTACACTTGTCTCTAACGCATATTGATGCTCTTTTTAGTTAAATGTTCAACCGCATGGCGCCGTATTATTGCACCGGGTGAGAGATTAAAATTAAATCCTTTGATGCCGGCAGGTCATGTATGAAGATTCTGTGAAATCACCTCCTGTTGCTCAAGACTTGACGCCATGTTTCTCATGTTCATCTGTACCTTATGTCATCTCGAGAAATCTTCGAATTTGCACCCTCATGACCTTCGTCTAACATAGAGCGCTGCAGAGGTTGATGAACCGTCAAAATGGTGGATAATAATTGAATCCTGGCGTCTTGGATGAGAATAAACGGAAAGATGAAGTCTGACTTTTCTTGAAATAAATTTCTGATTATTGTGAACATCAAATGAAAGTTAGCAACAATAAAATTATGATGAATTATTGAGAAAGCATAAATGAGCATCATTTTAGCATTTCATTGTCTCAGTCAGATAATTTTCAACTGGAGCATGCAAAGGAAAGTTCGAGCTTGCGGAAATTAGTGATTTATACAAGTGAAACTTAAAGTGTCAGGTCTGATGATACTTTACACTTGGCGTTCTCGATTAGTGCTGAATAATGAACAGTCAGATGACATATCATAAGCTGTGAATAATCTGTAACAGATTATAGAGCAGTGGATAATGGATGGGATACTTCACTTGTTGGTGTGGGCTACCTCGAGAGCCAGAGTAGCCAAGCTCTGGGTGGGTTAGCTCGAGATGTGTTTTGGGTAGCTCCTGACACAGGTAGGCTACCCTATAGATGGACTAGTTCAGGGCCTATGTAGGCTAGCATGGCCCCTGGCGAGTAACCTTGGGTAACTGGATAGTTTCTTCGAGGGACCTGTGCCGGCTGACTTTGAATCTAGTTGAACTAGCTCTGTGCCAAGCGTGATATTCGAAGCCTATGTGAGCTAACTCGTGGCTTGTAAAGCTATCCCGGGATCAGGATAGGATAGTTGCGGAACAAGAAGGCGTACTTGGGACCTATGTAGACTAGTTTGAGGCCCGAGTGGGCTACCTTGGGTAACTGGATGGTTTTTGCGACGGACTTCTGTGGACTGACTTTGAATTTGGTTGAACTAGCTCGGTGCCGAGCGTGATAATTCGAAATCTGGTCAGGATAGTTACGGAACAAGAAGGCTTACTTGGGACTTATGTAGGCTAGTTTGATGCTCGGGTGTGCTACCTTCGATAATTGGATGGGCTTTTTGGAGGAACATATGTGGGGTCACTTTAGACCTGGATGAACTAGCATGGATACGAATAGGCTGACTTCGGGATCTTAATGGGCTATGTCTGACACAAGTAGACTGTTGAAGGACCTGGATGGATTAGATCTGGTACTAGTAGGCTATTTGCAGGACCTGCATGGGCTAGGTCTGACTTCGAAGGATATCGCGGGACCTGGATGGGCTAGGTCTGGCACCAGCAGGCTATCGCAGGACCTGGATGGGTTCCGCCACGAGTGGATTATTTTGGGGACTTAGTGCTAGATTGAAACACCCAAATAGGCAAAGTCTTGGGGCAGGATGAGCTAACTTAAGGGAAGAGGAAAGGGTGTAGAGGCATCTGGATTTAGCTCGATTAAATCATTTTTGTCCGAACAGCTCGACCACGAATTGCCGACGTTCTAGCCATCGTAAAGGGTTAAAAGGGTTAATCTCAACTAGAAGGAGCTTATAAGGCAGTTTTGACCTTTGTGTTGAAATATGCCAAAAGTGATGCAATTAGATGCTAGTTGAAGATTCATATTCTCCAAATCTCTCAAATACTGTTCTGTCGATATCTTTGAAAGCAATAAAATTGCTTGCTTTGAATTACGATAGAATGAACGCGTTGCTCGCATCCATGAGTAAATGAGAGAGCCACGGAGCGTATGACAAAAGAATGAGCACGACATTAAATGAGGGATCGATCATCCTTTTCACATGGCAATGTCTACATTTCAAGGATTTCCTTTCTCATTAGTAATCGGTTAACCATTCTTCAAACATGTGGTGAAAGAAGACTCACTGTACATTTTCCGGGTCAAATTATCAAGGCTTCTCGTGTACTGTATTATCACCACATATGTTTTAGACACGACCCAATAAAAGCCTACTTTGAAGAATTGACTGTCATTGTTGGATTTTTGCACAGGCAATTGCATGGATGAAATTTCATCAAGGAAGTGTCAGACGTGCACGGTTCTTATCATGTAGAAAGTGTAGTAGGTGTCAGCACAAAAAATGTCAGCATTAAGTGAAAACTTTCAGTTTTACAAAAGATTGAGTCTTTACGGAGACTGCTTCTTAAGTTTCTTAATATCCTGGGGGTTACGATTAAATTCCAGATGAATTGGTCTACTTATATTGAAAATCGGTTGAAAATAGCGAGTAAACTTCTCCATCTACACGTACTTACAGTTTTGAAAAGTTTTCTTATAAAGGACGATTTAATTGTGATCTATGGCGCTCTGATCTTACCGACACTAAATTATGGTTGCCAAATCTATGTGGGAGGTATGCTCAGCAGAGATAGAGTTACTATCGACAAATTTATCAGACGTTGTCATTTTATCATCTGTGACACTCATTGCAGATCTCCTTGCTTACCAGACTTTTATAAGGTACAGCAAAAACAAAGTTTACGGCTATTCCGTCAGACCTTGGCTTCAAGAGACCATCCGTAACCTGTTTACTTCCGACTCGCTTACCTAGTGGTCGTTTACGATCACTGTTTTTGTTCACCTGCACGCATGTTGACTTCTTTCATTCCTTACGAGTCCTCAGTCCTTTCATTCCTTTCATGTCCTCAATATACCATTCCTTGTGTTTTTATAGACAATAATTTTCTCACGCCATACTTTCGTTCTACTTTGCCCTTACTGTGTCTTGTGTAATTATGTGCAATACTCTATTCTCCGTGTCACCCTTATCTTGTACTCTCTGATTTTTAATTGGAAATACACGCTTCATTACAACTATTATTATTCTTAAGTCTAAAAACATCAATTTTTAACATAATGATGTTTTGCAAATTATTCCTGCGTTTAAATACTATCTATTCGACACTTCAAATTTTAATAGTCAAATAGTATGATGCTTTTGATATATCAAATAGAAAAAACATTTCTGAAAAGAGTTTTGAAACATGTAACTTAAAATGAAGCTGAATTGATTTCTAACTTTGTGCACAGTATAATAATTTAAGTTTTAATGCAAAAAATGAAAGCTTCTTCTCTTTCTTGGTTCAGTTTCCGAGCTTGCCAACTTAGAAATTTAGCAGATATCTTATTATTCCAACAAACTAAATGCATGTGTTAAGCATGCATGCAAACTAACAGAATGGACGGGTCAATAAAAATTATTGTGCAGAATTGAGTTGTAGATGATTAGAATCACAATGCTCCATGGTTTGAATCCGACTATACAGGTGGGTTAATTCAATACGATTTTATGGTTCTCTGAATTAGGTTTTATTTCCATCCGAATAATACTGACTTGACATGCTTGATATCAAGAAGGTGATAACCATAACGATCCATTAAAATAGATGATGATTAATAAATAAATTGATGATATATTGAATTGCTCTACATATCCAACTTAGCTGCTGTTCAAACCTACCCACGACTGATGACGTCCAACAGGCCGAAACATGTCTCGTGGTGGTTATATCTGTTGAGATTTGATATATGTATATACAGACTTGGGTATGAAGTATTCTGAGTCAGAAACAAGTGTCTAAATGCTTGGAAATGATAAGCAAATCCTTCAAGATAATGTGCACAAATCTAGACAGCCTTTTAGTTAATTCCATTTTGCTACTTGAAATTCGATTGATTTCGTACAATGAAGTTACATCGCGTTCATACAGTGTCTACTCAATGTAATGTTAGCTTTTTTTTTGTTATCTCTGTTTCTTAAATGACTGAACTTTCAATGAACTTTGGGTTGACCATTTACCATTTTGAGGTTGAGCAAACCCGTAGATCGTCCTGTCATTTAAGTTTCTCTATAAGAAGTACAATTTCTGTTGTAGCATTTTTACCACTTCTTTGCTGATAAATGCTTCCGACATAAACATGATTTGCGATATAATTCGATTCACAATTCGTTCGTTTCAAATTAAACGCGGTATCGAATAGAAATTCCCATAGGAATAAATTGTCACAATTTTGGAATAATTCATTCTAAAACTATTGAAGCACAACATCAAAATATCGAAAGCGATGAGAGTTAAAGTAAGGACTGGACATCGCTGAATGAGTAAGCAAACAGGAGGAAATCGAGTGCTATTTAGTCACTGTTTGATTTATTTTTTCTTACTTTGCATTTGTATCAATGCTCCACTCTGTATTATGATATATTTGCTTTAATAAATTTGGAAATTGGGATCCTTGGAATAGCCTGTTGCACGTTGCACTTTGTTAAAAACCACTATACTTCTCGTTGAGGAAGGCTGACAGAACTTTTTCAGATTATTTAGGATGATATGAAATGATGCTATGACAATACAATAGACCTCGCTTACTGCACCCAAATTAGCCGGGGACGGAGCGTTTTTGTCTGATTGCAGGAACTAATTTGAATTATTACATTTACTGAACACTATACTACTTATTAGCACTAAATAAACTTTCATAAAAATTGTATGGTGTTCCTGACAATCTTCAACTCTGCGCAAATGCAACATATAGGAAAGATATCATTATATTTGTAAACATGGAGTCATAGCGATGGCAGCTCTGGATACTTGATGTCAGATGATGATTCAGTTTCTAAAATGATCTCTATAATTTTTAAAAGCTTGTAATGTATTTTTCTGGAATGAATCGATGGAAACTATAGGGTACTATCATGGCAACATGTGATCTGTGAGAGAGAAGGAGGGGGAATATGGAAGACATGGCTAGGAGTGCTGAAATCAAACATTCTTGTGTTGATGTCTATCAGTTATAGTAAAGTATTTTCGATTTGATTCGAATATTGGTTTTGTCTTACTACTAAGGATGTCGTGTAATGAAAAGATCCTATTTTGCTAGAAAGTAGACAGTTTTGTCTGATGTCTCAGCTATTAATAGTCTGTTCTGAACAGCCACTCTTGACTGTCCATTGTCCGATGTTGTCTGTTCAGTATGGCTGTTATGTTGGCTATCATTTGGCTGTGTGTAGTTTATTGTGTTTAGCAAGCCCCAATGATTGCGTATCTCCGCATTGTGAGCATGTGAATTTGCATTCAATATGCACAACATTGCTATAAATCATCTACACTCTCTTAAAGCTACTACACTCTCTTAAAGCCCACATTGTAGATTATATGGTGCTTTGTGGACGTCATTAACCTAATGGTTTGAATTACCTAATGTACAATTATGCTTGTTACAAGATTAAGGGAAGAAACGGTAAATGCACAGGCTGGACAGCCTTCAGAATCACCTTTTCATTTCATTGTCCCTTGCTTCAAAATTTAGCTTTGTTTCACCAAAGTGTCATGACTTTTATACAATCGGCATCTGCGTTGAATCACAAACCTAGGCCTACCCTATGTATTTGCTTTACATTTTCATTTGAAAATGATATCGTTTTCTAACTCATGCATGGTCTGGTAACGCCAGTTCGACGACATCTACGGGTTATAAGTATCATCTTGTATCAGCACATAAGCATCTTCCTTTTGGGTGCTATGTGGTAAAACATGTCAGAATTAATTTATATCATTGATATATCATTGATTAGCTCGTAATGTGAAATACATGCTCACGTAGAAATGCAACAGTTGTGAGTCATATGCAGCAATTAAGCTCAGCACATGTAAAAAATCTAAATAAATTACAAGCTTATTATATCAATCATAAAATCAAAGGTGATCGTGAGTTAACGTTTGAAGCGGGAGGACATGCGTGCGTGTATGCTCTTCTTTAAATGTTTCATGATTTTCTTTTAGTCGTGTCAAAGGTTGACACTATAAGACATAACGCCATGCTGTCGCTTTGATAAGCTCAATGACATTGGTAGGAGATTTGACAAATAAATGTTTAGATGCGCAATGAGAAACTTTATTCAATGTCTCCATCGATCGGTTGAAACTGAAGATGACTTTTTTGAGCAAAATATTTTGAGGTTTGTCAATGGTATACTTGTTTACAATGGCATATAGAACTAATCATCTGACATTGCTATTTGTTAATAAATTTTATCTTTCATCACAGTAATTCTTCAGACGCCAAACTTCTGCTATAAATGTCTGTTATGGTAAGCCTAACATGATGACAGATATTTACAAAGAGTGTTCTAGCGATACAGGAAATCAGCTTTAAAACATCTCATGTCTTCTTCATCTGAAACTGTCAATAAAGCTGATTCACAAACTCGCTCATGAATGATTAATTACAAATTCACACGCCTTGTCTGATATCATCAAATGGATGGAGTAACTTAAACATCTTTGAAGAATAGCAGCACTTGAATGTCAACTTAAATCTTCTGAGAGAGTGTTTTATGATTATATTTCTTCCAATCATGACAATTGTGGCTTTTACTATAGTTTCAATTACTCCTAAAACTCAAGAATATTTAGACAAGCGTTGATACTTCAAAGAATTCCCATCGATCAGATTGAATGATTTTTCAAACTTACTTCAGCATAGGCAGATACAATTTCCAACCAGAAGTAAATTGCAGTCATGACAAGAGGGTCTTCACTTGAAATTCTATCAATATTGATCAAACTGGTCAGATTCCGCTCGTCACAAGGCAAAGTCACAAACTCAGGAATATCAACCAAATTTTCAACACTGCACGCATTTTATAATGCGTTGTTTTATTTTGCTGACATTCGAAGTTAACTCTTGCCCCACTGGGGGGATTTCACACCCCTACTGACCTCACAAGCTATTGCACCAGTTTTGCCAAACCACACAATCAATCGAAAGGACATGGAAAGGGGATTCAGAAAAACAGCATCCGCTTTATTTCTAAGGTCATCCTTCGGCTGAGGTGAAGGTCAAAGGTCAAAAACGTAAATTTTTGACAAATTCCTCTATGATCACTATTTGAAAGACAAAATGACAACAAAAACTTATCGAAACTTAAACTAATCGAAATATCTGATCAAGATGTTCAATAAATTGATTATTAATCGTCATAAGATTACATCATTGTAATAGATGAGGCCAAGTCATTTAATTCAAACTTTTAGTTCTGCTCAAATGTCACTTAAATAGCACATTTTAGTATTTAGTTTCTGCAGGTGAAAAAACAACCCAATTCGGTGAACTTTTATCGAGACACTGAAGCTAAAAGCAACATGATTCTGAAAATTTTCAATGATTGCTGATTAGACAAGGAACCAGAAAATACAAAAATGATAAAAAATCATATTTGAAATTTGAATTTCAAATTTTAAACGTGCATGCACAAGAAGCAGACAATTTCAAATTCGAAAACTTTTTATTCTGAATATCTTTATACTGATAGGAAGAATCCTTCATGTAATCTCAACTTGTTTTATCAAGGATTGATGCCGCATACATTAGAAGTGGGTGAGTCAGAAAAAACGAAATCTGATTATAAGGCGAAATAGTTATACTGTATTTCATTTAACTAAAAATTAATATCCATTTAAATATTTATTGAAACTGTCTCAAAACATAAGCTGAAAATGTCTCAAAAGCACGCTAAAGAACTGACTCAAATTGAGCACCTTCCTGTTCAATACAAACCCTGCATCGGCGAACAAACGAATCGTAAACTTTTTGGCATGTGTCGCGACTGAATACTGTAATCTCCTCACGAATATAGGCGGCCAACTCCGTCGTATTATTTGGACGTCGCGCATAAACTGAGTCTCTTAAAGTGCCCCACAAGAAAAAATCGCAGGTACTGAGGTCCGGAGACCGTGGAGGCCATTCGATGGGTCCTCGTCGACCGATCCATCTGTTAGGTAGATTACTGTCGAGAATAGCGCGGGCAGCAGAACTGTAGTGCGGAGGAGTTCCATCTTGTTGATAAGATCGGTGTCTGTTTTCAGCCCGTTGAAAAAAAGGATGACATGATCCTTTAGAATACCACAGTAGCGTTCACCGTTGATTGTTGTGCAGCTGATGTCGAAGCTCAACACTCCTGTGTTGTCCATCATGGCCCACACTGTCACTGATCTTCGATCTTGAGGCTTTTCAATGAAGACGTGAGGATTGTTTGCACTCCAGTAGTGAATGTTGTGCTTATTGACGGATCCGTTAACATGAAAAACTGCTTCGTCCGAGAAAACGATAAGCAGATGAAAGTTCCGTTGGCGTTCAAGTCGTGAAGTTAACCACTGACAGAACTCAAGGCGTCTATCGTGGTCATCGTCAGACAGCTCTTGTACATGTGTCGCTTTGAACGGATGATATCCTTTTCGGTGTAGGCATCGAACAACACTTCGTTGAGATACACCAACTTCGCGACTTAGGCGGCGTGTTGAGATGTTTGGATCACTTTCCACAAGCGGTTTTATCGAAGTGAAAATATCGTCTCCGCTTGCAGATATTGGGCGACCGCTACCTTCCTCACGATGGTTAATGTCACCGTACACCAGGAATCTCTTCACCCAGCGATGAACCGTTGAAGGGACTGGTGCTTCTTCCTCAAATTCTTCGCGAAACTTGCCCCTCGCCTCAGCAACGTTTTCTAATGCGACTGCCCAAGCGACAAGTTTTGCTTTCCTTTCCATACCTTGAATGAAGTTCAAATGAATTAGACCAGATTTCTTGGATGGATCAACTATCGACTTCATGATTTGAATTTCAACTACGAATAATAAAAATACTGCCCAAGCGATATAGAACGCAATATAGAACGCGACCATAGATATAGAGCATCAATAGACGAAGAAAATCAATGGCAATTGAAGACTATTTTTTGACATAATTCAGATATCGTTTTTTTTACTCACCCTGTATACAGATGTGAGGCAAAATATTCCCAACATTCAGATTTTAGAATAGATCTCATGCCAAAAGCAAGCTAGTAGAAATCTGGTGGCTACAGGTAAACTTGCTTGGTTTAAAAGATATTCAAAACCCTTTCAATAACTCTGGTGGTGCATGGGTAAAGAATGCGACATTAATTATTCTAAAATGTGCGATTTTTTTCTTGTTTGCAGCTAGATCATAAGAGTTCAATAAAATATCATAAAACTATCCGTGAAAGCGTTTATTAAGTATTCCATTGATTTCTGTGAAATGTCCTTGAAGCATCCGAGAAAGTGTTTCTGATGGATTACTTCAATTTGACTGAATTTTTGTTCATGATTTCAAATGATGATCCTGCCTTTCAGCCGCAGTGCTCAAGTGATCAACTCTCCCGATTTGATGTGGAATGCGTATCTGGGGAAGGAATTCTATGGATATTCCCTGAAAACCGGTGCAATCCTTTCAATAAAACATCCTCAGGTAAGAAGACATCCAGACCATGATATCCCACAATATTTTACTCTTTATTGAAAATTTATACCTAATCCAGATAGCACGCTGGAGCAAGTGTTGCACTGATGAATGCTCATCGAAAAGCAGATCTAAATAAAATCTAAATTTGGTAAATAAACATGAAGAATACTTGAAGCACAGTATTAATCAGCCTGTTACTAGAAATATAAGCATCCAAGTTTCGAAATCTCTGACAAAAATTTTTGCCAGAGCAGCAAAGCTGCAATGATAATCTCATGGTTCATTTGCATTCTCTGCCATAAGTTTTACATCGTTCAAACTGCCCGTCCATTTTATCACAGATATAACGAGCACAAACGTTGCTTTGCTACCAAGGAAACCACAGTTCGTTGTCTAACCACGCGGGACAAGAACATGAAAACAATTTAAATATTTCTGACTTTTCTCAGTAGAATTGATGAACAAATTTCGGAATTCGGTGGAAGCTAGAATTGCTGAAGCCAAGTACATTAAAGAGGATTGTCTGTCCCTCACCACAGGAGAGGAGCTCACCCAGTGGTAACATAATCTCTAAACCTATACATTATGATATCACACCACTGCGGAACACTCCTTGACTCTGGGCTTGACGATGCTGCCGTTCAGGGAGGGATTGTTCGCTTGTATATATTATTTTTAGCTTCATTTGCGCATATTTTTACTTTTCAAATGCGGAAAAAAATCTTGGAAAAGGACTTGTTTTTGACTGTAACAGTCGCTTGGCACATTATGTTATATAGATAGCTGACCTCTTCCTTCAGCAAAAATAATCTTTAAAGATTGCATCCTAACAATGCAATACATTTCAAAAATTGATACAGATGCCTCAGGCAGACGATTGTCATGGAAATTTAGAAAAGTCGCAAAGGAAAATTTCTCATAAATCCGAGTTCTTGGGGGAGATTGAACAGCAGATAAGCTGTGATAAATGAAAACTTTTACAAGTTGAGCAATTTTATCACAGTGTCATTAACATTCACAATTTCTCTTCATAATCAAAAAATAGTAGTAGCAGCATATTGCCTGTCAAGCATATTTGAATAACACATAAATCGAAAAAGTTATTAGACAAAAGTAAACCACACCCCTAACACAAATGAGACAGGGTGACAGATTGAAGAAATTGCTTACAAATGTATTTTGGCGATAATAATCGATATCTGGCGTTTTCAAAGAATGCTGTCACTCTATTGTACAGCATTACTGTTGGAGTGCAAAATCACTCAGAGCTGTGTAATTTTCATCTGCACCGTAGAAGTAAAATAAATTAGCAGTCACGGCAACTCGCCTCTCATTTCAATGTCCTGAAGACCTAAATTGATACGATATCTATGAAACAGTAAAATCAAATTTGCTTCGTCTACGCCCACCAGTTGTCATTCAAAATGAAACATGTGTCAGTTATAATTTCTGCAGCTGATTAAGTCAAATTTGTTGCATTTACAGTTTCGCTCACTATTTCCCACCTTGTATTTTCAGAGGCGCAGTTTTATTGCTTCATCTCCTGGGCAGATGACACGTTCACTCATATCATTCTCTTCAATACTGAAACCATCACTCAAGTCTACACCATGGTGAGTTAATTGGTGAAAATTAAACGAGGGGAAAAATTGATAATTGAATTCATATATTTGTACAATCGTTTTCAATATCGAAATTCTGCTTATTTGGTGGTAAATGCAAGAATAGACGAAGAAAATCGTCGATCAAAGTAGGGTTGCATTACAAATATGTGTGATTTATCAAAGGTCCTAAAGGATTCCTTGATGCAGTTCAGATTTCTATGGATGTCTCGTCAACAGATTGCTCATCACGGATTACTCTTAATTTAATTATTTGAATGAATCCATTTAATGTAGATTCGACAATTGCACTATGAATGTCGCAAAGATTACAGAAGATGGATCCAACCTTATGTTGATTGTGCCTGAAATTTGACTTGTCGGATTTATAAAAAATGACTAAATACTTGTGCATAATAAATTTGAAGCGTTCATGAGTCTCTGCTGTGTATTCTGCTTTGTATTGGTTAACTATAGCATGAAACAGGCCGAGCCAAATGCAAGGTTCATGATTTTTTGTCATTTATGTTTCATTCTATATATTATTCGTAATGTATTGTTTGAAACATTCATTTCTAGCCACAATTTCATTCGTGATTAGAGATCACCGTCTAGAGGAATAATAAATATTTTCACTTTCAATGATTAGGCAGCCTAATGCAGAATATAATTGTGGTTTTCAGAAGCTTCTTGGAAATTTTAAAATGATTTTCAGACCGGCAGATAATCATTAATTGCCATTTAATTAGATTTAATTGCCGTAGCTTGTCAATGCAAGCAGCACAGTACCCCAAGTAATAGCATTAGTGATGTTCCTCCGCGTCGAATTATCATTCTGATGGTCAATAGCAAAGAGTAACATTACGCTTAGTCTTCGAAAACAATTTTTCGCAAATCAAATTTTTCAATTTCTGCAAGAAAATATAGCTTGAAACCCATGTATTTTGAGTCATACGGTAGAATAGCTATGCAATGCTTGTAAAGTAATAAATTAGTTAATCAAATTGATATTCAAAAGTCTGAGCATCAAAATACACATAGAATAATAATCAATGTTTCTGAATGTCTAATTCATTAAACTAATTAAAAATTAGAATCAGCAATGAATTTTTTAATTATCCCCTTTCTGCTCAAACTATCATTTAAAGCAGTTTGTAAAAAAATCTCCGAGATATAGCTTGGCACCGTCAGACTACCGTTGTGTGATTGGGTTATACCTCGCAACGATGATACAAAGGCGTTTGATCTAAATGCTCCATAAATACGTGTCAGAACAGGGTCAAAATTACTTTGCTCATCTATCAGTACTTCATTGTCGTATTATTGTGTAGAAATATTCTTTTTCGAGGAAAAAGTTGAATCAAGTTATCATTTGTTGGTTTAGCTACTAAACCAGCTTATGATCGGAGTACCTACTAACCTACTTTTGTTTTGAAAGCATTTTTATTTTTGAATAGCGATTTTTGCAAAACAAACGTTTAGTTGATTGCCCATGCTATTCAGATTACTATTGATGAGGAAGAGGTACGGTGTGAAAGTGCAAGTACGATGATCCACATTGGAATGAATTTAGAATGATTCAAATTTATAGCATCAGAGATTCTTCACCGCGCGACATGCACATTTCGTTGCCACCGATTCCTACGCAATATTTACAGATTCCTATCAACGTAATTTTCTTCCTGTGGAACGGATCTATGATGTTAGCGTTAACGGAAGTTCAAAGTTCGTTCAATTTGCAAATCACGACAGAGAATTAGGCCCTTCGTTATTGTTGAGCTTCAGTAATGACTTTCAACTCAAAATTGAAGAATTTTTAGCATCAGGCATTGATTAACCTTTGAAAATTGGTTTTTATGTTCTTCTTTGCTATTTTCATTCAACGAATCTATCTTTGAGCACTCAGCCTCATGACCTATGACTCTCAAGACACGTCTGATATTTAATTAGTGTTTGCTTCCGGCAAACCTTCTTTATCTCACACTTAATGTCTTTAGCTACAGCCTCTGTGGAAGTAGCAACATCGGCGAAGCATTTTGCGATGAAAAAGAGTGATTAAAACACACTGAGATTTCAGCAATAGTTGAGCAAGCAGTTAAATGACCTCTCACCATCTGCTGATTTCTGTCCCTTTTATGAACTGTTCTTGATGGATGCGTGAGAAATTTGATAAATTTCGTCATGAAAGGAAATTAATGAATTAGTTGCTGATATCTGTTAAGATTCTGACTATTTAATTGTCCTACCGATAATCATTGTGCATCCTGGGGAGCTTCGTCAGTATGGACGTACACGGTTCATGAGATTCTGTTGCTGAACTAGTTGCTCATATTAATTTGCATTGAGTCACAGGTGATGTAAACCCTATTGCAATATTTACTCCAGAGAAAAAAGTAGGTATAGTAGGAAGAGCATCGACTCAGAAGAATCTCAAGTGAAAAATTTTGCATCAAAAATATCAGTTTTTGCCGAGATCACGTTCCTGCGGTCTAAAGATATATTTGATCAATCATCAAAAAGCTGAATTTTTGAAAATTATTCGTGCTTATATACTAGTGACTTGGTACCTCTATATAAGTAGTATGAGACAGACTAGACATCAAAAGGAATGAACATTAACTAACACGTATCTTGATGAAGTGGAAATTCAGCTGATTGTCAATGGAACTTCATGAACCGCACTATAATGCAAGACTTCATGGAAATAACGAGATCTTGACTGAAATTTCAAGTTTAAAATTCATTTTTCATCTGTATGATTTTGTGATTCACAAGATTCATGTTTTATTTCTTGGATCTCAATAGATCATTGTGATGTCTTGCTCTTTCAGTGACAGGCAGTTTTGCGTGATATGATCACGTTTAAGAAAATATTATTATCAATAAACTAATAGTTACCATCGAATTGCTAATTTGACAAACATTGCCTCTCCAAGGTTGTCATGTCACAAAGGATTTGTGAAATACTACCGTTCGACATGGCAAGAGTTTCTGCCAACTCGGTCATCTTGACTTTATAAATAGTAATTCAAAATTTAAATGCCACATTTTTTCAAAATTAGATTTTTAAGTAGTAGGCCTATAACCGTCGGTGATCGATGGTAGATAATTTTGATAAGGATCTGTTTTGATCAGTTATCGCATGGATGTTGAGGATGTGTTTGATTGCATTGAAGTAGTTATGTGGCGCTGAATACAACTCAAATATAGATCTTTGAAAATACTGGTAAACATTAATGTATACTTCATGTCCACGTTTGCTAACAACGCTTCATACAGCATTTTTGTTTGAGAAAACAACATGAATTCACTATCCAATGATATTTTTGCAGAGAATTGAAACTCAGGATATCAAGCAGTCAATGGACAGTAGAGATACTCATCGGAGAGTATTCTACGGAGCTAAAATGTATTACGGTGCTGTTGAAGTTCGAAGTCGAGATGGGATGTTCACTGTCTCGAAAGAATGGGGTGACCGACCTATCATCTATAACCTGGAATATCGCATTGGAAGTAAGTTTCTGGGTGAACTTTGACCCACAGATAGCAAACCATAGCTGCATGATCTTCATCCGGAGGACAGCTGGTCGATGATAGTTATTTACGCAACTAGTGCATGATTGCTTCGTTATGGCATTCCAAAAGTTAGATATCTTAAATGTCTGAACCCAGAGGATGATGCTATTTAAATCTTACGAGTTTGAATGCCCTGATGAAGCAATCTCATGTACGAGTTGCGTAGAGAATTTGATTTGACGACGTTCTATGATGATCAAGGACGGATTGTGCCTGAAATGTCTATGATTATCAAGAGTATTTGAAAAGAAATTTAGCTTGATCAATCGTGAAAATATCTATTCACAGATTTACACTGTAAACTGTAGAGTACGAAAGTTGGCTGATTTTGACTACGAAACCCATGTACAAAACGAGAATAAAAAAATGTACGAAAGTGCCATTGTTCGCGCTCATACACTGCGACAGCGATTGTCTTCATCATTCAATAGGAAAGCCAATCGCTTTCGTAGTGTATGAGCACGAACAATAGCGCTTTCGTACATTTTGTTATTCTCGCTTTGTGCATTTCCTTCGTAGGCAGCTTTGGTATTGCACAGTTTACAGTGCAGTCTATACAAGCAGGACAAGCAGGACAAGCAGGACAAAGCAGGACAAAGCAGGACAAAGCAGGACAAAGCAGGACAAAGCAGGACAAAGCAGGACAAAGCAGGACAAGCAGGACAAAGCAGGACAAGAGCAGTCAGAATTGGCATTGTTTAAGTTCCTTTCAGCGCACTGTGGTAAATATTATCTCACGCGCGTGCAATTGTCTGCTTGAGACAAATAAAAAGTCATTTTCACTTTGCGGGACAAAAATCTTCCATCGATTTCATGAGATAAATGTGAGTATTCAAAGTTATGCATTATCCGAGCCGAATCAATTAGGCTCGTAGCTTCTATATAAAATTACCGGATCACTCCGCTAATTAGCGGTTGTAGAAATTGGACATTTGTGCCACTTAAATTCGTAGATGCAAACTTCAATGCATCTTCAAGTTGCAGTCAACTTGACACAGATATAGTCTGCCTCAACATTGCCAATCGCATTGAAGAAAAATCTTCATTGCTCTTCAGACGAGCCAGAATTGTCCAATATATTTGAGGTGAGGCTTGGACACAGGAAACAAATATGCTCTAAGGAAAATGTTCATGCAAATGAGGTGTTATAGAGGAATTTTGCACATGCAGCATGTCACAAACGAATGGAAGAATTGATGAAAAACAAGGCATTCTGGGCAGTTCACTTGGCAGGGATGGAACTAAAATTTGCCTGCCATATTTTGAGAGGCAACAGGGTCAAGCTGATGCAACTTGCGCTTGAGGGTGGGATTGTTGGAAGAAGAGACAGGGTAGAACTTGTAAAGGATGAACTGAAGAGCTCAAAAGAAAAATGGAAGATTGAGGAAAATGAATGAATATTACCTGTCCTTGATTTTGCAAGTGTCCATAGACAGTAGCGGTCCCAACTTGACGCCAACCGACATCATCTAAGCGTATGTAGTGTGTAGTCCGGCAGCAAGAGCGGGTTTCTGCAAGGAACGATTCCGAAAATGAGACTTTCACAGAATGATGTACACCCTATGCCTGCTACGAATCGGCACGTCTGCCGAGTTCTAGTGAGTTTCTCTTCATGTCAGACAAGATCAAAGAAAACACATGTTAATCCAATAAGACACAGATTGCAGCTTTTGGCAAAAATGAAACTTACTATTCTTTCTCGTATCATCTGAAAAGTATGAAGTCTAGAGTCATCATTTTTGACATGGAATGTCCTCTGGTCATTTCCTTTCATGTTCATGAACATTTACCGGTATCTATGAGGCTATACACATTCAGATTTGGCAAACCTCCCACTATCGGCAAGCAGCAGCATGTTGGGCCACTTAATCCACATTCTCGAACACATCGCCGATCAGGAGCATGATAATGTCACATATACATGATATGTAATGACCTGAAGACACTCCATGCCAAAAATTATGGCCTTAGACTCATTGCTTTTCAGTTGATAAGGGAAAATGTAGGAAATCTCACTTTCTCCAAAACCTGCAATCTGCGTCCCATTGGTGTGTCTTTCTTTGATCCTGTCTGACAAGAAGATGAACTCACTGGAACTCAGCAGACGCACCGATTCGTAGTAGGCATGGAGTGTACATCATTCTGTGAAAGTCTCATTGTCGGCCTCGTTCGCTGCGGAAACTCGTTCCAGTTGCCGGAGTAGTAACGCTATGATCGCATTTTTTTTCTAGTGAACAGTGGCAATAGAATATGCTTATTACTTGATTGTTCATGTGTTTATGTTTTGAATAGATCCCAAAAATAAATTGAATTCCATAAAGGAACATGATGTCAAAAAATTAAAATTTCTTAAGTACTTCGAAGGCGTTTAATGATATCTAATTTGATATTTTTAAAAATTGTGAAGAATAAACTGAAAATCAACGAACATTCCGTCGTCACTCCCGTGAACACAGTTGGAGGTCTGTAATATCAGCGCAGAGGTTAGTTATTGAGGTAGAAACACAATTTTGGCACATTATCTTTAAGTTTGCGATTAGATTTCAGACTCGCATGCTGGAAAATGGCATGAGTAGTTTCATAATGATTCAAAATTTCGCATTGATAAAAGAAAAAGTGTATTGAATCAGCTGTAGTCATCTCACGCCCTTGAAATAAATCTAGAATGTCATGTCTTTTCCACACGTCCCGCGTTGTTTAATCAGAAAGTTTGTTCATGTTCCTGCGGCGAGTAAACAAATTCGAGTTATTAGAAAAGCTTTAATATAAATTTGTCATCATCAGAAACCGATGTATCTATCTTCAGCATCTTAATGAGTGTCATGTTTAATTTTGGAATGTTCATCGAAAATGTCTTTGATATTCACGACATAGGGGCCAGCAGTTTTTGTTTGAGATTTGTAGACGCACTCATCCTATTTTTCTGCCGCAAGTCGCGACGAGTCTCCAAATCCATTTTTGCACCTCTCTTACCCATGTCATAACAAAGCATTGATCATAATCTCGAACATCACTGCGAATGAGTCAGCACTTCTTCACACTTCAGCGTTGAAAGAGATATCTAAGATATCTATGATTACCATGGCTTTTTAGAAAGGTTTGAAATTGTAAATCACTATGCACATGTTATCTTAAAGAAGATCGCTGCAGTAATCGCTGAGCACAGGGACTCCTCCACTTACGTCTATTCAACTTACGTCGATTTCACAGATACGTCGATGCCAAAAATGCTCTTAATTTTTATAAATTATCTTAATTCTTTTGTTATTGTAAATTATTTTAAGCCGGCATCTACAGACCGCATCAAAATGAATTGCGCAAATTTTTTTCGGAAATTTTGATTGACTGTCAAGTCTGTTTTCATCGCAGCACTAAAAGCTACACGTGGTCTGATAGGTACTGTTTTAAAGTTTTGCAGTTTTACTGTTTCAAAGTTTTACAAGAATTACAATAACAGTAATTCATGCGTTAATAAAAACTTTGTTTTTTAAGATGTTTGTTTATTTTACAAATACAGTTAATAAATAAGGGTGTAATACTGTAATTACAAATACAGTACAGATGAATAATACCGGTACACAATGAGGAAAAGAAAGTTTCCGCGCAGCACCTTTTCGGAATCTGATCAAAAATAGAGAAGAGAAAAGCGGTCATTAGACGAAGGCTCGAGCCAATAGACAATCTTATTTCGCAGCAAGCGGCTTTTCTCTTTTTCATCAGTAGACCTACAGACTAAAGAAATACGTCGAAATTCAACTTAAGTCGCTACTCCTGGAACCAATTAACGACGTAACTCGAGGAGTCCCTGTAATTCTAGCTACGAAATTGACCACATCGGTGATTGAAAATACTGTTATCATAACTACATTATTGCTATCATTATTAAGCAACATCTCATGAAGATACGAATGATTGGAAAATAATTTCAGATCATATAAATTTGCTATCTGAAGAAAATATGAACATGCTTTATGAACATATAAATATATACTATATACTATAATATATACTATATATGCTATATTAGCATAAAAATATGAATATGTTTACATCATATATCATGCTCATATATCATTTTAAAAACCTTCACGATTTATGGGACAATCTGTACAATTGCATGAGAGAAATCAACACTACTGATTTTCTGTCCTCAGCAAGGAATCGAACTGAAATCTTCGGCGATGGAGGCCATCTTATGCTCACCCGTGATCTAGAGCTTTGTTGAATAAAAATGGTTTTTTGTTTGTGTATTTCATCCAGTGTGAGCTAGACAGTTGCTTCCCCTTAAGGTTTTCAACGTGTACTGTTGCGCACACATCACAACCAGCAGTGACATCTGGTCTGAGAAAAGGTCAGGTGTTTGAGATAACTGCTGATCTGAGACAGTTGAGCGCACTCCTTTTTGTTCACGATACTGATGAAGTTTGCAAGCAGGAAAGTAAAAGTGCATGAGCTTATGAAAAAGTTGATGCATACAGATGATTTCGTAATATTGGAGTTGGGGAATCGAAATTATAAGGAAATGGTTAGAGGCCACTGTCCAGAGATGAATCAGTCACTGAGAACAGCTTCCTCTATCTGTAGGTGGACTGATTGAAGAAGTTGGACAGTGGACAGAGTGCAACAGGAGAATCAGAGCAAGTATTGGAGCTTATAGAAAAGTAGCAGGTGTAATAGAAGACCGCATGATCGGCAGAGGTATCAAACGGAAAGTTCTGGAGTACTGAGTTGTGAGTACGCACTTTGAGCTGGAAATGCTATCGTACACAAGAAGCAGATGGCGAGATTTTAGACGGCCGAGAACAACTTGTGACTGTAGAAGACGATAACATGGAAGATGAAAGACAACTGATTAAGATGGACAGGTTATGGACAGAGAATCGAGGACGTAAGACCACCAAGGAGTGTAGGAGCAATGCAAGTGGAGGGTAGAAAAAATCCCGGGTCCCCGAGGATGCGATGAAGGGTCGACTATGTAATCAATCAGAGGAGAGAAAGTACATCACTGAGTGGGAGAGGTTGGCGGAGGACAGAGAGGAATGGAGAAGAATTGCAAACTGCATAAAGTGAATGAATGTGACTGACCAGATGTGACTGACAAATAGTGACTGATCAATAGTGGCTGACCAATTGCGACTATCCAGATGTGACCGAGCGAATTTGATTGACCAGATGTAACTGCCCGAATGTGACTGACTAATTGTGACTGGTCGAATGTGACTGACTAATTGTGGCTGACTAACTGTGAATGCTATTGACACTATTGAGCTTCTGTAATTGCACTGTTTTTGCCCCAAGGTGTTGTCACCTATGTGGTGATAAGCAAATAGATTTATTATATTGAAGCAGACTATTTATTGATAATGCAGTTTTCCATCACCCATCATGTTAGGACTGCAAAGGGTCCCGCATGCACGCGGCCGTGCGATCGCTTGTCCTTTGTGCTGAGTCAGTCGGAGGCAGAACTAAGGGCGTCCGCGCACTAGGCGACCAGCAAGAATGCTTAGTCATCATTGCAGAGATGTCTCAGTGCGCGCGTCTTCTTGTGCTCGCACTTTCCAGCTGCGACCACTTGGTCGTGGCGGCCATCAAGATTTGCAGCGACACACAGGCGACCAGGATGTCGCGGCGACGAGTAAAATACATTGCAGCATGAAAGGGCGCGCACTTGGCGACCCTTCCTGCGACAAATAGGTAATAAACTGCTGCAACCTCTTTCTCATTCATTTTTTCCTCAACAAGTGGCGTCGAGTGGCCGCTGTCGCAGCCGCTGTCATGGTCGTACATTTTTTTGGTCGCGGCGACCTGGCTGCTTAGTGCGCGCACGCCCTAAGGATAGCAAAACGATGGAATTGACTTGACAACCACTTCGGTACCGCTGCTCACCTTCGTCTAATCGACTTGATTTCCACTTATTTTGAAATTCGGTATATATTAGGAGCCGCTCTCAACTATGCTCTGCTGTATCAAGTTGAATCCCTGCGCCACCCGATCGCCGCAGCTGACAAGTATCGATATCATTCGCCCCGCTTGCTTTTTTTCATCAGGAGCATTCCCTTCTTCAAAACGGACTGGAGATCGCTTCTACTCAAAACAATGCGTAGTCAGGACATGAAGCCAACATCGGCATTACATTTACATCTTCCTTTAATTAGATTTAATTATCATTTATTTTTCACATCGCTTTTCATTACACTTTTTGCTATTTGCAATCAAGTACTCAGATGTGAACACGATGGCTGCTACCATATACTGTACACTAGCGTGCGAGAACAATCAGGTGATAAGATGGCTCAGTTAAAGTCCACGGTTCGAGTCTGACAGCGTGAGACAGTATCACCGTTCTATAAGTGCAGCTTTCTAATCCTGTAGCCTTGTGAGAATTGCGAGTGTTGTTCCACCTCTAACGTGATATGACTCATTGCCTTGGATGAGAGAGATAAGTAAATAAACACTTGTGACTTTCTGATCGGAGGCGATCTGTAATATCTATTCTTGCTCGTTGAAATGACATTAACAGAGGACATCTTAGATACTAATTCTCCTGCCAAAATTGTCTTAACAGATTTCCTCTCACTAGCTTCTCATTTCTCACATTGTTCTCCAGGTGCATAGTATTTTCTGCGTTCATATTGGCGTATCTAAACTTTATAATTCACTGCTCAATTCGATGGTAAAGCACAAGTCTAATGTTGAAAAATTAAGTAGAGACAGATTTTCTTTCGTCAAAAGAGCATTGCTGACTTCGTCATAAACTTTTACACTTCATCACTTCCCCTCCTGAAGTTGACTTCGCTTTTTGTGCATTTATAATGTCTACGGAGATAACAGTTTGAAATTGCTTTCAGGACACAATAGTGCAATCTTTAGTGAAGTATTAGAAGGAGCTGGTTCGTGTAGATTGTTGAATGTAAGTAATCTATCAAACAGTCGGGAATCTTCAATTTCACCCATTATGCAGCACAGACGAATAGCTTCTATAAATGCCATTCAAAAGCTTGTAAGACGGCAAGGTAATGGATTTTTGAGTGAAATCAGACGCTACCGCTATATTCTGATGATTGTTAGTCGATATTCAGTTGGTGAAACATTGCAAACTGTAGGAAGAGCCTGGTAATAAGAATAGTGCTTTCGTCTGAAGAATCTGCATATTTCGGGGATAACTTTCCAATCTCGTTTCAATGATTAATCAACATTCTCGTAATGATGTGAAAGTTCTGAATGCACTGAGTGGACATGGGATACTGAAGTTCATAAATGATAGTCCATTCAAAGAGTTCAGACAAAGAGTTGGAAATAGTTCATCAACTTGAATTGTTGTAAAATGTTGACAGATTGCCATCAATGATTACAACAAATTTCAAGTATTCCCATTCCGATTATCTGAAAGGTCGGTATGTCAAATATGCAGATAAATATTAAACTGAACTGAATACTTAAACATCCATCGACTAAGAAGAAATTCACGTACTTTGTCGTGGTTGACGTCATTGTACATTTGATTTGCCACCAACTTAGGTTCCTACTGTTGCGCATGCGCTGAGCCCAGATTTTCCTGTAATGGTGAGCTTGGATGAAGGATAGCTGACCATCAATGTTAAGCAGAGAAAATGTAAGAAATTTATCCGACATATGAGGAACTCGGTCGGCATTACAATCAAACACTCCAAGGGACTTTGTGGATAGAGGAATCTTTCAACATTACTTACTGTCCCTTTTTATGGTCGGGAACAAGAGGGTACTAATTCTCACATTCAAATTTCGAGTGAAAAAATAAAAATATCGCTCCTTGTCGAGTATATTTTGCTCGATAAAGTAAAAATGATAGTTGTTTACAAGTAAAAGTAGGGCCAACGTTTCGTGCCATGACTTAAACCCTACTTGACCGGACACTTACCGTTCCCCGGATCGACTAGACGCGAATCTTTCTTGACTGGATACCGACCAAAACCCAACTCGAATGCAACCTAGAACCGACCCAAACAAGACAGCCGCGAACACTACCCGACTGGATACCGACCCTAGCCCATATATAACTTCTTGACCGGACTCCGATGCCGACCCAAACCCGACTCGAATGCAACCTAGAACCGACCCAAACAAGACAGCCGCGAACACTACCCGACTGGATACCGACCCTAGCCCATATATAACTTCTTGACCGGACTCCGATGCCGACCCAAACCCGACTCGAATCCAATCTGAATCTTTCCCAAAACTGACGCCATAACCTGACCGACAAGACGCGAATTCTACTTAGTAAGATACCGACCCAAATCAAACCCAAACCTGAACCTAATCCAACCCGAATCCAATCTGAATATTTCTCAGAGCTGGCTCAGACGCTATAACCTGACCGACAAGACGCGAATTCTACTTAGCAAGATACCGACCCAAATCCAACCCAAGTCCTAACTAGAGCTGACTCAAACGCGAACCGGGCTTAAAACTACATTCGGGTTCGGATCGGGTGTAGAAAGCATCTTTAGATTTGGGACATCGTCCATGATCAGCATTCCTTTATCTCAGAGATTCGATTTTCTTCCTCATTGCCAGTGTCATACATCAATCATTCACCGAAACATCGCCAACCAACGGTTGACCAGCCTCACAAACTTCAATCCCTCACCGAACTTGAAGAGCTCTCAGGAAGCTATAGAAACGGAAGAGGAATTATCGCGCGACTGACGTTCTAAGGACAATTGCAATCCTCAGAATGTTTCTCCATCTACAGTCGATCATTGGCAGGAAAACAGGAGGAATCACGCCTTGACGAACCCTGAGATCGGAGGCAGAAATTCCTCCATATTCGAGAACATTTAAACCGCTAATGTGGCCGCAGCAGCGTTCTCTTGATGGCGTTTGCTTGTTCTCCGCAGATGGCAGTGGAATCTTCATTGTTTGTCAGACAATTGACACATGTGAGGCTTCATAAGATCAAAGTATGGTTCTGTTTAATGAGACAGTTGGCAGAGTTCACCTAACGGCAAATTTCAAAAGGAGAGCTGAGTGATTCTAATCCATTATCTGTCATCTGATCAGGTGTGTTCTCATGGCCAGGTAGTGAGCATGTGATTCATTGTGAAAATCTACCATAATGTCGCTAATTCTCTACATTTTGTAGTTGTATCACTCAGCTTAAATCATCTATTTTATCAACAGGTGCTCAGCATCGTTGTTTTCGCTGATTTATAGAGTTAAATCAAAAGTAAATTCGAAGAATTCAGGAAACGGAAGAAAACAAAGTTTAAACAACAACTCTAGTGGAAAATCGTGCAATAAATTAGGCTACCTAAAGTCCTTAGCGTAGGAATATAAATTAATGCTTAAAACATAGAGATCCTTATCCAAGTACAGAATAGGATACGTAACACTTATAATGGCTAGTCGATCCAACTTCTAAGAGGACGGGAAATGTATCAAAACTTCTAATCAATTTTATTTATATTTATAAACTAGAGATGAGACGAGAAGTTAGCCAAAATTAGAAATAATGAAAATCAAGAAACGTAGGAAACCAAATAAGATCGCTATGCACGGGGTCATCAGGGAGGAACCATGTGGCTGCATAAAGTAAAGCTTCGGGCCCCAACTTCCAACCTGTACCACATGGCAGGTCCAGACCAACCATATCGAATGAACGATGAGGAATGTCTCTCCAAACCTGAGGAAGCATAGCTAAAGCTTAACTGCAAATAAATTTGGATACATTTGAACAAAAGGATACATAAGAACATAGGGATAATAGTGGTTAGTCAAACATTCCTATGATGGAAGGTATTTGGCGAGGTGAAAAACAATCAAACTTATAAACAATGACCTGTTTCTCGAGAAGGACTTTATGGAAGAATTTACTGGTGGATTAACCTTGTATCTTCTTTCCTCTTTCCTGAAATCACACCATTCCATTAAACTGTTGGCTGTCTGCATAGTGTCATCGGAATCAATGCAACAACTTCTCCATAGAGAGATAGATGGGCCAAACCACGGTAACGCTCGCTACATTTGATAGCAAAACTCGATCTAAAACCAACATTCTCTATGATACGATATTCTTTTTGAATATTCTGAAGATGCAGTTTGATGTAGCACGACATCGACCTATTACACACAAAATATCAATTTCATACTATCTTTATATTTGTGTACAGAGATCATTTAATGCGGTAACGCTCGCGACAGAGATAAATATTTCACTATAGACTTTTTAAGGTTGCATGGATATTTTATCTAAACAACAGAAGCTGTTGTCTCAAAAAACGAAATGACAGATAAATAATGAATAGTCGATGATTTCGTCATGCTTGAATAGATAACTGAATGCACCGATTGCGAGATTTCAATCAATCTTGACGGTAACGCTCGCGACATTATCTAATGAAATTACGGATAACATAAATTTTTCCATTAAATTTGTCATCACAGAAGATAATAATAATGAAGATTACAAGATTGAACGATTAGCTTAGAAACAGCACACCAAACATTTTATTTGTACCGGAATCATAACACAGAAGTTAAGCATAATGTAAGATGAACGTCAACATCGGAGAGTACCATATCTTGGGTAGCTATAGCCATAGAACAAGCTTTTGTCACTTGAGGAAGAAACTTCCCTTACCTAAACGAGTCTTTCTCTGACTTAGAACAGGAATTTAACTTCTTTAGTCCTTGTACATATGCCAACCCTCCCCCCGCTTTTGTCCTTGTACTTACAGTAGGCCTACAAGATTAGGCCTCGCTTTGGCCTGAATTAATGTCTTTGTTGTAGGTTAAGCAACTTAAATAAAGGATTGGGCATATTAATCTCAAATTCAATAACAAATAAAACTAGATAATTGCAATTAGGCCAACAATTATACCACTGTACAGCAAATTGCAGTTGTCTGTAATTAATTACACTTTCTGAGTAATTGGCACAATCCGCTGTAGGCCTACTTGTAATATCGAATTAGAGATCTCGAGATCTCGGTATTTGAAAAAATAATGATTCTCGAGATTGAGATTCGAGATTAGATTCATTAAGTTTATGTCATTAATACACTATAATTTATGTCACTAAGTGTATGGCAACGCTCGCGACAGACATTAAATTGATTATCTACCAGGGAGTAGACTTAGAATAACTTTGTTGATTATCACACTGATTAGCATTCATGGAAAGTCGATAATCTTTGGTAGTATAAACTGGCTAATCATTCTTGTCTACGAGGGAATCCTGAATCCATTTCATGTTGACTTATTCTATATTTTAAGTAACGCTCGCGACATTCTAATATAGAAATTTGATATTTTCTTAAGAGTCATAATTAACTTTGACAAAAAGTTGTGTTTCAAACACATTGACAAACATGAAATCTTCTAGCATCACAAACGATTTCAACTTAATATTGAAATTTTCATGTACAAAATGCATTGAAGCACACAGCTCATAAAACAGGGGCATAATTGAAACTTATATAATAGTTTTTAGACTACCCTTTGTCATCTATGCAGACATATTTCAGTTCTTCAGCTAGCATACGTCTGAACTTTAGACTAAATATTATACCATGGTCATCGGCATAATTCGTCAAAAACTGATTTGAAATTTTGCTTCGGTGCAACCAACTCGTGGTTTACCCTTCTATCGAGGAATGAATGAAATTTCCAACAAATTAGTAAATTATAGAATGTCATTTTGATAGCCTTCTTACATAATTCCGTGCTTCATCACAATATACAAAATTGACAAAATTGCAGAACAGATGACAAGTTGAGTAATCGTAGCTGTGCACCTTGTAAAGTTCTACACAATGGCAGCGCAGTGCGGACGAATGGGTTCCACCATTAATGACTACTAGGACTATTGATTACTGTTCCTGTGAATTCCTGGGATACCGAGAAAATTTCAAAGTCTTCATACCATGAGACAATGCCTACCAAAATGTTCGGCACTTTTCTTGCTTATTGAAATTTATAAAAATATGGTTTGACAATCAGTTTATAAGGAGAATACTGACAAAAGACATTGCATCTTTGTCAAACTTGGAACATAATCTTGTGACGGCATTGCCGCTCTCCTATTAAAATCACATAGAGAGAAATGATTCTATGAAACGAACTTGATTAAATCCGCTTGTTTCCGATTGACTATAATAGACAGGTGATTGATTCTATTAACAGCCATTTGAGGAATCAATGTTAAGTGGAGAATATTGATATTTGGGAAAACAATTCAATGTCTATCTTCAAAATATGAATTCTCGAATATATCTCACCCTGAACTTCTGAAGCATCTGATGTGAAAATTCTGATGAATTTTTGTAATATTTAGAAATTTTGTAAAAAATGATACAAAGGGAAATTACATACATTAGTTTCAGAAATATACATTTAGGTGGTATAAATTTGAGTTAGATCTAATTAGATCTAACTATAGCTTCTACTAGCTAAATGTACACGAATATTTTATTTCTCAAAATTTCATTTCAAATTTTCTAGTTCGACTGGTGAACTTAGACACTCAGTTTTCGTATGTGAAGTCGTTTTCTGAGAATATCTGAATTGATTGTGGTCACGTTGTGCAACGAAGTGTGCATGGTAACATGTGTTTCTCTAAACACTACATAAACTGATACAATTTCTGATTCCATGCATTTTGATTGGATTCAGCTAAAATACGTTGACATCTTGTAAAAGTCCTGTTTCTGCAAGCATTAATTATTTCGTCATTCTAACAACAATGATCCGATCAAGCAAATTGCAGTCAGAACTACTGAGCTACTTGTATACATCTGCTGGCATGGAATTGTAGTTATCTTTCGCTGCTTGATTTAGCCATTTAAGTTCATGAATGATGTAGGCTCACAATGAACTTGCTCATTTACTTTTTCTTATTCATTTCTATGTGTTTGAATATATTCTTGATATCATCCGACGTTTTGCCATGTAGAATCCTGAATCCATTTCATGTTGACTTATTCTTTAGGCTTTGAAATTTTTTGTCTCTAAATGTTGAGGCAAAAATCTTCACAAGCGGAACGCACATGCATTATTTCATGTCTACAATGCGCAGACTATAAATCAATGCTGGATTTAATGCACATCTTCAATATTAGATAAGCATGCAACTCGTACATGAACGCTACATGAAGTCCTTCGATCAAAAACAATTGATTCGAGCTGCCACTCGTTTCTGTAATGTTTAATACACTCGGTAAAACAGAAGTTGATTATTGTCATTTTCCAAAATAGAAATGAGCACTTTTCTTTTAATGACATTAATGCTAAGATATATTGTACGTAAAATCAGCAGATACAAATCCCCAACGGTTCGGTCGTCTTGACCTTTATCAGGTTATGTGCAGAAGGTCACGAATGCAATACAGGGTTTTAAATATGACACAATAGAATGAATGGCCGCTCACTGCTGTTCGTGATTTAGTTTTCAATGTTGACTTCGGTAATTTAATGAAATTTGTTGCAGAAATTCTATACCGATACTTTCCGTAACAATATATCAATCATGCCTAGATTTTGAAAGCATCTATGAGTCGTACAGCCGAGGTCGCAAGCATCATTGATGTAAGAAAAGCTCGGCATGATGACTATTGTAGTGAATGCGTGCTATGATTCATGCACATGTAGAAGAAGTCTGTGGAAGTTTCTGGCTGCATACATCGATAGTGGTCTTTAATTCAGAAGCCGGCAACGACAACTGTTGCACGGCTCTGGGACGGCATCAATTAAATAATAAGTAATATCTACGATATTCTCTCAGATAAACATTTTTCGCAACAGAAGAAACTTTGTGTTTTTTAAGTGTAAAATCTGTAACGATCACAGAATTGGATTGTTTAACCGCATTACTTTGCTAGAAGTGCAAATTGATTCAAAACGATGGCACATGATGGAACTTACTATGTGGGGAAAAAGAAAATTTTAATACTTTGCAGAGAAAGGAAAAATAGTCGTGCGTCGCTTGCGGATTACTGTGAACTCCTTCAAAATGCTCTGATCGCCACGATTCATTCAGATTCGAGGAATTCAGATCATTCCGTAAACGCTTTCTTGATAATGTTGGATCCTCTGAAAGCACACGAAAAAACGTTCACAAACTTCTCTGTAGAACTTGACATCGAGTGTGTCTCTTTCATGTGTGATCCGGTTGATAACAGTCACCGAAACTTCGCATAATTTAGCGTGTCTAATGTTGAACTGGCTGCTCATTGTTCGATTTCTATGGTATTATGTCAGCACATTGTGCCATTTCATTAACGCTACATGTCCCAATATTTCCTTTCTAGTCAAACAGAAGAAGAGACGACCTGTCTAATTCTATGGCAACGATAGCTATGTTGTTTCTACTAATGGAGCTTTCTCTGCGCACTATGGTGAACGTGAACGCACTATGCGTCATGGAGATTCGAAAGATACGTAAATACGTTCTCAGCACATTCATTCGATCTAGGCACAATAACGTTGCTATGAATATGAAAGACTCTATGTGGAGATAATGACGATAAAATTTATCCTGTCAGACCCAGAATTTCTGAAGCAAAGTTCATTGATTTGCTGAAGCCATTGCTTCATTGAATCTAAAGCACGAGCAGCAAAGAGTGGTCAGTTGATGTTCCTTGTTTGCTGCGTGTCAGACAGTTGTTGATTTTTGTGTTAATAAATACTTCCTTCGCAACAAGTCCTTAATTGTTTTTGTTTTCGTTCTGAATTTAAGATTTTCTCTATTACATTTTCATGAAAACTGACAAAAATTTTGATATTATTGGGTCATTTTGAAAGAAATATTCAGACAGCAATGTTCTCGTATTCTTCAGTTGCTACAAGAAAATACACACCTGTTAGATACTTATTCGCTGACATGGAAGGATTCCTATGGAGCTTGTTTATTTTGCTGTCAGGAGTACTCCTTCTTATCTTATTTTGATGTCTGAAATGTGACATTTTTCTTCGTCTAGACGGATAGTTGTCTTGAGCATCAACTTGTTCCTCTTCTAATAGTAAACAGAGCTTGTATTCAGGAATTGTGTTGAACAAAGAAAAATATCAAGCATGATACGGCAAATGTTAGTGAGATTCATTCACATGATTATGGAAGGCTCATTAGTAACATTGGGAGTTTCATGCAACATCGAAAATGTTTATGATTTCATCACTAAAATGACAGAGCTATTCCAGGGAACGCTTGTTATCGACACTACGCTCGACCAGGGAATGACATTCCTAAGCTAGGAGTCCATGGTCAATCTCAGCGCAGATATCTAGGGTTCACCGGCTGTGCACGTTTCCGCTTTTGAGATATCTATGCAGTTAAGACCTGTACATATTCAAGCGAGTTTTGCATCTAGCGCGTTATGTTCAATAGAAGGAATACAAGAAAGTGGAAGTCAAGTATGCTTATCTCAGGCCCTTTTCTTTGTATCGCATCGCATTTAAATGGCAAAAAGAAAACGCTTTCTGACATTTAAATTATACCACTCTCAATAGATGGGAAAACAACAGATTTTGCACATTCTAGTTTATTGTTATAATTCTATTAGACTGGAACTAAAAATCAGTGAAATTCTTACAGTGTCATTCGTGTCATCTCATTTCATTGAGATTATCAGACACAAATAACAATTAATCGACTTGAATAGTTGAGTACACCTTGAAACTGTCAGTGTCCTTGAGTCAAGAGTTCAAAAAAATTAAAAAAAATAAAAAAAATAAAAATTTATTGCCAATTTATTATTTATTTATATTATTGGCTCTTTTTACCAACTTATGTGTGATTTGACGCAAAGAAAAGGGCCTTAGAAGCCAGAATCGGCCGTTTTTGTCTCCAAACATCCAGGCCCAGTCCGAACCGGTTCTTACTCTCACTCATGTCTGTGCGAGACATGATTTGGAGGAGTGGGAATCGACTGAATTTTCACATCATGTAGATTGCCCGCTCTGCGGTTACAATCCTCAGAATGTGTCTGAAATGCATTGACTTTCAATATAATGTAGATATTCAAATCTACAGCTGATTGATAAAAATCGTTTGAGATTTATTGCTCATTTCTGGTGCGAATGAGCTCTCAAGATTGAAAATCAAGCAATCTCTGCTGACTCTGTCATGTTGGTTGAATTCTTTACCATGTCGACCAAATATGACACTTCTTAAAACTTTGAAACAGGAAATTTGTTCGGGTGTTTGCTAACTGTCAAGTTCATCACACTTGTGCTCATTTGAGTCATAAAATGTCAATTCCTTCGAGTTATAAAGTTGACGTCTCGAAAGGATATTTGTCCTACCTTCGATCGTAAATGAACATTTTAAGAGCTTAACTGAAATATCTGTTCTGTATGATCTTCGTGCTTTGCTTCCAATTTGATTGTTATTTCATTTCATGAACACTACAAAGAACATAACTAAATTCACCATTCGTGAGGAGGAAGTTTGATTGAAATAATAGTTTCAATTAACTCAATTTGGTGATAATTTGAAGTTATTCATTTGAAAATATCCTTTGCGAAATGATTTTTTGAATTTTGAAAGTGAATCGCATGAATGAAATCAGAACATAAGTAAAAAAGTTGTGTGCGATTCTGACAAACGCAAATTCAGCAGACTTGAGTTTTGCTTGAAATCGGCTGCCGGTATGCACGAATTCGATGTTTCAGACAGGAAACTAGAACACTTATAGGAGGAACTTTCACTAAAATTAATTATTCATTTTTCTATTTTTCCTAATCATTCCTTTATGAAATTTAGTGAGTGTGTGATTCTTCTTTTATTAATCAGTGGTGGATGTGAATATACATGTTGAAAACTGATTATGCACATGTATGTATTTCAGACGCATTCAGAACACTGAAGGAAAGCGATCATTGATTAATCCATTTCTAGCTTCATTCGGTCACATTGTAGTGATCATGCATCTGGAGCGGATTGGAGAGACTTTGAACTGGTCGGAACTGCTAGAATTGACTAAGTGGAGTAGTTAATATGGACTGTCAAATACATTTGCAAAACTGAACTATCTGATAAAACATAGACAACTAAATTTGTGTTTCTGGTTTAAATCATCTTAGGTGACAATCTTCAGAATTTTAATTTTTGGCAAGTCATGGACACGTAGGCCTACACACTGGAAGTTGGAAAAGCATCATGACCAAATTAAGATAACGTCACCAAGACGTCAAAATAGAATTAAGCTCATATAATATGCTGTTAATATGATGAAAGACATCATTCCCTAATTCTACCAGTAACTTACAGCATACTTGAAATGTATGGCATGTATCACTCTAAGCTATAGTTGGTATATGCACATTGCACAATGTGTTCGGTATATTTGGTAAGCCGATTTCATTTTATGTATTGTACCAATTTAATTGTTATTAATGGTATTTAAGGATCAATTAACTTTATTGAGACATTGACCTCCGTGTGGGAATGAGTCTTGAGAAAAGCTGGTAGATATACCGGCTTTTGCTTTTGAATTGTTTTCTTTAGTTTTGCCTGTCTATCTCCGCCTCTACTACCCATGCTCTATTTTCTCCTCCACATCCTAGCCACTGTCCGCATTTGGCCAAATTAACTAATAAATAGAAGTGCAGACTAACTTTGAGAAATATGAGAATGTGGAGAATTTGTTCATGTCAATTTGCATAACATCTCCGACATTTAATACTTAACAACAACAACAAACATTTCAATTATTTCACAGTATTTGCTACGATATTTTTGGATAATATGATGCCTTTTCAGATGAAGCTTTTCATAAATAAACAAAATGACCTTTTCAAGAGATCGGAATAAATTGGCTATGTATTTTCATATGAATGTAGTGTACAAATGATGCTTCTTGCTGGGAATTAGTTGCCACAATATTCACTATTTCGTCGGTTGGCGAAAAAACAGCTCAAATTAGCCAATAAACATCAATCAATTAGCTACTTACTCAAACAATCAATTAACTTGCTTGGCACCTGCCGCTTTTGGATTCTAAACGCATTTCTAAACAAATAAGGGCAACTTTCACATCTTGCGATTATGTTGTCACGAAATTGAGTAAAAGATAAATTTCACCTCAAAATCGCAAACTCATCAGATAATCTCTTGATTATTAGCAAGCAACGTTCCTACAAGACTGTTTATGACATTATGACAAGAACTGTGCAGTGCGGTCGCATCGTCATGTAGCTGCTTACATCAAGATTCAGTTTCTGTGGATTATTAGTGATTTCTCCCAGAATCTCCGCATCAAATTTTACATTGATTTCAAGCCCGTCACCTTCCGCACACTTTGATGTGCTCACCAACTACGTGGGACTTAGCAGTGCTTCGCAATTTGGAAAATTTCCCTTTTTGCTGTGTCCGAGTTGTGGTGTACGTGTTTAGATATCGGGATCGGAAGACCTCCCTGTTCTGAAGGTCATTTCAGTTCTTCGGAACCTATCTGCATTCGAGACTGTCCGTTCGTCAAGCTGCTGGCATAGTCGTGTGGTGTTGGTGTCATACATCGCGAGACACCTTTTTTTGGGTTGGTTCGAGCCCAGGTGTGATCTGTAATTTTTGCGCTACCTTTTGTCATGTCTTCATCAAGGAAACAAAGTGATGCTGCCTTATTGACTTGTGCAACTTGCAATGGAAACATTGATGGTGATTGCATTTCATGTAGTTACTGTTCCAAATCATTTCATCTGAAGAAAGAATGTTGCAATTTGTCTGCTGCAGTTTCCAAAGCGGTATTGGCCACTGATAATTTACAATTTTCTTGTAATGAGTGTAAATCAGTGAATATACGGGATTTACTTGCTCGGTTCACCGTGCTGGAAAAAGAAGTCTCGACCTTTCGTGAACAATTCAAATCCAGTCTTGCTGCTGATATTGGAAAGGTTGTTGCTGATACCATACGTGAGCAGCAAGAGGTTGAGATGAGGCGAAACAACATGATTGCCTTTGGTGTACCGGAAAATAGTGATGACCACGTAACGGATGATGTCCATGATTCTAGCGTTCAAGCGGCTTTATGTACTGCTCTCGATCTTCCCAGTGAAAATGTATACTCGTTCAAAAGAATTGGAAAGAGAGGAAAGCGACCCCGGCCTATTCGTCTTTGCTTGTCAAGTCAAAATGATAAGCACCGTTGTTTCCGAAATGTGCGCGCCCTGACTAAATCAGGAAATCCACTGTTTTTAAACTTGTTTCTCAGGGATGATTTGACAAGAGCACAACAAGAAGAAGACAAGAAACTTGTCGAAGAATTTCGGAGAAGAAAGGGCTGCGGTGAAGATGTCATTTTGAGACGAGGAAAAATTGAATTAAGGAGAAAGACAAACTGGGACTGACGTGATGCTAAATATGACAGTCACATCGTACCCTCTCTGTGTGTTACTAATGCTCGGTCCATAAACAATAAATTTGATGAATTGTCTCTATTTGTTTCTAGTTATTCTCCCGATTTCATTTGTATAACTGAAAGTTGGTTGGACGACACTATTTCTGATGACACTGTTTCGTTGCATGGCTACTCAGTTTTCCGAGCTGATCGTGTACTTCAAAAAGGCGGAGGCATTTGTATCTGGATAAAGACGAACTTTTGTGTGAAAATTTTGCTCTATAAATCAGAAAATGTTGATGTTGAAGTGTTACTTTTGCATGTCTCTTGTAACAAACCCAAGATAAGATTGCTTTTGATGACTGTTTATTTTCCTCATGGTCAAAGACTCAGCATTTCCTCCAAGACTATAACATGTGACTATTTGTTGTCTTTAGTTGATCAAGCATTGTCGAGCGATCCAAACATCAAACATGTATTTATAAATGGTGATTTTAATCACGTTGATTCAGCTATGATTGAGTCTAACCTCTGTTTAGTGAATACAGTTGTGAATCCTACTAGGGGAGATGCCGTCTTAGATTTGCTTCTAGTACCAGAAGATCTCGTGAGTTGTTATTTTGAGGTTCAACATTTTGCTCCCCTCGTGCCAGTCGTTGCCAGTGATCATGATGTGCTTTTACTTAAACCGAAGTCTGCTAATATTAGTGATTCATCATACGTGAAAGTTTTTGATTTTCGTGAATCATTTTTATGTAAATCTGTTCATTATCTGGAATCTATTAACTGGACTTTTTTGTCGAATGGTATCTGTCTTGATGAGTTTGCTGATAGTTTCTATTACCATTTGAATGCTGCATTGTGTAAATTGCCATCAAACTATGTAAAACTAACTAAGAATGACAAGCCGTGGATAACTTGTGTTATTAAGGTGATGATAAATAAGCGCTACGATGCATATCGAAAGAAAAATTGGCCTTTGTACGTCCATTATCGAGATAAAATAAAAAGCATGATAGAAGAAGCGAAGAATAGTTGGGGCGCTCGAATGTTGAAGGAAAGCAAGTCACCTTGGCTTATTTACAAGAAAGTTACAAATGTCTCATCATGTGATGACTGGCTAGTAAACTGTAACAAAGAACAGAATATGCAAGAAAAATTGGAATTTTTGAATACGCAGTATGCTTCCAATATGATCGATCATGATGAACCTTTATGTGCATCTTCGGTTGATTTTGAGCAGCCTTACATTGTTCCCTTCATGTTTTCTACTAATGAGGTGCTTCATTTATTGAATATCATTAATCCCAAGTCTGGTTCAGGTTCGGACAACATTCCTACCGTAGCATGGTTGAAACTTGCTCCTCAGTTGGCTTTTCCACTTACTATTTTGTATAATCTGTGTTTACAAACAGCTAATCTACCTCGATCATGGAAGAATGCAGACATAACACCCTTGCCAAAATCAAAGCCTCACAAAATTTCGGAGACCCGGCCAATTTCCAAGCTACCCTGTCCAGCGAAGATTTTTGAGAAAGAAGTGCTGAAATATTATAAACATGAACTTTTGAGTCGCTATGATGCCAGTCAATTTGGTTTTCGCCCTAACTGCTCAACTACCTGTGCTCTTTTAGCGTTGAAGGATTTTGCTACAAAAGCCCTTGATTCATCAAATGTTATTGCCTGCCATGTATGTGCTCTGGACCTCACTAAGAGTTTTGACCGTGTTAGCCATAAGCTGTTACTTAAAAAGATGTTGCATGATCATTTTCCTCCATTTTTGATTCAGTTTGTTAGGAACTATCTTTGTGATAGATACCAGCAGCGAGGCGTTGGGAGCATGATGATAGTAGCTACACAAGACTTACGAGTGGTGTTCCTCAGGGTTCATCTTTGGGGCCCTATTTGTTCAGTTATTTCATGTCTGATCTTATTTGTGTCTCAGCACCTAGTGTTACTATGATAAAATACGCCGACGATTTAACTATCTGTGGTAAATTGCTAAAAGATTCTGTTGATTCGACTCTACGTCCATTGTATGATATGATCTTGGAATGGTCCGCTGTCAATAATATGTGTCTAAATAGAAGCAAATCTGTTCAGTTGTTTTTAAAGCATCGTAGTCGCAATGATGATTTTTCTGAGTTCCAGCTACCGAACATTCTTGTAAGAAATGAGACTAAAATTCTTGGTGTTCTGTTTGATTCCAACTTAAGTTGGAACTCACACGTGAATTTTGTCATCAAGAGAGCAAATTCTCGCTTGAATGTAATTCGTCGTCTCAAGCCTTTTTTACCTGTTGCTTCATTAGTGCAAGTATATTACGGTTCTATAAGGTCAATTTTAGAATACTGTGCACCATTGTTTACAGATATGCATGCCTATCAATCTGACATGTTAGAGCGCATTCAAAATAGGTCTCATCGATTGATTTGCTCCGCAAAATCATGTCCTTGTTGCTACTTTGTTCCCCTTCATTATAGAAGGGCAATTTTAGCATTCAAGCTTTTTTTGAATATTGCTGGAGATGTGACTCATCCTTTACATGATTGCATCCCGCCTGTTTTGCCACGTTCGGAGAAATTTAGAATTCCCATGTGTTCCACAGCATTACGTTCAAATTCATTTTTCATTTCTATGTGTAAGCTATACAATAGCGGTTTTCGTGTGAGTTAATTTTCGTTTGGTTTTTCTTTCTTGTTATTTACTTGTTTTTCTTTTTTCTTCTATGTTAAATTTTGTCTGAAGTGTTTCCCTTGTATCCTCACGATTTCTATTATTGAGGTGTATTCGATTCAATAAACATCATTTATTATTATTATTATTTATTATTATGACTGTACTGTATTCACATTATGCTGTCGTTACGGCTGGCGTGATAAGGAATAAAGGCAGGTTATTGTCAAGGTCATCATCGCAATGCATTTTGTTTGAGAAATAATCCTTAACACTTGTTGATGAGATATTTGAACCGTCTGGAGCTATTTCGGTTCACCTCTTTATTGAATGAAACATTTAATAAGCAATCTTCTTAGGGCGTTATTTTAAATGAAGCATTTGAATATTCTATTCTATGTAATTTTCTATTCTCGCAAGTATCAATGTCACTCTGATTGGCAATTATCCGTCTACTGCATATCAAAAATAGAAATAATAATGAGAGAATTACATGTTCTCTGGTTCATTAATGATTGCTTTTCTGGAACCTTCAATACCTTTGATAGTCAACTATTTATGTTATTATCTAAATTATTATCTATGTTATTATCTAAAAAAAGCTGTGTATTAAATACGTTGAAGAAAGAACAATTATCGCATTTACTTGGTGCGTGAGAGAGCACCAAGAAGATGGGGAAAAAGATGGGTCTATGAACATTGTTCAAACGAGGAAGGAATCTTGGAGGTCTGCTGAACAGACCGAGGTTGGACCAACCTGATGAAATGGAGGAAGGAGGAGTGGTTTGCAAGCTGGGATGCATGTGATGTGAAAAGGTGTATGTTGCAGAATCTGGAGGAAGCATGAGAAAGACTTTCGAGGAATCAGTTTGAGATGAGGGATTTTTATTAAAAAAATGTCAATATATTATCCTTCATCGCTCGTAATATTGATAATAATCGTAAAATGCTCCGATCGCCACGATTCCTTCAGATTCGAAGAATTCAGATAATTTCGCAGAAGCTTTGTCGATAAACTCAGTCCTTCCGCTCATTATAGCTATGAACCCTCCGCGTCCGGTGTGAACAGTCCCATACTTTTATTAAGATTCTGGACGCGTGAGGACGCGCCGCGTCCGGTGTGAATGGACCTTTAGATTCCTTTGTGTTATTCTCTCAGTCTCTGGGATGACGACCGGTGATCCCGAAATTTGCCGAATTGGTAAATGCCATTTTATTGAAATATATTCTATAACAGGAGTATCGAAGGAAGAAGAAGTTAAAGAATAATCACACATATTTCTTCTGAAAGGGAGTGACTTTTATGAAGTTGATGACCACAAAATATCAATGAATAATAGGTAGACAAATAAGATCAACCGTTTAATTTTACATTAGGAGATGCAGCCCTATTCAATCAAAGTCAAGGCAAACATCTCTCCCAATTTTGATACCGCTGTGTTTATTGTAACTAATTCACCGGACGCATTTTATCTGCACAGACTACAGAATTAGATTCATCTGCGCGCGCTTCGGTTTTCAAGAAAGGAAGAGTTATGTAACCTTAATATTGAAATGGCACATCACTGAATTAGACAACTTGCTCCTTCTCGAATGGATAATTCGTGTATCGCTTGCTATTGGAAATGGCAAACAATAAGCTGTCAGCAGAGGACACCAGAGACAGTTAGAGATGCGTCCGTGCTGTGATATCACGTCGCACACACCAAAACACACATCGGTGCGTGGCTTCGATTCAATGTATGCACTATACAGTGAGCAATGAGAGGATCATCAAGTGAACTAATTTTCGTACGCCTGCTACTTTCTTTGATAATGATCGGAAGGGCCAACATTATGGAGAAAACTTGTGCGAAATGATCTGAATTCTTCGAATCTGAAGGAATTTCGGCAATCGAAGCACTTTGCTGGAACTCACATTAATCCGCAAGCGACGCACGACTATTTTTCCTATCTCTGTAAGGTATTAGGAATTCCTTTTTGCCCACTTAGTAGGTTCCTCAATGTGCCGGCGATTTCGTATTAATCACACTTCTAGCAAACCGAAGCAGATAAACAAAATATTTAATTCTGTGGACAAGACTGATACTTAATGCTAAATACTAAAGGCTGGTACTAAATCTTCTCTCTCTTTAAGTAAAATCTTCAGGAGCCTACCAACACATCTGTATCTTACTGGGATCTCAGTGAGTGTTTATAAAAACATGGCTAATTCCATCACGACCTTAAAAATCATATCGAAAAATATCTAAAATATGCCTGAAAATGTGTGATTCAGGTACATAGCAATCTTTTTGGTAGATATTCTTTATTGAAGTGTATATTCAAAATTTCATGATATGCAAAACTATACGTGCAAGCACAAATACTTTATGTGCGAAGTACATGCGCACCTTTGTCAGGTCATGCTTACGCTTCCTAATAAAATCAAATCATCTTTATTGAGTTCACAAGATGTCGGTGAAAGCACACAATTATGAAGTAAGTAAAAAATTAAAACTAAAATTTAAAAATAATACACATGAAATATTATCGACCAAATTTTATAAAAGATTCACTGTACTGACGCGTAGAAGCAAAGGGTACTGTGATGCAATGTGGATTCCTTCGATTTGGACATCTCTTTTTGAACGAAGCACCTAGTGGATGATTCAGGTACTAAACTCAATTTGTCTGAACAATCGATGGCAAAGATTATCAACAACAAATTACAAATCTGAAAAACATAATTTTTAAAAAAGCAAGCTGCAAGATTTTCAACGCGTAGTAATTCACTGAACAAATATTTCGGCAAATTACAGAAACAAGGAAAAGAAAAAACTAAAATCGAACGAATAAAAGATACGTAACATCTGAAAATCACTTCATCAGAACAATTTGCCATCTTCAAATTGCGCAAAATGAACATCTTACGGTAGCATTTGGCAATGGTTTATCCAATGCCAATTTTTTTGGCAATGGACGGTTCCTCAATGTGCCGTCCATTTCGTATTAATCACACTTCTAGCAAACCGAAGCAGATAAACAAAATATTTAATTCTGTGGCACAGACAGTGAGAAGGATTATCAAGGTAGCCTTTGACATAGTCTCTGCAAGACGAAACGCGTCGGGTGAATTTGTTATAATAAACATAGCGGTCGCAAAATACTTTCTTTACACTTCATAATGACTAACCTCCCGTGTAGACAAATATATCAGCACTAGTCCTATTTGTCTCGAGATTGGAGCTTTGTTCATTATTTCTCAAGTAAATTATGTAGTAAAGTCACTGTGATACTTGACTATTTCAAATGAGTGTGTGCATTGCAGCCTCATAAGCGATTGATATTTTGCAGATATTCAAGATCCGGATTGTGACGATGAGGTGACTGACTGCGGATCAAGATGTCATGAATCACGGGCCTACTTCATTTGCAGAAAGACTTGTACAAGACCTCGCGATGAATGCTGTGAGTCACTACAAATTCATCCCTGTTGCATAGATTTATTGATTTCAAATAATATGACATTGTCTAAATTACTTTTTGCCTTGAAGAACACGAGCTTATATTGCATTTACATGCATATCTTATTATTATATGATGGCGTTTATTAGAGGACGGAGTGTATTGAATAGCTGACTTCTAAGATGCGGTGCTTGTTAGGGGCGGCGTTTATTACAGGGCGAAGTTCACGAAAAACTGACTTCCAAGCTGCGGCGTTAATTGGAGCTCGGCGTTTGTTGGATATAAGAAACATTGTTTTATACTTTGCTTCACAAAACTTGACTTGCAATTTTACGTGACTTCTTCACCAAAGATGGAGAAGGTTGCCATTTGCTTCTGCAGTAAAGATTTCACATCAATGAGTAGAACTGAGAGATATTTATAGTCACTTATTGGGACTTTCTTATGTCCTCATCGCATATAGATCTTCTCAAGAACACACTATCTTCAAATCTATTACTGCCATCAAATTTCCGTTGTGAATTGTGCATCATGATTCATAACTATCCAATTTTGTTAAAAGATGTTGATTTCCAATTTCATGTTCGATAATAGCAGATGATGTGACTGTAGATAGAATGAGTAAAGCAGTTACCGTTCCTAAATAGATAAATAATAAACAAGTCTTTTGGTACAAAATCAAATGTGGGTTTATTGTGACAAACACAATTGCGAAAAGGAGGGCGTCCCACCATTCTTTCAAATCATGATATTGAAAAGTGCCAGTTCGCCATGGTATATCAATTTATGGAGTTGTCGGCAGACTTCAACAGATATGACAGTTCCACCTTACTCTCAGGTGAATTGGGACTTTGCCATCTTTCATGGTCACTATTCGTGCGGAAAGCCAGACCGGTGAATGAGAATTACCATTGGCTTATCGGCGGATGTTCCCGACATTTGTTTACATATTGATGATAAACTTGACTTCACTTTTTTTCCTAATTCGCTTTTGGATCTGTCGACATTGTTTTGCTGTCCCTGCGGAGTGCCGAAAGGAGAGATCTTCAGGCCTACTGTAAAAGTGTTTGCAGTGACAGAGTCTATCTACCGTTTGAGTTTCAAAACTGATGATGAAGTATGATGTAAAATAGACGCCGTCAATTTCAGGATTGGTTAACGGCGTCAATGACGTTGCCAATAATTTGGCAATTGACGCCGACGACGTCATTTTTTTCATTGACGCGTACAACACTGCATATTCGTATGTGTGTATATATATACCCCACACCGGTGAAATATTTATTCTGGTCAAATAACTTTTGATCAAGCTTCTTATTCCGTTGTAACCGCGCGTCGAATTTTTCTCTGGAATTGAAATGATAATTTCGATTTAATAATACTTTTTATATGCGGAAAATGACAATAACTGTGAATATTTGCGAAGTTCACAAATAAATTTCCGGCACTGGTATCTTCCCAATGTCAACTACTGGAAGCGGCCATCGTTAAGGCAACGTTATCATGACAATGCAGCTCCACGACGCCCTATTGTTTTCAATGCCCAAGTCCGTTCTAGTTCTTTATTAAAGAGTGTCGGATTTCTATGGCTAAACCATTCTATTTTAAGCTGGTGTGGGTCATTCTGGGCGGTACCGACATGCCCTCAAAGGGCGAGGCGTAGCGTCTACGGCTGCCAAGGAAACTTTTTGCTCAAATTGCTCAAATCTGAGGAAGACATCTTCTTAGCACTCATCGAGACGCGTATTCTTCATCTTCACATCAATTCCGCACTTTCTGTTTTCCATAATTAAGTGAACAGTACACAGACTGAAATCACTTCAACACGTAATTGGTTCATGTTTCATCCTGCTGTTTGTGTGGTCGACGTTGTCGTCATATTTTTCATCGTCAGGAAGACATCTACTTGAAGCTACACTCAACTTGTCGTGAATTTCACAACAAACAGAAGCTGTAGTCATAAAGAAAGGAAATCCATCCCCCAGACATGTCTTCGCGTGTTTGCACTTCTCCGGCAAAGGTATCCAAACTCGGATTTGTCGTCTAAACCGCGCATATCTTTTCTGTTCAAAGTTATCGAATACTTCGATGTTTGTATCAGCTAAGTTTGATACACCTCACGTTTTATGATCGAGAATCAATTTGCCATCTACTCTTATCTTTTCGATATGACATGGAATTGCTAGAATATTGAAATTGGCTGAAGTTGTTGTGAAGACAAATGCACGCAGTTGATTGTAATTCCCTAGACCGCGAAGATGTAACCGGTCGGAAACAATGGTACTTTCCACCATGAAACAATACACCGGTGACTGCCTGCACAATGTCTCACAATGGAATGAGTCGGCACCGGTGACTGCCTGCACAATGTCTCACAATGGAATGAGTCGGCACCGGTGACTGCCTGCACAATGTCTCACAATGGAATGAGTCGGCACCGGTGACTGCCTGCACAATGTCTCACAAAGGAATGAGTCGGCACCGGTGACTGCCTGCACAATGTCTCACAAAGGAATGAATCGGCACCGGTGACTGCCTGTACCGTTCCTTTTCATTGTTGGACAATGGATCACAGTCGCCGCTGACGATTCTGTCCCGCATGAGACATTGACATATTGGATTACTGGCATGCAGTGTTGTATTTTTGATTTTGGAATCCGAGCATTCGATAGTAGTCTTCACAACCTTTTGATATGGTCCACTCAATTTCTCTAAATAATATAGTTGGTGGTACTTCTATTCTCTCCCCCTCTCCCCACATTTCTGTTGTTGACACCCGGAAGTGTTGCATCGTCAACGATCTTCTCTTGCTCCTGCGGGCAGCCTCACTTAAGTCGCATACCATTGAGTGTGTAAAGCTCCTCTTATCTGACTTGTAGAACATTTACAGCCTCAGAATTAGACTACTGCTCGACATTTGTCTGCAGACAACAATCACACGAAGTGCATGATCACAGCTGTACCTTGTATTCCAACTGAGTATCCGAAAGACCAATCCTTCATCCCAGGGTTCAAGTAAGACTTCTCAGTCGTGTTGTGGTGTCCAGGGCTGTGGAGCCGATGCGTTATCTCATCGGCTCCGGCTCCACGACACTGATGTGAAAGGCTCCGGCTCGGCTCCGGCTCCGACTTCAAATTCAGGTTCTATCTATGCTGGTTATCCTGGATCCGTTGAACGGGTTTTTTGGATAACGGTGTGGCCTTTAGAGGCTTGCTACAATCATCAAATTAGTTTTCATTAACAAGCAACGACTTAAGTTAATAATAAAAATGATAATTGCCTGTAGCCTGCAACCAGTCTACTACGAGGCTACATTAAATAAGACCACATGAGTGATGATGATATACCTAATTAGCCGTCACAGGGGCCGAATAGTAGTATAAGCTTTATAACAAAGCTTGAATATGAAACTGGATAGCGTATGCCTCTAAATAGTTTATCGGGCCTGTATCTACTCGAACATGGAAAGGGTATAGGCTATATAATAGCCAAATATCCCGTATCAATAAAGATATCAATTGCTTTATTGAATATTAAAGTGTTTATAGGATAGCTTAGGTTGTTATTGCTATTTGTTATTGCCTTTATCCAATAGTCTGTTGGTCCATGAATAATATGATCGGTGGGTAGCCCACGACTCATCATCTGTAGAAATTGCAATTTAGATAGCCTCATTGCAGTGTAGGCTAGAAATGTACAATTGAAAATTATACTTAAAAAAATTAAAAATATCTAATTTAAGACGAGTATTGTAATTCTATGCAGCATACTTAATAAGTTAAGGCTTAACTTACATTATGTTAATTTCGTATTTTTCATTATGGCGTAAAGTTGCACTAAATAATTCATCAATGATTCATGTATATTATTATATTCAATTTATGTATAACATATTACCACTATTCCTCTGATGATGGTTAGGCTGATGAAACTGAACTCGGAGTGTCACACAGCATGTTGCAGGGTGCAATGCATAATAAAAATTTGACTGCGAGCACCGAGCAGAAATCCCATCTACTTTGCTAGCTTTCGAATGCGCGTGCGGTTTAATGTCACAGACAATAGAAAAGGGAGGTCAAAAGACGCCTTTATTGATAGCGTCTCAGTCTTTTTTTATTGTTTACATATAAGTCAACATGATATCAGCATAAAGTGTTGACAGACGGAAAAAATAATAATGAAAATTCTTGAAACCCACAGGTCTATGACATTTGGGGAAATATTATTACACAATACGGCTCTTGTGCAGTCCTCCCCCCCATTTTTTCTCTGGTCAAAAGATGCAGCACCATTGGATGTCCGTTTCAGCATCACCGGTTTGAGTGAAGCATTCCGTGCTGTTGTAAAAATCTGCGTGGGTAATTGCGATGTCATAGTCGCAAACTTCGTCAGCAAGTCAACATTGTAATTTGCCTTCGGGTTTTTTCGCATTCAAATATACGCTTCGAATTTTGAAGTCAAAGGAAATTTATTGTGAATGAGATGCCTTTCGAATAATAAGGCGCTACTAGAAGTGGCTGGGTCGCTTATTGCTATAGCCATGCGAGGACTTGTAGTCAGGTCATTCGTGTGAGTGTGAAGAGTCATCCCTCCAATCAAAATTGATAAAATTGAATAATCGATTGTTTTGAAAAATGTAGGTGGGGGGACTGCACAAGAGCCTAGAATACAATCTAAGGAAATTGGCATTGTCACAGATGCCAGTAGCTTCTGCCAGTAGCCATACCGATAGATGATAGCCTACATAGTAACCGTATTAGATTCAAGACATCGCGCAAGAAATGTAGCTATATTATCTTTGCTGACTGAACTGGAAATGTGTACATAAATGACTGGCGACTTGTCTCTAGGAATCTACAATCATCTAGTTAGCATGCATATAACAAGTCTTCAAATTAATGGATTTTGGAGAATACGTTGTCAATATGGAAATTAGTCTTACGAAACATATGCAATAAAAAAATATTACACATGTGTGTAAATATATAATAAATATAGTACAAAAGAAGGCGGCAACTGCAAAGAAAGATATCTTGGAGGACAGATCATTGGTATACTTAAAAGACATATCTTTAGATTTCAAATGATTTCATTTTTTATGATGCCAATTAATACCTTTCAAAATTCTAGATTTATATCAAAGCTCAAACTATCGGAGCCAGAGCCTTTGTGATAAATCGGCTCCGGCTCCGACCAAAACCATCGGCTCCTTAAGGCTCCGGCTCTGCTCTGGCTCCGGCTCCACAGCCCTGGTGGTGTCACTCAATTACAGATGAAGTCTAATCTAAACCCAATGTGACTAACTTTGGCGAAATTTGATGATTTTGGAAAACTTGAAAAATGTGGGGGAAAGAATAGAAGTACCTAGATGGTGTATGTACAATTAAAATTAAGTCCAATTGATGCGATTGGATTCGCACACATTTTGCTCAGCTGCGAACGTATTTCAATCCTTTCAAATAATCATTATTCAGTATTGACATAACTCCACAATGTTCTGACATTCTCAGTTCTCACTGAGATTAGATCCCTACCATTCTCCTACAATAAAGGTCTGGTTGGATATCAACATCACATTCTTCCTTTCGCAAATTTATCATTTACTCCATCTTCTTTGCTTCATGTTTACGTAACTGCTGACGGAAGTCGCTTAGCGTTTTACGCATAAAGGAAGGCAAGATGTGATCACTGACTGATATTATTTTCTCGATACTAATCATTACCATAGTAACCAGTTGCGATTACCTTCTATTAAAAGACTTAGACAAGAGATCCTGGCCAAAGCTTGGAAATTATTCCCACGCGTTTGCGACATTTATCCTCTTCGATGTTATGACAACCATTTGACAGTTAAATTGTTAATTTCACGCAACAAGTTTTCACTATTGTTGAAGATGTATCAAACATATCGACGTATGTGTTTCATGTTCAAATAGCTCTGAGTTGAAAATAAAAGTTCATGCAGACATTTGAAGGGGTTGATTCATTTTTCTAAACAATATTGTGAGACTTTGCTTTTCGTTAGCCTATTTAAGAAAGTTCAGCAACGATTCTCGATTCAATTATCCCTAGGGTTTAAACTCCTGATGACGTTTTGTTTTATTTTGGTTTTTCATTCTAAAATTTTGTATTATTTCCTCACATCACCAACAGGCTTCATAAATCGATAGTCACAAAGGATATTTTGATGCTTAAAATATAGCACCTGTAATGCCAATGACATGCTGCTATTCGTGAAGTTACCATTTCATATGTTTGTATCATGCCACTTATATTTGCTGGAAGCTTAGAAGAAGACTTTCGAATCTGCATCACTAGCAATTCGGATTGACGAGACTACAGAATTAGATTCATCTGCACGTGCTTCGGTTTCCTAGAAAGGAAGGGTTATATGTAACCTTAATATCGAAATGGCTCATCACAGAATTAGACAACTTGCTCCTTCTCGAATGGATAATTCGTGTATCGCTTGCTATTGGAAATGGCAAACAATAAGCTGTCAGCAGAGGACACCAGAGACAGTGAGAGATGCGTGCGTGCTGTGATATCGCTTCGCACACACCAAAATTAAATTATACACATCGTCTAGCTAACATTCGATTCAGTGTATGCACGCACCATAGAGTGGTATGCACTATGCAGTAAGGAATGGTGAGAAGACGATGGTGAAATCATCAAGTGAACTAATTTTCGTACGCCTGCTACTTTCTTTGATAATGATCGGAAGGGCCAACATTATGGAGAAAACTTGTGCGAAATGATCTGAATTCTTCGAATCTGAAGGAATTTTGGCAATTGAAGCACTTTGCTGGAACTCACATTAATCCGCAAGCGACGCACGACTATTTTTCCTATCTCTGTAAGGTATTAGGAATTCCTTTTTGCCCACTTAGTAGGTTCCTCAATGTGCCGGCGATTTCGTATTAATCACACTTCTAGCAAACCGAAGCAGATAAACAAAATATTTAATTCTGTGGACAAGACTGATACTTAATGCTAAATACTAAAGGCTGGTACTAAATCTTCTCTCTCTTTAAGTAAAATCTTCAGGAGCCTACCAACATATCTGTATCTTACTGGGATCTCAGTGAATGTTTATAAAAACATGGCTAATTCCATCACGACCTTAAAAATCATATCGAAAAATATCTAAAATATGCCTGAAAATGTGTGATTCAGGTACATAGCAATCTTTTTGGTAGATATTCTTTATTGAAGTGTATATTCAAAATTTCATGATATGCAAAACTATACGTGCAAGCACAAATACTTTATGTGCGAATTACATGCGCACCTTTGTCAGGTCATGCTTACGCTTCCTAATAAATTCAAATCATCTTTATTGAGTTCACAAGATGTCGGTGAAAGCACACAATTATGAAGTAAGTAAAAAATTAAAACTAAAATTTAAAAATAATACACATGAAATATTATCGACCAAATTTTATAAAAGATTCACTGTACCGACGCGTAGAAGCAAAGGGTGCTGTGATGCAATGTGGATTCCTTCGATTTGGACATCTCTTTTTGAACAAAGCACCTAGTGGATGATTCAGGTACTAAACTCAATTTGTCTGAACAATCGATGGCAAAGATTATCAACAACAAATTACAAATCTGAAAAACATAATTTTTAAAAAAACAAGCTGCAAGATTTTCAACGCGTAGTAATTCACTGAACAAATATTTCGGCAAATTACAGAAACAAGGAAAAGAAAAAACTAAAATCGAACGAATAAAAGATACGTAACATGTGAAAATCACTTCATCAGAACAATTTGCCATCTTCAAATTGCGCAAAATGAACATCTTACGGTAGCATTTGGCAGTGGTTTGTCGAACATGCTCATTCCATGAGAAATCGCAAGAAAACGTAACACCAGGCAAATTTGATAGACTGAACTGTAGGAATAATAACACCAGTTACAAAAACCACTTCATTTAGACGCAAACTTTTTTGGTACAATCGTTCATAACACAACTTTTCGAATAATTGCCTTATTATTAACCTTACAAAATAATAATTAATAATGTTTCCTAATGGAAACATGCTTCCCAAGCTCCTTGTCGAATAGCATTTTCTCTTGTCTAGGTTTCATAGTCATTTTTCGTAGCGTCCTCTTTAAAGATGGATTTTGTGAAACCGTTCCTCCTAGCGTGACGATATAGTTTATGCAGTGATTGAGAAGTCTCGTCATAATCGCAATTTGATAAAATGCTTAGCAATATCAATATTATCAGGTGTCTCCAAACATTCTTTAGATAGATTTATAGCTAAAACATGTTTCAAAATGTGATTATCGGGTGAAGATGTCATTCGCATGAACTATAAAAGGTCAAGTATGTCTCATTCATGACCGACTCATGTTTTCATGGATATATCGGTAGCGTTTCAACAAAGGGAATATTCATTTTTCATCTTCTTCTTCAGTAAGCAATCGTGATAACAACAAGTGCCAATTCAAGAAGAATTACATCTCAAGATGGTCGGTGCAAGGAGTTGGCGACGAGGAATTCATCACAGATATCAGAGATGAAACGATTGTTTTCTACCGTCCTGATGGAAAAAAACAAATGAGTGCGGCGTGTTATAACGAAATACAAACTGCGCGGCACAGTCTCAACGATCGCTATATCGTGCAGGTCACTGAAATGCCTAAAGGATGGTGAGTACAAACCTCCAGTTCACCTAAGTTTCGACCTCGACCTTAAACTCGATCTTGGCCTTAATTGTTTTACCCTGCCTTGAACTCGATCTCGGCTTGATTGTTTTACCCTGCCTTGAACTCGATCTCGGCTTGATTGTTTTACTTTGCCTTGACCTCGATCTCGGCTTGATTGTTTTACTTTGCCTTGACCTCGATCTCGACTTGATTGTTTTACCCTGCCTTGACCTCGATCTTGGCATTGATGCCATTGCCTGGCATTGGCAGCAATTGTGGCTTTCACGGTTACTCACGGTTTGCTTGAAGTAGCTGCCAGCCGAGATATCGATGCAATGAATGGTTTTGATTGGCATCTGCTGACTTTACTCAGTTGAAAAAAACGTGTCCAGAAAAAATCGGTCGATGGATGTTTTTCTTGGGTCAAATTTTCAAAAATGTCGTCTTTTTTAGATAATATGATCATCTTATGCTTTATCACTTTTTATTTTTACTTTTGATGTTTTCATTGCTCTGTCAAATGACGTATCACTAATAACTATGGATGTGCATTCTAATTCATCTCACCTATGTCTATATCTTGGGATGAAACTATTTCAGGCAAACCGTGTACTATAATTTCTCTTTAAATGCTGGTGTAGACTCATTTAAATGAAATAAATTACAATAAATCGTCCTGCAGCAAGAATTTACAACTGTGGAATGTTTCGCCAATTTGATTCTTCTTAAAAGATCTTAAAAGAATGCCATTGGACGACGCCTGACCAAGCAGTTGAAATCATCATCAGCAAACAACTGTTGTCCATTCGAGTCTCACCAACTTAAGCAAGCGAAAGTTATGATTGAGCCTCATCATTGTTTGTCTAATTAAAAGTAATAATTAAATCCGAGCTGATGACTATATATAAATTTTAATGTAATCCTGGAATGTAAATATCTTGGTGACAGACTATTGGCTTTTATCAACTTCCAATGCGTTGCTACGCTACATTTTAGCACATAATAAATAGATTATTTAAGGAAAACAACGACATATATATATTAAAATAATACTTGAGGTGGAAAGGAGATTAATGAGGCGGTAGATGTAAAAGATTAATAAAAATAACAGTATTTCGGGAGGAAAATGTCACTTTAAAAAAATGATGTCTTTTAGGTCAATCATGCATGTAAGTGCAGTTTATATGCAGGCCCTCAGATGTACGGCTAAAGAGAAGTTTCCTGTCCAGACACTCGTAACAAAAAAATAAGAAATGCATGACTTCAATCACATTACTTTATCAATCAGATGACATTCTCTCACTCTTGCTGACGTGTGAGTTCCATTTCATGGATTGGGAGGATCCAGGACACCAAGGAATTGAACTTCAACGTTTCTAAGCACGCTCCTGTCCTGAATAGAAACACGGGAAAGGGAGGGCTCCTTTCGTGGTCATATCTAAAACACCTTCTGAAACAGATAGGCAGTCCGACGGCTGAAGATCGCTGTCGAAACGATGTCCCGCTCAATTTGAAGAATCGTATCCGATGAGAATGAAGTCTAAATGAAACAAAATTCATTTTCAAAAATATCACATGATTGTTGAATTGATATGTAAATGCAGATTGGGATCGATTGAAATTGTATCTGTCTGATATGATCCACTCGCAAATCGTAGACACTAAAGGTTCATCCAAATTTTCGTTTCAACAAAAAATATTGAAAGGTCAGTTACTATCTCAATTCCGACTTTCAGCAGTTTCTTGAAAATTTTGACTATCATCAGATGATTGCGCGCTAAATTTTGTGCACGTAAGTTAATGATGCTGCGAAATTGCACACCTACATCATTGTGTCCAATGCTCATTTAAGTTTTTGTCTTTAGTTGCTCTCCTTCACCTTACTCTTGAATGTCCTAGTATGAACTTTCCTAATTATGGTTGAATACTTGATTGTTCATAGATAAATACGGCATGTACATGTATACACCTTTGGAAAGCTTGTAATTGGAGAGTAAAAAAAGTAAAATGCTGACAAAATACCGAAGCTAATTTGCCAGCCAGGCAAATTCATTAAAATATTTTCTATCAATACATTTGTGCTTCAATACAAATATTCACTTATAATGATTTTACTTACTTTTTGAAAAGACTAGTAGTGTGCAAGGTAGTTTATTCTGCAGTCGAAGAATTTGATCGGTAATATAACTGCGACAAGCGATAAGTTGCTGATTGAGACCTGAGTTTTCAATTCCCATCATATCAATACAAGGCAGATGCATCATTGCATGTCACCGTATCACAGCATCAACCTGAATCTTCAACCTGTTGAGAAATTGTTATAAAATAGTCCTTTTCATGCAGATCAAGAAATCAACTTCTAATGCTAACACGTTACAGAACTCAGAACAGCGACAATTGAGTGAATTGGCACATTCACCTTCATTGCAGTTTATAGCATGTTCCCGGCTGATATAGCGATAACAATTTTTGGAAATTCACAACTGACCGATTATATAATTTTGAATATAAAGTTGATATTTCCCTTCATTATTTTGAATTTGATTTTTCTCATACTTTAAATCTCATTGATGTTGGCCATGTCTAACCCTATTTTTCCCTAACCATCTTAAGCTTTGAGGCTAAATTTGATAAAATGTGTCATAATAATCAGAAATGCGCAGAAACTGAGTCACAATAAATAAGAGTCATGCTGCATAGGTCTCGGGTAAAGAACAACTGAACTTCGACATTCTTATACATGTAACTCTCTAAAATGCATCTCATCGTGATGTACCACTGATGAGGAGCAAAGCAATGGAGAAGAAACGGTTAAATGGACATGGGGAGCTGAAGATTCTATCCATCTATTCATTAACGAATATTTTTGCCTTTAACATTATAGTTATGCAGGTGAGACATCCGGACGACATTCCAAAACACAGCACGAGGCGACGCCAAGTCCTATTTCTTTGAATGGAGGACAGATGGGGTATCTGTATGACTGTTATCGACCGCGCTAAGGTCACCTGCTATCGACTATCAAAGCAGTATCCGCGTATTTCCATTCGCAACATAAAGCGAGTGTACATTGATAATCGACAAATAGCTCAAAGTATCTATGTCTGTTCTATATTACTTATTAAATGAACAACTGTATATTTATTAAAAGAAATAAATGCATGTATAAAAATTTCGTCAAATTTGCATTACAAAAAAAGTGAAAATCAGAAAGAGGGTAGTTATAACAATCCGATGCCAAAGGCTGTTCCATCTTGCATCCCCATGTCACAAATGCGCCGACGAGTTCCGGGAATTCGCATATTCACTGCGCGAAAGATAGCAGATTGGTTTTACACTTTGATCCATGCCATAACGACAGAAAATGGCTTCTGCCATTTGTTGGCAATGCAGCAGGCCAGTCGCGTTTGGCATGCTGAATATTCTCAATTTAACATGGCATCGGTTGTGCAGACTAGAGGAGTAAATGATCCTCGAAGTTCTTCCGGCGTCCAGACGGTATTTGCTTTTCTTTGCCGATGCAGCTAGAAATGCCGCCTTTTCTAGCGACGGCATTCGATTCCAGGAGTAATTTTGTTTTACGTAGCTGGGTAAGTCAGCATCAGCGATGCGGTTATCGAAAAACGCCACCTTGCTTTTTTCCCAAACACCTCTCGCCATTCAGTCTGCACAAATAATTGATCTTTCTCACTTACCATTTTCTGGGATTCCACCCCATGCTGCATCTGCTAACTTGGCATCGTTGTCGTGCAGATCATTATGCCCCCTTATAACGAGGTCTCCTTTGGCACAGTCTAGGCCATGTTGAAGACTGAAGTGTTCTCCACATCCATCACACAGCATAGGATTACCATATTCTCTATAGTAGGATAGCTCTATATTACCGCTCCATATTCTAACCCAATGTGAAGATGAAAATCGACATGTCGATTTCTACATCAATCAGCTAGTACCGAAGTTGGCACCAACCCTATGTGTAGACATCTTTGTTATAAAAAAGCAAAGATAGCCCGCAATCATGTGACAAACTACAGGGACATCTATGATATACGATATCTATGGGACGTTCAACTCTGGGAGCATGCAGCCGACTGTGGGCGAGATTTTTGCTGTAGATGATTTCATCACATTATTTGCATGCAAGCATGTTACATGCAGGCAGTGACCTGTCGATTCGATATATTATATCATAATTGCTCCTGCAAATTCCATTTCTACATGGTCATAGAGATGTTGTTCTGGAATGTTCTTTTCCATTCATTTATTTACAATGGCGGGGTTAGAAATATCTGTTGTCCTCAGTCTTCAACATCAATACAGGACCGCTGTTATATACAAAAAACACATATATTACTTTGTCTTGAAATTATGCACATCGCGGACCGATCGATAGTCATAGAGAATTGAGATTGCACATGTGATGGGTAAAAAATGGATCTAAATATCGGTCCGTAATTCTTCAGGCGGTACGCGCCCTAGGATTTATTGTCTGTTACTCGTGCAGACCTACATCTTCGTCCACATTACTGCATTATCGTCCGCTGAATTTCATTCAAATGGCATTGAGTTACAAACTGCAATGTCCGAAAGAAACACTGCATGTCAAATCTCCATAGAAGTAATGCAATAGTCAGAATTTTAGAGCAAAGCTTCTTTGATACGCACATCAAGAACACAAATTATCATCCCTAAGAATCACTCTCTATAATCGTTGTCATTAATTTCCTCTTCAATGGGTTAGGAAACCAATAATATCCACTTCTATCGGACATGAATGCAAAATTCTTGGCTCAAAATAGCTCGTCCTCGGAATCTATGCATTTACGTCCTTTAAACGTGGATGGAATTTCTATACTTGCATTTCCACACCATATTACTTCAAAAGATATTTTATAGTGCAGTATATTAAACCGTTCTACCGGGTTCTTCATTGTCATGTTAAACATAAGCGTTCGGTAATAGAAATCACGAGTGAATTTTATTTCCAGTCGCCGAAGAAGACTTTGTCTTGAATTGTACCAAGGACGCTACATTATGAAGCAGGATGACAACAATGGAAACACTTTGCGCTACAGAATGTGTAAGTTGTGAAATATATTGTGGCTCAAATATTCCGATGAATTTAATTTTTGGGAATGGTCAGTTCAGGTGATGAAATCCTGCATTCTACAAGAAAATGACATTTCACAAGAAATGAAACATTGGAACATGTAATGCTAATGAAATGATACAATCTACTGACGCAAAATCATAGCAATCCTACAATGAGCAGCCAGTTCAACATTAAACACGCCACATTGTGCGAAGTTTCAGTGATGATGTCAAGTTCTGTAGAGAAGTTTGTGAACGCTTTTTCGTGCGCCTGCTAACTTTTTTTAATAATGATCGGAAGGACCAACACTATCGAGAAAACGCTCGCGCAATGATCTGAATTCTTCGAACCTGACGGAACCGTGGCGATCGGAACTTTTTGATGGAATTCACAGCAATCCTCATGCGATGAACGACAGCTTTTTCCATCTCAGGAAGGCATCAAGAATTTCTTTTTGCCCACTTAGTAACTTCCATATCATGTACCATCGTTTTAAATCATCTTGTACTTCCAGCAAAGATTATCGATTGCCTGAGGTCTCCTAGAAACGGCATCGCGTTGGGGCCTACGCATAATATCATCAGACGCAGCGCTTAATGTTTAGACGGATCTCATGCGGATTTTACTCTACGCAGCCTGCATCTGAATTTTCTCCCTTAGTGGATAGCAAAACTTGAGATTAGACCCACTGAGAGTACTGCGCATTATTAGATTATCAAACTGATCAGGTTGCTATAGAAAAGCAATCGGTGAGCGTTCGATATCTAGCATGGACAAAGAGAAAATCACAAAGAAAAGATTGAAAAGAAAACCAGTCCGTTGCCGTATGTGGACAGTTATTTGAGATTATACCAATCAGATTCGAAGAATTCAAAACATTGTGCATATGTTTTGCTGATAAAGTAAGCCCATCTGATCAACATGTTGGAAGACAGCAGTCGAAAGGAAGTTGTTCACAGCTTCTAGCACATTTGAAGTTTTCCTCTGTGTATTCGACAACCGTCATTAGGACTCGTCACATTTGCAGTACAACAATTGTGTGAGGTAATCTGCATATTTCTTAATGGTTGTGACATTGTGGATCGCTAAGCTTGCATGAATGCGAGATTTTCCCTTCTAGCCATCAGAGGACATTACAAACTGAACATCATCTTACTCATTTCTGCTCATACAACTGCTGTGCTCTCCTGCATCAATGTATGTCTCTTGTCATTGCCTTCTATGTTTTGTGATTGCAGCAAGAAGTAAAATAGCAAACCGCTATTCGGATCACAAGCAGCTCTGCATATTTCAACCTGATCCAAAGCCACTAGGAAAACGGTACCGGAGCAAATATATGAAAATGATGGTTTCGAAAGACAGTAAGTCATTTCATTGAATTCATATTAATCAAAAATATTCAGCAAAACTTACATGGTAGTACGGTATTATCCATTACATTGTTCTTTGCATGCAGTGTTGATCAGCCTGTCTGCCTAATATCGCGCATAATGAACAAAACGCATAAGGCGCATTTATAAAGTTATTTGTGGATCTTCTGCATGTCCATGTAATGGTTTCCTTCCTCTTGAATATCGACGTGTTCTAATCGGTATTCGGATGTTCAAAGCGATGACAATATTCGGATCATCCTTTACATCATACGGTGCCCCGAAAACTCAAATTAACAAACAAATTCTCCATTCCCGAAAACAAAAATGCAATGCGTTCACGCTCATTCATTGTGTCAATAGTTAAATTTGTGAATAATGGCTTTTAATGTTTTCTGTATTCATACTTCATTCCACTTACGTTTAGGATATTGGTATTCAGACAATCAATTCTATGGCATGGAAATTATGATCTATTGCTTGTAAAATTCGTGTGTGTGTGTGTGATAGTTTCATGACAGCTACTTGTATTGGCCTCACGATTACCATTATGAGGCTTTGATGAAAGAATAAACGCCCTCTATTATATTAAAACCGAATTCGTATAAATTCTGCAAGCTCACATGACCCTCATTTTCTAGTTAATGGATTGACTTTTCACATTTTATGATAAGAAAATCTTAAACTTTAGTACTTTTAATTATTTCAAAAGATATTTTGTTCACAAAATCCATTTTCCGATTGTGATCAAGTGAAATGCATTTTACATGATTCTAAAACCTTTATAATTATCGTCATTTTTAGGATCACGGATAACTAGACTTTTACCAGTCAAATGTGGAATATTTCGTTCAATGAGCGGAAATGTTCTTGGAAATCGACAGAACGTTCTTTGTACACATGCTCTTATAAGTGATTGGTCTCCAAAAGAATGCGAATTCCAATCAATACTACACATCGAGCACAAAGGTTGCACGACACATCACCTGCCTCGGATCAGTGGTGAGTTGTCTTTCCTCAAACGTAGTCAAATCGACTTTCGCTTGCTACTTTTCAATAACGTATAAAGTAATATGCAATTGAATATTCTTTTTCCGATAAAATTAAAGCACACTTTTTAGTGCGTAGGATTAAGTACGGCAGCTATCTCGGGTTTCTACAAAGAACGAGTCCAAAAGAAGATTTTCACAAATTGATGTAGGCCTACACTCTATAGTTACCACGACTTTACGCGTCTATTGAGTTCTACTCTGTTCATTTCTCGTCAGGCAGGATCAATGAAAACACATGCAAATCCAGCATAAATCAGATTTTTTGTATTCTCTGATTAAGTGAAAGTACTAAGTTTAGAGATATTCACTGTATTCTACCGATCAAGCTGTGCTACTCAAAATGCACGATGTAAGCTGACACACTATGTACGGTATTAGAGCACGTGAGTTGGCATCTGTTCCACAGACTTTGTATGGAACTTTTTAATATAGAGAATTGTTCCATGAAAGACGTCACTATTATTTATTTGAGGGATAAAGGATTATCGAAGAACACCTTCTTCACAATTTAATGATAAATCTGCAATAGCGATTATGCTGCATCAACATAGACAATTGAATGAGGATGCAGACCGCCCGGATGATGACCACTACAAAACCTCTTGAAGAAACAAAGACAGACCCAAGAGATAGTGAAAAAGCGACTGGAATTCGCATAGACTTTCGGACATTTCTTCAAGGGACAATGGCAAATGATAAGAGGCTTAATTATTGTTGCTATATGATTGATGACAAATTGTTGTATAGGCCTACAGGATTAGATATCAAGATGCCGAGCACCATTATGACAATTGTGGAGACATGAAGTCGCTGCCTATCTAAGAAAAAGGAAGGACTTGACCACATGGTCCCATGACTTTGTTTCGTAATCCCATGATTTGGGACATGATATCAACAGATAGTGACATGGCGTTGGACTTATTACATGGTAATCGATAGGAACAAATGCCATGCTTGTTACCGTTACTAATGCTTGGTGAGAACTTGCAATTTTTTAATGTTTGAATTTCTTATTAAAACAAGCGAACAGTTTCTTGTTTTGGAAATAAAAATTGATTTAAATCACAAATACTATTTTCTTATGGGTCTGCCTAATACATTGACTACTATGTTTCCCATGAAATATAATCAAGTAATTTCTAACTCCATGCTTGTTCTTATCTCATCGCTGGTCTTGTGCTCCAACAGTGTGTAGCCCTGAATCCTCCTTAGTATCCGCATCTCAGCAACGTGGAGCCTTTGCCCATCCGCCTTTATAAGAAGAACCTAACAATCAGAACCATTGTATTAAATAGTGAGCCTCGGTTTGTCATTGTAGGTGGGGAAACCCAGTAAGACTGATAGAAGCCCAAAAACAGAACCTCCGTTTGTCGTTTTTCAAACGGCACTGCGGGCCGTCGTCAGAGGAACTGACTGTAGAACCAGTCACAGATCACAGATCACATTACAATCTATAATTACAATCGACTCTGGTGCTGTGAAAAACACAAGATCAGAAGATAAATTTCCTAAGTAGGCTTAATAGTACTACAGATTACAAGTAGAAAGTAAGATCATAAGACACGAAGATTAGGTAAAGAAAAGTCAACACAAACAGTTCCAAGATTCACTAAGTGCATGCTTCACCTTGTTCTGCGAATCCATCTTCTTGGTTCACAAAGCCTCCTTTACCTCTCGCTTACTCCAAGCAATCTCTGTCTAGTACTTCAGCTTTATCCACGTTGATTCGATGACCAGTCAATGCCACATGCTTAGCCAGATCGGACCGGTCCACGTCGAGTTCTCGTATTATATTTTTATCTTCGGATCTTGTGTCTTTCACATCACCTGAGTCGATTGCAATTATAGATTGTAATGTGAACGGTGATCTGTGACTGGTTCTACAGTCAGTTGAAAGATCTAAGCTTTCTACGACAGACGGAGGTTTTGTTTTTTTAGGCTTCTATCAACTTTACTGGGTTTCCACTGCCTTCTACTAATCAGAAGCATACAGGATGGCTGGTCGAGCCATTGGAGAGTACACCTTGCTCTTGATCTTTAAGGGCATTTTCTTATCACACTGTACTGTGGTCAGTTTCTTCTAACTGTTCACACGGTGTCTTATTTTACTTGCGATGGTCAACTCCACATTCAACATGAAACCCATATGCTTAACCCTTTCGGCGCCAAGTATTCCCACAAGCTGTTGCTCCCAGCGCCAAGTATTTTCGTTGAAAAAAAGTCATTTTTCGATTTTTCACTTAAACGTGTATTTTTATCGTTTACTTTTTATTTTTTGATCCTACGTTACTTTTATATCATTTTCATTAGCTTAAATTGTATTTTCCTCTGTAATTGTAATGAAACAATTATGTAATTATGAAAAGTGTAAATTTTATTCATCAACACAGTACAAAATTTTACGAGTGTCCGATTTCCTTATTTCATACTTTTCGAAAATAAAATAGAAGCCATTCGCAATTAGAGAAAAACGTAATTATATTGATGCCAAAATGGCGAAACAATGGCGACATAACCAAAAGTTGGCTTACTACATCTGATACACATACTTTGCAGCTAGCTGCGGCCTTGAAATCCCGATGTGTGTGAAACAGTTCGTGGCACGGTGAGGAACACATTGTAAGGTCACATTGCTTGCATTTGAAATGTGTTTGTTTGCGCTTCCATCCTGGCAGTTTTCTGTCACTACATACAGCCAGTGAGATACATAATTGTTACTACAAGATTCCCATCTTGTATCCGATGATCAGTGCGAAGTAGGCCTATTGGAAACAGGCTGGCCAGAGAATCTTGCAGTTGCATGCTGATTTTGATCACCATCAGACTCAGAATGAATGTCAAAGTGTGTATTTGACACTTCACTATCAGAATCTTGTATATTATATCGGCAATTTCTTCAGCGGTGAAGCTTCTCCTGGATCTTCTGGCTCGCGATGAGTTTGCCATTTCCAATCAACGGTTGAAAAGCATTGCCTCTTACTGCCTTTGACTCTCACCAAACGTGAGCGAAGCTCAGAGCGGCACAGCACTCGCGAATCGATCAGGCAGTGCATTGATTGGCAGCAGGGTAAAAGTGCAAACCGCAATAAATGTGGCGAAAACACCGGCAGCATGATTGGAATTCGTCACACGTCCACAGACCAGACAAAAGCATAATAGAACAATATAATTGAGTGTGTAGAAACTTGTCGACTTTAGTCGCCAATGGCGTTCTATGGGTAAGTCGACTAAAGTCGACAATGGCGCCGAAAGGGTTAAAGCAATCCACTTTCTTCGGCGGCATATCCTGCATCCCCATCGCTTCCCTCCCTAGTTCTTTCTGATGACTTGTACTTGACCTAGTAGACATGTATGCAGCAAGACATGCACATCTATGCATTACTTAAAGAGGATGTCAGCTCGTCTTTCCATTACAATTACTGACAACAGAAAGCAATTTCGAAGATGTAGCCATAGAGTCAATATATGAGGTAGAGCAGCAACTTACTATTAATTACATCTCCATCTTGATAACAGCTTCGATTTCATTAAGTGAACTCTTTTTGGTATCTGGTATCGCATATGAGATGCACATTTTTTCTGTTTGGGGAAATTATCAAACAATTGACTATCGTGAAATCAACTCAGAAGAAAAAAATTATTTTGCAAATATGCCTACTTCGAGTCACTTGCAGTTTGGAGTGGCAATGCTTTATTTGCAAACTTCGATGGAAGAGATTATTATTTAACACTCAGCCTTGTCAATAAGAGCATTATATTGTCTAAAACATGTCATGTCGCATATTATAGGCCTACTGAAAGATTAGATCATTGAACAGAATGCATCATAATCAAGGTCGAAGATCGCAATTAACAAGTAAATGGGTGTATTAATGGATATGCACATAAATGGGCCCATGGCATTATCCAGATGAACAGTAGAACTAAATTTAGTGAATCATGTAGTCATGTCCAAGAAAATTGAATTGATCCACATGTATGATAGTTGAATCCAAACGTGTTGTGATTCTAACCATGCACAATTATTGTTCTAGTCCTTGAATACATTTTGTTAGTTACTAATTTAAACAATTGCCTGTTGAAAAAAGCCTGCATTAACTAAGTATATGATATGTCACTGATATCAGGCTTTACACGCTGTAGAAAATTCGTCATAGATTTAATGTGCGAGTCTCCGAAGGACACGAAGAGCATATCCGTAAGAGCACATCATATTCTACAATGTAACATTTTTGGGACTTTAAATTGAAGAATAGCTCTTTCTCAGTTCATTGCGTAGTTGCGAAAAACTGTGAATTACATATAACATTGCAATATACAGTGTATATGCATTTAAGTTTGCTTAATTAATTGAGAAACTCGAAAACTGAGACAAAGGCAATATAACAATCATTCCTAGATTTTGAAAGCATCAATGAGTCGTACGTACAACAGAGGCCACAAGGCGACCGAGTAAGGATGCTATTGTAGTGCATACGTGCTGACTGATGCACATGTAAAATTCTGTGAAAGTTTCTGGCCACATGCAATGGTTCCTAATACAGTAGCCGGCAGAGATTGCAGCGATTAGCCGGTTAATTTGCGTTTCTGCCTAACCGCGGTTAAATAAAAATATTTATCTTTTATGAAAATTCAACAACACTAATCCATTATAAACTAAGTATGTTGTATATCCATAATCTTCACATCCAA